>CM031235.1:585171794-585501794 GCA_018340775.1 Taxus wallichiana var. yunnanensis | reverse complement strand
ATCCTCCATGTCACCCAATTCAATTTCCATATCCCCCAAAATAATAAATACAAAGGGGAAAACATTCAAATTAGCTTGCAAATCCCACACAAAATTCCAAGTTCACCTATGTGAGACACATGAATAATATTTATATGGTGACTTATGAGAGGGTGGAGTGAGGAAAAGGATTTTTGGGTTCACAAAAATCTTCCCCACTAATAGGTTAGGTCTCATGGACCATTTTTAAGGTAAAGGATACTCTTACCTTTTAATACAAGCCTTCAAAAATACCTTAAATGTTAAATTCGGGATTTGGTAGTTGAATGAGAAAATCAAGGTGAGGAATGGTCCCCACAAACTTTCTTAACAACTCCCAAGACATCCATAAACAAGTTCAAGAAAATAAAACACCCCATAACACAAATCATCCCAAATGACCACATTAGCACAAGGAAATCCAAATTAGGTGAGAAATGAAGTAAATTTAATTTTACCATGGTGCTCAAGGTTAGGAAAATAACAATATGAATAAATAAAATTCACATACAAGAGTCAACCAAATTCCCCAATTACAAACAATGGCCAAAATGAAACAAGGTGAGAGAAAGGGTTTGGCAAAGATGACTTAGGCATCTTTGGTAGTGCTACCATTGAGTCCCACATTCACCAAGTGGTGTAACCTAAAAATCCTGCACACTCAAGGAAAACCTCAAATCTACTTGACATGATAAAATATCCATATAAATCATAATGAAAATGACTATACTATATCAGCTAAATAATATTTTACCACTTCTATTATACCAACGAAACATGGAAGCATGATCCAATGTCAACAATATATAACTCAAAATCACGATCATCAGTGAATACCATATAGAAAATAATCTACTAGATCTAAAACATCATAATATCATCATCTCTAATCAGCATGAAATAACCAAGATCATGAATATAAAATAGTGTCTCAATAGTGTCTTTCCAATATAGGAATGCCATATACCATAGGATGATAAATATTAGCAAGTGAAAATCAAAATATACCCTAATCAAATAACAAATGTCTCATATGCAATAATCAAACTACTCTTATGAGTCAATGGATCCTATGAAGAGATTGAAATCTTGTGGGCACTACACTTTCTGTATGGGTGAAGTAGATCTCCCTTCTCTTCATAAATATATCTTTCATTTTTTTGTATATAGTTAGCATCCACTTCTTGCATGTCCAATGACATTGTGTTCCTCCTTGCTCTACAACAAGTTCCTCATACTCTTGCACCTACTCATATCTTTATCTAGTGAATGCTAGTTTGAGATTGAGTATGGTTTCTCATATTTGAATTCACCAACTAGAAATGGATCTCTATTATCCCATCAGATGCATTTCTCTTTCTTCCTTACTCTTCTTCTCTTTTGCAATTTTTATAACTTAGTTAAATTAAGACTAAAGCTTGCAATCAGTTTTATTGCTAACTATTTAATTATTGTAAATGATATTCATTATGTGCTATCATTTGAATTCACTCTCTCATCTACACATAATGAATGATTGATCCTCCATCCTTCCATGCACTCATGATTATTTTCTTGAGGCTACTCCATACCTTTTCCTATTACACATTCTCATATGTAGTTCCAATAAAACCCATGAAGAAACTAGAAAATTCCCTCGTATAAATCATAAACATATCGTCCTTTCTTCCTTTTGAGCTATTCTTAACAAACCTTTTGGACACTAAGACCTAATGAGAGAAAATTTCAATAGGGATCTCCCACTCACATGGTGTGATTCCCATTGCACCTTCCCATGTATGCACCCTTCCTTTCAAGAGAGACATTGGCCTACCTATTTGTGTAAGGACCTAACTAGTGTTACATGTTCTTACATATGCATCATTTTTTGAACCTCGAGAGATCAATATATTTGGCACTAAGAGGGTGGTGTGCATCATGGATGGAAAAATAATTTTGGAGATAGAAGGAGGAAATCATTTATCCTAGTGTAATATATTGCTTATCTTGCATTCTTTACGGAAAACATCCTAGTAAGGGCACATTTTTCTTAGCTTTTTCCACACACACTCTCAATCTTCTCACCTTGTTTATGGATTGGTTGATAAAATTAAAGGATCTTATAGCTATATAGAACTAGTTGGGAGTGTTTGACCCTACCCTATCTTCCTACCCCAATACAAGAGTCTAACATGACCTATTGGAAAACATTTTGCCTTGGTTGAAGTATGAACCGGAGGAATATTTTCCATTGAATAACATGTTATGACATTCAAAGGTTCCTTGATTAAATATGCAAGTTTTCATGAAAATATTAGATGTCATTTTTTCCTATTATTTTTGGTGAGACAACTTACTAGTGGTTCGTCTGATTTTCTATGGGTCCATCACATCCTAGGGCACATTTGATTATGCATTCCTAAAATTCTTTGGTGAACACATAAACCCTACAAATGCACACTTCCAATTTACATTCACTCACAAATGAGAAACATGTAGCATAGGTGTTTTCAACACGTATTTCTCCCAATTGTACAAGATTTTGAGGAATCCTTAAGTCATTTATGATCCTATGGCCATCCAAATATAAATTCACGTGTTGAATACCCTCTTTTCCATGTTTTTAGGAATGAACCCATGATCCTTTCCTCTTTGTCTATAATTTTCACGTGGAGTTTTATAGTGGAGAAACCCCATCTCATTTAACCTTTCACTCCACTTGCATAACCTAGTGCTTGTACTTTTATGTTAGTGGATAACACCAGTCTTGTGTAATGCACCCCTTCTATTTCTACTCCTAACCTTGCCTATCTAACTAACAACCAATTTTATTCTCTCATCCAATCATACCTATACTTTCTTATTCAACTTGTTTATATTGAGAGCATGAAGAAAAATAGAGCTTTAACTTATGCACATGATACTCATTTTATTGTAGATAATAATAATGTCATGCATTTTTATAATGATTGTGTTTATTATTCTTTTTTTCTAACTCTTTTTATTTAAATTCTTATTTTAAATTATTTTTGTAAGAGAATAAGAGGGGGTGCACAAAGAAGGTGAGGAACAAGATGAGATGGTGGAAAAAACACACTTTGAGTTTGCATCAAATGACACATAACCTTCACAATTGATTGCAAAGTGGTGAATGAGTCACCTGAAGACTAATTTTACACACAAAGTAAGTATGCAAATTTGGATGAGTTAAATGACACAATTTTATACTCATTGATGACATATTTTAATTGGCACACAAATTAAGAATTGATTCCTTTCTCAAATGCATTAAATTCCTACAGTTATCCTCACCAAATGCTATAGGATATATAAGGAAGTATATACATATAGAGAACTTGAGAAGTATTTGTATCCAATCAGTACGAGGTTAAGTGTATGATAATTCAAGGAAATTTTCATAGACAAGAATGCATCCAAGAGGAATCTTTATCTATGATACCACTTGGCTCATTGTACCATAAGCTAGATTAATAGAAGTATGCACTTCCCTCCAAAATAATGAAGTAGAATGAGATACATAACCTTCAAGAGGAAGAGAACCTCCTAATAAAAAAATCTCATAAGAAAATCTTATAGCTAAGGAGTATTGTGAAATCCCCATCAAGCGCACCATGATGAATCATTTTTTTCCTAATATTATCATGTCTACTCATATGCCCTTCACAATAATATAGGTAAAGTAATTACATGTCTTTAGTTGGGTCAATTTTGAGGAAACTATTTATCCCCCTCCCATATACTTCTTTTTCATCTCATTAGTCCAAGGTAGTAGTCATGTCTCTATTAAGTGTGTATCACCCATCCATATGGGATATGAACATAAGGCAAAAATACCAAGGTAATTTTTTTTACTTTCATTTAATGGAACAGCCAAGTGACAACACATAGGATCATAAGAGGTTGTTGCACATCACATAAGATGGCCACTCCCACATGAAGAATAGGAAAACTAAATGATGACACCCAATACACAACAAATCCACACTAGCATAGAAATAAGAACATAACCACTATGCAACCAAACCATGACTGTCATGAGTATGCACCTTCCACATTATCACATTTCCATAACAAAAACTTATTTGTGTTCACATTTGAATCATTTACATTCATGCAATGGTTGTGCATTTTTGGATAAAAATTTCAATTAGTTTATGAAGTATTTACACTTTTGTAGATTCCCTTATACACTTTTGAAGCTTTCCTTATTAATTCTAGGCTACATTTATTTTACTTTGTTTAACATTTAACTTGTGTTGGTTCCAACTAAGTTAGTACATTTATCTAATCGCAAAGGTATCATATAACTCGATGGTTACTTTGAAGTAACTTGAAATTTACACAACAAAGATTTATTAAACTGCAATCAATTTCATTAGTACTTATAAATCATATCTTGACACCTTGAGGTATTATAACGCCCACGCCGCAACCCAAACAAAACAAAAATAATTTAATTCACTTTTCCCTTTTTGATTATTTGGTCATTTAACATTTTTATTAAACCTTGATTATGATCATGAAACATGGCTCATTCATTGAATATAACAAGTTTTCCCATTATTAAAATGTTGATCCCCTATGGTGCATTCTATTGGTCCCATTTTTTTAAGCCCATATTAAGCATACTATCCAACTTGGCATAATTCAAAGTGTGAGAGATATTCATCCCAATCATTCCAAAATTCATTTCATCAAAAACTAAGTGATAGGTTAGAAGGGATGGAGGAAGGCACTAAAAGGAGTAATTTCAATTTATGCATTAGTATTTTTGAGGATGAGCTAGAGGAAGACATAAATCTCAAGGGTGCTAATATCAAAGCGCGTAATGTTGGTAGCAGTGAAGGTTCTCCTAAAAATTAACTAGGTTTTCTCGGGTGTTGTGAGACTTTTGGCAAACTATTGCAGTCTTGATGGTTTAGGGACAGTTTTCTTTTTCTTTGTTTTACTCTCTTTAGTTTAAATTCCTAATCTTCATTGTAAGAGTAAGGCATGTTTAACTGTTTTTCTCGACTTTTCTGTTTAATTCTTGCTCGTTGGTTTTGTTCCTCCTTTTGTAAGGCCCCTGGGAGTCGATCCATGTTTTTACCTTATCTAATAAAAAACAATTTCATTCCTTGCCTTTTATCCGAGGTTGGCATCATTTTAGAATAACTATGAATCATAAACCACTGCCTCTTCCCTTAATGAAACAAGATTCCATGGGTGTTAACCCATAAAAATCAAATCATTTAATTACTTCATTAACTCAAGCATTTAAAATATACTTCACACATGAGACATTCAATATAATATAAGGAGTTTAAAATCCTTCTATGGCCCTATCTCAATTATTGGATAAGTGTACACTAAGGTTGATTTACCAATTATCCTCATAGGATTTACAAATCGAAAGACATCATTGACACCCAAGGGGTCTACCCCTTACTATGAGGAAAAACTTAGAGAAATCAATTCTCCTTTTCTCGCAACATTCACACAACCTAAGATACTTTGATATTACTTACCAAGGGTACATTTCTATTGTGAAGAGCTTAAGGTGTTCAAACTCAATAGTTTCATGCATAGGAAAATGGGTCATATTTTATACTCATGTCAATTAAATCCCTTAATGAAATCATTTGAGTGTGAATACACACCAATAATATTCACCAAACTTAGGCTACGCACAAGAGTACAAGGACCATACACACAAAAATTAAAAACATGTTCATTAGGAGGCTAGAACTATAACCTCTATGTATAACATTTGTTTTCACACCCATAGTGATAGGGTACATGTAGTATAGTCGTTTCCTCCAAAAAATAGTACCCAAGTTATGGAAACAATATAACGAGCCTTGTACCAAGAACAAAACAAGAAAACAACTTGTGATAGTTTTAAGCCTTCTTAGCACTATAGAGGTTTTCAAGCTTAGCAAGACTTGACTAAGAGTGAGTGTAAGATCAAAGGGTTATACACTCATTTCATTTATAAAACTAAGGCAAGGTAAGTTTCATCCAATAGTCTAAGTGTTTAAAATATATGAGATTCAATTAACATCGTAAATGACTGTTTTATCAACTCTAAATCACATTACAACACACCATTATAACTACGAATAAACTTCAACACACGCATGGAATAACTACTTATACTTTATTTTCATTTTCTCCTTTCAAAATGATAATAATTACAATTATTCAACAATACAATACATCTCAATATTTTATGCATTTTACAAATTAAGTACAACTATAACATCAAATTCCTTCATTTATCTTACTTGTCGTGCTACTTGCAACCTACAACAACCATTAGAGCATGGGTCAGTGACAACCGATGACATGGCATACAAATACAATCAAGCATGATTTACATTTCTAGATTTTTCTAATCATTAATGAAACTATTGTTATCCAAAATGTGCCCCTACTCATTTTTTGTGGCTAACTCCTCTCATTTTTCCTCTCTTATGCCTCAGTCATAATATTTTGCTTTTCAGGCACTCAAAACCTTCTGGAAATGACACCATTGGATAGAGCTCTTTCTCAACTTTCCAGAAAGGTAAAGTTTTCCTCCTAACTCCATGTATTTTTGAAGTTATGGCTCGGCGGAGTTTTTGGAAAAAATTTCCCTGAAGGCTCAATGCCAATGAGATGCCGCCATGTGGCACCTAGAGTGGTGGAGTGAGCGGAATTTTGGAAAATTTTCCAAATGACCAAAAAGGTGTAAAATTTGAATTTTTGCCCGCCAACCCGATTTGGCCCTGTTTTGCCCTAAAACTTCAAATGGCCATATCTTTCGATCTAGAGCTCGGTTTTTCACGTTATTTATATCAATGGAAAGCTGGTGAAATTATCTACAAGATTCTGGGGTCATTTTTTCATTTTGATGGATTTTGAGAGAGAAAATCAAAAAATGCCTCTGGCACATGGTCATGGACAGAAATGACATTTCAACCACCGTTTTTAATGAAGAATGGCTCGCATTCTCTCCCAGCATGGCTAAAAATGTCAGGGGATGGGTCTGTAAGGATGCCCATGCTATTTTGAATGTGTTTTGGTTAATGGTTGAATCCCTTCCATGTTTTCCCACGTTTCTCTCTCCTGGGCTCGTCCCTTGCACTGTAAAAGCCAGATTTGGCTCATTTTCAAAGGGTTGAACATTTTTTGTGTATTGCAGGTCCCCTTTCTCACCTTGGAAGTGATTTTGGTGGAATATTAGACCTTTTCTAAGAGCTGCAACTTTTATTTTGCCTCTCAGGTGTTGTAATGCAAGTGATTTTGATGATTAAAATAACAATACAACCTCTGTGATTAGTTTTCATCCTCTACCTGTGTTGTTTGGTTAATTTATGATCCTTCATTACAATTATCAGTTTGTGCATGAGGTTCTTTGTTGCATTTTTATGGACTGTGTCAATCTGCAGAAGTAAAAAATGCTCACCACTCCTTTGGTGCATCACCTATTAGCATTAGTTTTAGCTTTTTTGCATTCTCTATCTCTGTCTCCTTTGGAATTTAGGGTAGGGTTAGGAATATAGACCTCTGCAACTTGTAAGTGATAAATCGACGGAGGAATTGAGGAACTAGCCTCTAAACTAGAGATTCTTTTCTCATTTTGCAAGTCCCACACTTGGGAAAGGATTCAATGTTGTGCAATCACACTTTGGATGTTAGTATGATCAAACTAGAAATTTGATCAACATCCAGGAAGTGCTTTGTTGATTTGCAACAACAACTATACTTATTATACTTCAAAGGAGAGTAATATATTACAATTTTCATTTCAGTTCATTTTGAAGCTAAGGAGAGAGATAGAGAGAGGAGAGATAATAAACACCATTTTTCCACAAATAGTTTCTTAATAAGAAAATGACATAAGAAATTTTCCTACAGTCATGTGATCATGTTTACAAGGTTTCTCTATCATTATTTTACTTGGATAAGTTCATATGATAGTTTTCACCAATTAGTCGCAAGTTTAAAAAAATCAAATTCTAGTTTCTTGAAAATACGCATTCAAAACCATCTTCGAGACTCAAACAACCACAGAAGAAAATTCCTACCTATTCCCCCAATATAAAGGAAAACACTTGGAGTTTATGGAACCATAAACTATTAAACAAAATTACAAAGGCACTCATCTCTTCGAGCTACTAATCGTTATTACACTCAAGTGGCCTTATCGCCCGACCGAAGGACTATAAAACCTATCAGAAAACTAACTTCATGGGAAGTTCTTCTCACAACTAAGGGTTTGTAGTAATCTGTGTTATAGAAATATAAGAGGTATATGGAATCCAAAAAAATTTTGACACCAGGACCAAAATGGTGGGTGAAACAAACCGCATTTTTTTATAATTTCAATGGATGTTTAAGGCTACGAACTACTGTTTGGATCCTAGGCATATTACGAAACAATCCAAAATAGACATCCCAGAACAACTCAATGTTTGGTTGAACACTCCACGAGACTAGGTACTGGCTAAAGTTTACTTTTCTCATTCGAGTTTTATACTGGATGTTTTGCACCTTCATCTAATCATGTTTTATTAACATTACAAAAGTAGTTGTACTACGCGTTTCCCATTTATCTCTGCCAACCCCATGATTTCCATAACCAAAATGGAATCATATTTTATCCATCCTTATTACATGGTAAAGAATAGTAGTGTTTTCTTTCATGGTTAAGTTTCTTTATGCATATCAACAGAGGTGCAAAACAATATACCATAACCCATCTTGTTTAATTTGCATAATCATTATTTTTTAAAATCGATTTACAACTCCCTTAAAATTAAGAAAATAGGAATGATAAAACATGAAAGGATAGAGTAAGATGGTCATGCTCGATAATCAAATAGGAAAAGTACATAGATCACATGAATTCCAATCTGCATGCTCGCACGCAAGTTTAAACCCACCAAAATCCATGTCATGGTGGAGATCCATCTGCATTGTTTGGTAAGAATAAATCCCACACTCCAAATTCATTCTTGGCCATAACATCAACATTGGGATTCATGTTGTTGGAAGCTCTTATTGGAAAAATTTAGTGCCAAATGCAACTAGTAAGGGAAAGACACAACCGAAAATAAAAATAAAACACACACACACAAAATATATTATATTAATTTGAGAAATTTTACAATCTCATAGTTGTTGCTCTGTTTTTAAATTATTTCTCTTCTTGTGTCCAAATATTATTTTCTTTTTCTTACCCAAATTTAAATGTCGTGTTGTTACACACATCTATTTGCAAAAACCCCCTTTTCGTATTCTTCTTCTTCTCTGTATTCTCCTTTTTCTTCTATGTGTTGCTGCATAAATTTTTCCCTCTTTCTATATTTTCCTCTCTCTATTTTTCTCCTTCGAGCTACTGCTCTCTCTCTTCTCTATTCTCTCTTCCTTGTATGCCGAGAGTTCTCTCTTTAATATGCTATGCATATATATTTAAATATCTCCTCTTTACAATGAAAACATTTTCGTAAATATAAAAATATTTAATTTTCCCTTTTTCTACACAAAAAAATTCCCAGAAATATATATTAAAACTTTAATGTGTTAGGGACCCACACATTTACCATAGCCCACATAAAGGACAGACCCAAAATTACATTCCAAAACAAATAAACCCGGTACTTTAAAGTCCTCTGGGAGGGGAAAACACCCGGAATAGGGGCCATGTGGTATGGAACATTGGAGGGGGAGAATAAACTTCAGCAGAAAATAAACAATGGCCACATTTGAACCAGATAGCATGGTTGGTGGGTGAGTGGGAAAACATGTTTCAAATTTAGAAGGGCTTGAGATTACAACCACACATTAAATAATTCTAACAAAGTCCCCCTTAATTTCGAGCCAAATTGAAAATTAATCTTTGGAGTTAGGTGGTCCATTTGTGACACCCATATTTTCTCTTAAATGCTCAAACATTTCTTTTGATATAGGTTTAGTAAATATATCGCCTAGTTATTTCTCCGACGTGCAAAATTTTAGCTCAATTTCTCCTTTCTCCATAGATTCACGAATTAAATGATATCCGATAGCAATATGCTTACTTATGTCATGAAAGACTAGATTCTTTGCGATTTAGCCCGAATATAGTGATATAAATCCAATAAGACCCTAGACGCATTGGCACATCACTCAAACCCTAAATTGAGCGCTCACCCGAAGCACGCAAAGGTACAGGTTCCTCTTTAGGGTTGTTATTGTAGGGTGTTAGCATGATGAAGACTTAAGAGATACATATAGTTCCATTACTAACACATCATTCTATAGAGCATACCAGATCTATACCTAAGGGAGAACATAATTAAGTACTAACCATGATGAGATTAACAACATACTAGATTCAGATACACACAAAAACCAACACTTAGATTCAGCCAATATCCTCCATTATATTCAATGCAATAAGTATACAGAAGCTTCATTACAATAATAGTAGTATGCGCGTAATGATTTAACAACATATCATATCTCTCTATCACATAGTTTACTACATATATATAAGGGTGGGGACTTTTCCTTCACCTCTTATCCATTCCAAAAATAGGTTGCATGCCACTAATAGCTATGCATCGTTACAAAACTAACCACACATGCAAGGGCGCTAATAATAGACTACTACTAGATAACTAACAAGTAGCAAATCTATTTCTAGCATGTGTCTATGAAAAGTTCTATGTATCGATCCTCCAAGAATAGCTAATGTGTGGCGTGTATGTCTCTACCTCGTTTGTGTGATCTACATGCCATATCTAAAAATAGACCTTCATGAGAGAAAATAGCTAAGTCCCGAAAAGCTAAACTTTTGTTCTGCGCACGTGTTCTCTCTATCTATTTGCACCTTTAAATATGACTCACTTTCCCATGTGGAATTCTTGTGTGCTTTTTTTCAAGTGTTCTCTGATCAACATTACCCCACACTAATTTCATTTTCACCTCGACAATGGTCATCTCCAAAACTGAAGTAAAGAATACAAGAATGGAAAGAATGAAAGAATGTTTTTACTCTGCAGTTTCTTCTTCTGCAACTTGAACAACTAATTCAGGATATTCCTATTTTATTTCAACCTCCAAGGTTTGCCACTCAACAAGTGCTTCCTCTGCTCTTTCGGAATTTCCACAACAATAGACTCCAATTCATCTTTCACAATCTCCCCTTTTTCATTTTGCAAGACCAACACAATGTTGGACATTGTAGTCATCCTTCCCTCTAGTAAATCCATCTTTTGTGCAATGAGCTTCCCAATCTCTTCCAGCTGATTCTTGTGTGGTTCTTGTCTATTGTTGTCGGGCCTTGTGCTTGTTTAACCATTGATAATCTTTCAGTGCAGCCCAATGTTTCTTTCTTCATTACTTTCTATACCTCATTGTTTCTCCTCCAAAGATTTTTATGTTAATGAGCACCTCTCTGGAACTCGTATAGATGTTCAAGGTGAGTCTATTTTTGTCATTTCTTCTTGCATCACTTGCAAAAGTCCTTCATATGATGTAATATTCTACATCACTGAAGCCTTTTCTCGCTATTCCTCTTGTGTTGGATCCTTTGGTGCTGACATGCGCAGAGGTTCATCTTCAAGTACTAGGTCCACCAATGTACCTACATAGTGTATTGCCAAAGGAAATGTCTTTGGTACCTTTGGATCCAAGTGTGGCCTAGCCCTTACAACATTATCATTGATTTCCTCTACGATGTTGGCAAATACTAGGTTCTTTTTTTGTGCTAAGTCTCTCTCTTGTGTTAGGCATGTTATTTCTCCATCCTTAGTTTTAATCTCTTCCCTGAGCACCCTAATTTTGGCAGCCTTTTCCATATTCCACCTCGCCACCTTTGTTGAGAATTTCACTAATGCATTGCTTACCTATTAATCGACATGACAAGTAGGCTTTACTATCATGTGTCTATCCCGAGGTTTCTTCTTCAACCTCCTTGATATGCTGACTCCTCACACACATCAAAATCGAGCTCATCAATGTGTGTGTGCATGGACCATGACAAATACTTCCTGCAGTGCGCATTGTAGCCATATCTTCATTCATTAATTCCCAGCCATATAAGTCCTTTTTTATAGTGTGCTTTGGAAATGGGCGTGAGACAATTTTACCTATGTCCTCTACATAACCCATGGCTGGTGGAATGTGATCTCCACTTGTTCTTCTAGACCTTGCCGTTAGGAATTTGAGCCTCAGATTTGGTACTTATGCCTCCATATCCTAAGCAATCTCTGTAATTGTCTCATATGTTCCCTTTTCCTCCTCTTCTCCTTGCTTCATTTCTTCATCCTTTCTGTTCTTCTACATTCTCTCGGAGGTGTAGGATAATTAGGTGTACTTTCCTCTAATTCTTACGCCTCCTCATTCAACTGCATTTCCTTCTCCTTTTTGCAGTTGTCTCCTTTTGGGGAGAGAGTATGGGTGATTTGTGCACTATTTGTGGAGTAGCACCTTGGGTCCTTGTTCTCCTGAACACTCTCTTAAATTTTTTTCTCTCCTTAGACTCGCATCCAAGTCCTCATCATCCTCCTCTTGTGGCTGAGGTGGTGTGGTGGCATGCTCATCTTCATCCTTGTTTGTAGGATTTCTTCTACCTCTATGCTCGAAACCACCACTATCCTCACGCCAATATTCCTCATCCTCCACTTCAATTGGCTCCATGGGCTTACGAACCGGGATGTTCTCCAATGTGTTCTTACCCTTTGATGGTTCTATAAGTGCGAACTCATCTTCCACATACTTGGTATTCTCAAACTTGGGCTTTAGTTGAGGTACACCAATGCTGCTCCAATATCTCCCACAGCCAAACTTACTAGTTTAATGCTCAATACATCTGAAATGAGCCTTTCAATATATGCACCCCGCCCTAGATACACATATTTCTTCCTCAATGTGTGGTAGTCACAATCTACCTTGTCCACATTAAATGTGAGGCATCGCGCATCCGAGAACCGAGTACTACTTTCTATAAGTACCTTGCTATGAAGGCATATGGTAACTTACACCAAGGGCTTCTTGCTCCATCCTTCATGGAAAAACACACTATGTAAAACTGCTGGTATACAATGAATCGAACCCTTTCCAACCACCGAAGGTAAGTCCTTGGGGATGCATCATTCTTCTTCAAAGGCCACATGGAGCCTATCGTACCACTTCTCTAGCCCTTTTCTTGACCTATTATGTCATGGATCCTTCACACAAGTACTTTTTGAAGCATTCTACAGGTGACTTGTGCTCCATGGGATACTCCCATATCTTCTCTTTCGGTCCATCAGGTACTCGATCTCCATGAACACCAACGATAATACAACAGCTCCAAAGTTGATTCTTCCTCCTGTGCGTGCTTCCTCAACGATTGTTTTTGCAATATAACTTGAAATTTTGTAAACTACCCCTTCAGACATATTTTTAGCAATGTGCAACCACATGGTATTCACTTGTGACCACCTTTCCTGGTCATTTAGCTTTATAACGAGATGTTTGGCTACTTTCACAATTGGATATTTCTTAAGTTTATCAATGTCCATGCCACGCAGACCCTTTGTGTACCCCAACTCATTTCTAGTCTCCAATATTATGGCCTTATCTTTTAAATCATCTTGCAAATCTTCTCATGTGCCCTTCAATCCCATTACCATGGAGATGAGCGTGGCTGAAATTATGGCTCTGTATCCTACAAAGTAGAAAAAATATTTGTGCACTCTTCTCATGAGCCACTGGTATAAGGGCTGATATTTCCCGTAGTAAGGGAGTTCGTATAGCTGGTAAACTCCAATATTCTTTAAGATCTTCTCTCTAGCATCATCATACATAGGAATGTCTTTCTCGCCTTGTATTTATTTGTCTTTCTTGTTCAACAAGGCATCAAGTTCCTTCTTATTCTCTGCATATACCATGATTTTACTCACTCACCTTGCTTTTCCTTATGTGAGAATCCCACTCCTGACCTACGATAACCCCCTCTGGATATTGCATTTTAGAAAAATTACTTTTGGGAACCATCTCCTCTTCTTCTTCAACCACCTTCTTCTTTCCCTTCACTCCCGCTACAACTACTTTCTTGGGTGTCATTTCTACCTTACAATCCTTTATAGATACTCACCTATTGAATTCTGCCCCAATCAAACCCTAGCTCAATTCAACATACCCTAGGTGAAAACACGTGCCCTTTCTCCTCTCTTTTTCCTTTCTTCGCTCAAACCATTCACCACTGGGATGCAAGCTCTTTTGCACATAGATCTCTTCATCATGACTCAAGTTACACACCTCTCACACCTAAATTCGATCACTCGGCTCTTCGCACTTAGCTATTTTTCAAATACTCTTAATCTCAATAATAAAAATGAATTTACATCCCATCCTTATATAGATTTTTAAATTTTTAATGGATTCATTTCTCCTTCACCTACCAAATATCCTCTTATTAATTGATCAATTCCACCCTTTCCACACATTACATCTTCATTTTGCTTATAACCTTCTAGCATGCCATCCTACCCTCTGGTCACAAACTTCTCTTCAAAGACGCTTCCTTGTGCCCGAGTACATTGTCACTACATCTTTTACTAGTAGTTGTTATGGCCTCTTCTTACCTTGCGTTATACTATTCCTTCATTCATCTCCATCTTTGTTCACTTTTTAGAAGTAATCCTTTGACTTGAAGAGCACCCGTAGCATCTTATTCCTTTCACCTTTCAATTTCCATGATTTATACTTAGATACCAACAATCTATCCACCCCACAAAAAATATGTGCAGTCTCATGCATAGACATGCTTCATATAGTAATTAGCTTCATGCGCGTAAGCATGCTTATTACACAACACACTAACTAAATTGATAAAGCATAGCAAAAATAATGAAACACGTTAAGGAAATAGAGAATTGAAAACCTAATCTAAATGACAATACCGCCTTATTACAAACACCAAGAAGACTTACTTATATGAGGGCTTCAACCTACTCCCGTTGAAGTAACCGAGTATCCGTGTTCCATCAAGTGCTTCTAACTAGCAAGCACATGTTTCAAGGATGTAAGTGATAACATATGGCCCCAACCAATGTACCTTAAGTTTACTTGGATGGTGTAAAAACTTAGAGACATAGAGAAGTACCATTTATCCAATATTAAACTTCTTATCCCTTATGTTTCTATCATGCCATGCCTTCTCCCTGGCCTTTTCTTGCTTTCGACTCCAACGTGTTATGGGTCTTCGTTCATCTAGTTGAATTAAATTTTCATCTATTCTTCTAAAGCTTGCTCATCACTTATACCTCCAACGCACGTAATACGCAAAGAAGGTAACATAAATTCCATAGGAAGAATGGCTTTTGTGCCAAACACTAACTGAAATGGTGTTGTTTTGTTCAACCTTTTATATGTTGTTTGATATGCCCAAAGTATTGCAGATACTTTATCATCCCAATCCTTTCTTATAACCTCATGATTTTTGTCAATGTTTGGCCCAAAATTTTGTTAAAAGCCTTAGCAAGAATTCCATTTTCCTGAGGATCATAGGGTGTATTCTTATGGTGTGCAATCATGAACTCATCTAATAAAATTATGATTATCTCATTAAGAAAATGTGTGCCCCTATCACTAGTCAAACTTAAAGGACATCCATACCTTGTAATAATATTTTCCCATAGAAATTAGGTCGTGTAGCCACTATACAGTCCTTGGTAGGTGTTGCTTCTACCCATCTTGTCAGATAATCTGTGCAAGTTATAATGTAGCGTGATCTAGTTCTACGTGCAGCTGGTGAAATAGGACCCACAAAATCTATAGCCCATTTCTCAAATGGTTCTACACTAGTAATAGGTCTCGAGGAATTTCATGTCGTTGACTGGTCTTTAAGACGTTGACAATGGCCACATGCCTTACGTAACTCCTTACAATCTTTATATAGGGTCTCCCACCATAATCCAGTGAGTAGAATCTATTGTGTTTTGGCATCACCGCATAGTGGCCACACTGCAATTTCACCATGAGCTTCTTCCATAATGCCCATGAACTCATGTTCCAATACATAACTACACAATACCTCATCTCTACCCAATTTGTATAATTCACCATTGATTAACATATAAGGTGTGGTACATATAACAAATTATTTCTTCTCCAAGGATTTAATTCCTTCTAGTGCCATCCCTGCGCGTAGAAAGATAACAATGTCCTCTAGTTTTGAGGTGCACATTGTAATCAGTATAACTATGCATTTGGCATGGTATTCTCAATTACTGTGCTTCTTCTCCTGACTGTATTCTTGATAAATGGTCTGGTCCATAATTATTTTTTCCTTATTTTACCACAACTATGAAATCAAATTCTTGAAATAAGAGCACCCATCGACATATGCGCCCTTGTAAAATAGGATTATTTACCAAATACGTTACTACTATGTGATCTATAGAAAATATGAATGGTGTAGCTGGTGGAATTTATGTAGCACATAGATCATTGTTAAAGATTCACGTTCAGTAGTTATGTAATTATGTTATGCAGGAGTCAGCTTTCTACTAGCAAAATAGATAGGATGATCTACAATACCTTCTCCAGGTTGGGCCAAAACTGTGCCAATGGCCATGTCAGAGGCATCAAAATGTACATGAAATGGTTTATCCAATGAAGGAAAATGTAGAATAGGCATGGTAGTAACTTTCTCCTTCAATGTCTCGAATGTGCGTTGTTGTTGTTCTCCCAAGTAGAACATACCTTTCCCTTTCAGTAACTCTTCTAATGGTATGGAAAATTTGGTATAGCCTTTAATAAAAATTTTGTAATATCTTGTATGACCAAAAATCCACGCACATCACTTTGACTAGTAGGTTCCCTTAGACCTATAATGACTTCAACCTTTGTTGAATCAACCAACAAACCCTCCTTGCGATTATGTGTCCTAAAAATATCCAAAATGGTTTAGCAAATATGCACTTCTTGATGTTCAAGAAGATACTCAATCGTCGACACCATTCAAACATTAAATGCAGATTATCACATTGATCCTTAATCTGAACCATACACCATCAATTGTCCAAATATAATCGTAAGAAGTTGTGAATAAATTCTTTGAATGCTTGGAAAAATATGTGCAAAAATATAGCAGCGCATTTTTCGGATCAAGGGCATTATAGTATAGGAAAACTACCTCATTCAATAGTAAATGTCATCTTTTCTTGATCCTCTTGGGCAATCCTAACTTGATGATACCTAGAGAACCCATCTGTAAACGAATAGATTTCACGCCCGCGACTAATTCTAGTATTTCCTCATTAAATGGCATAGGGAATGGATCATTACACATGCAACATTTAGCTCCCTATAGTCCACACATATTCTAATCCATCCATCCTTCTTGATAATGATCACCATTCAACTAACCCATTCTCGACTCATCAAGGGGCTTGATAATTCCCGACTTCAACATATTATCAATCTCTTATTTTACTTTTTTGTGCAAATTGGGATTCATCCTGTAGGGTCTCTTCCTAACTAGGTGCACACCCTCTTTAAGATTTATCTTCATCTCCTCTAATGATTCATGCACACCTTAAAATTCATGGTACCCCTAGAAATAGGTCTTGGTAATCCCTTAGAACTCTATGATTTTTGCCACTTCAGGATATGACCAATCATCTCTAATTATGGCTTCCTTGGTCTTAGTATCTGCTCCAATATTTACATGCTTCTTCTTCATAGGTTCATGATGGGCTTGCGTGGTCTTATTTTCACTTTCCAATACCTCATACCTTCCTATTGAATGGTTTACATCTAGATTATCTACTTCTTTTTCATCCACTAAGTATACCATTTTTCCTTTCTCTCTCTCAAGGAAAGCACATTGAAGTAATGTTGCATCGACCTCTGGTTCTTGATCAAGGCGTGCTCTCGAGTCCTCTTTATATAAAAATTCATGAAGGATTTCTTCATCCTGGAACGATCCCCCATAGTTAAGTGCTTGATAAATTTTAATGCTTCTTCCACTAGAGGATTTTTAGAGAAGAAGTCAAACATCTGGGCCATTCCTACAATTAAATTCTACCAATTTCTAGTTTCTTTATGGAGTTCAACATATACATACAAATCATGTGCACATCCTTATAAAGTGGAATAAAACTGGTGCACCCAAAGAAAATGTGGTAAAGCTTCCTGCCCTTCTGTCCAGATTCTCTCACACTTCTGAATGTGGTGTTGAACATGTTGATTACCGTGATAATTACATATTTGTGTAGGTGCATTACTCCTAAAGAACCTAGTAGTAAGAGCAATCCCAATTTAATTCCATCCGACAATATTATCCCTGTGGACTACCCACCAATGTACCGTTGTCCTATGTGGTGTATGCTAGCATATTTCTTCTTTCCAATGGATTTATCCATTTTTCTTCCATGGCACATAAGAATACCATGGGATCCCTTACTCCTGTGTAACAAGGTACTGAGTTGTTACCTATCCTCCTTACATAACATGGTTTTATGCCTCGAGGGAATATTCTCTTGACTTTATTCCCTAGTAAATCATAAGTCTTATGAGCCCAATTATCATAAGAAACACTCATAGTATCGCTAATAGACTATGCATCCTCCTACCGAATTAGTCCTTCTTTGGTTGGTTCAATCATCTCTGGGTATCGGATGGCACATACATAAATCCTATTCATATATTCTTCACTTAAGGGCTCAACATAGGTGCAAAATTTCCATCTGTTAAATGTATAATAACCCTTTCCTCTTTATTTTCAAAACTTATATATCCCTTGTTGAACCGAAGATCAAGCATTATTTGCATAGCACGAAGGACGCCCCAATAGAGCTGGAAGTATATCTCGACTCTATTAGAGCCAAAATTCATAGTCTCTAGTGAACTTTTCTCCTTGTATGGTAATGGATGCATCTTTCAAAACTCATATGGGAGTGGCCTTAGTCTAATTAGCCATGAACAATACGTTAGAAGATGGCTGCAATGGGGTCTTCCCATTTGTACCCATGCATCCAAGGTAAGAAGATTGACTCTCGCTGTATCAATTAGTATATTCCTCAACATCCACCCATCCATTGCAACATTTAGAGTGATTTCCTTGTCATAATCTAGGCTATGAGGAGGGATATTTGCATGCAGGATTTGTCATCCAGTCTCAGTACTTGCACGCAGAGTGTTACCTTTTAACCAACTCCCTAACAGTGGAATGATTTTCTCCTAGCACAACATTTTACACACTTCTCTCAAATCATCTATATCAGTTTAGAGCTGCTCGATGCTTTCTTCTGCTCCTTTAACTACTATATCTCACCCTGAAGATTTCTTATAACTTCCATGGTATCCTGATAAACCTCCTTCTGATAGGCAGGATCTTGGTAGTGTGCATGAAGAACCTTATCTTTAGTGATGGTAGGTTTCTTTTGTAATGCCTCCCGACACATGTTGCATCAGTGTGGGTTGTGATCTTCACTTGTAGTACCTCAGATTCTACTTCCATCTTGGGCATCCATTGATTGTCCACAATGTGTTATATCCTAACCATCCCTACACCTTTGTTTTCTTGTTTATATTACTTACTCAAATGCTCATATAAGTCTGGGAACTCTTCATAGCTATGATTCTTCCTGCAGAAAGAACATGTAATATTCTAAGGAAATTCACACCTATAGTGGTTAGGAAATCCACATGTATAACATGTTCCATGAGGAAACTCACTTCTTCCACCACCACGGCCTCATCCTTCGAATCCACCACGGTATCCTTGACCTCTAAGACCGCAACTACCTTAAAATTCCCCTCAATCCGATCATAGTGCTCCTGATTATGCTCCCATTCCGATGCTCATTCTTTCCCTTAGAATTATCTAAAACTCCTATCTATCGTACACCAATATCTATAGCATCATGGATCTGTCCAATCATCATCCAACAATCCTCCGTGTCATGAGTCATGGACCTGTAGATTTTATAGTAGCTTGAAACATTCTTCCTTATCATGCATTGTAATAATGGGTAGTGGCTAGCATCATGGTTTAGGTGGCATATTTCACAATCCATCAAGCAATGAGCATACTATTCTACGAGGGAAACTATCCTTTGTGTGACCTTCTACTTCATAATATGTGCACCAAATCCCTGTGCACGTCTCTGTACCGAATTTGTTGATATCTTCTCCAACTATTTTTACATTGTTGTTATTTTGCTTTAAAAATGGGCACACCCCCGTATCTATGCTTCCAATCGCCATGCATTGCAGCAAGGCTTCTTCAAGTGCTTCACATGGATCAATGTATGTCTTATGTGATAATGCCCTCCTAAAAGGGGTAATCAAGCCCCCAACGAACCATTGTGCATGTTGGCTTGCGTTTATGTCATAAGAGAGCTTTGATAATAACGTTTTAAACTGTGCATCATATTCTCTAACACTTTTAGTTGTGCCTTGCTTAATATACTATAGCACACTTATACTTTTCTGCTCAAACTCAGGGATATGAAAATCTTTAAGGAATGCATCCTTTAAATCCGTATAATCTACGCAAGTTTGATTAGGGTCAAACTTTCTATACCACCTGTATGTGTACCCTTCTAATGTAGTGGAAAATTGGCTTTCCCTACACTCGAAGACGTGATCCCTTTTACGCGCCACAATATTTCACACGTGTGCACATGTTCGATAGCATCTTCTTTACCCCTATATTCTATAAGATGAAGAGACATTTCCATGTACATATTCTGGGGTTGGTGCAGACATTTCCCACCTAATCCAGAACCTCTTGTGTTTCCCCTGCCTCCAAAACCACCAGATCCACCTAGACCAGACCTACCTATACCTCCTGATCCCGAACCTATAGATGGGGTCAGACCAGAATATGTACTTCCCGTGTCCTAAAAATAGAATTGAACCGAACCCCAACAGCCATGAACCATTACTACTCCCGTAATTTAAACCAAAAATTGGCACACTTGTATTATGTGTTGATGATACACCCAAAAAGGTACTTCCATATAACAATGAAGTTGTTGTGCTACCATCATTGTGCCTCTTATAAGACTCGCTCCTACTCTTCCACTGCTTGAACTAGATTGTTTACTACTTATTATACTAGATGTTGAAAAACCAAACGTAAGGGAAATGTTACTAGGTGGATTCAGATGCATGCTCATGGCCTAGGTAGTCTCTACCGGTGTTCTTGCGTGAGGTCGAGGAGGGATCCCCGTTATGCTTTCCTATATGGGGAGTTCCTAATGCTCTAGCTCCACATCTTCTACATGAGCTTCAAATCCTTCATGAGCCATCTCTCTCCTCAACACCATACTTTATGAAACAGTACGTTGCTTCTCTATCTCCCTCTCACATGCCTCATTATACTTAAGCCACCTTTGCTCTCTTTTCCTTTCTGTCGTTAGGTCTGCCATCTTTCACCAAAACTACTCCTTCCCCTATGCATGTTGAGGTTTAGTTATCCATCGGTTTACTCTCCAGATTCAATGTTACCATCAAGATCTTGATCGCCAATGGAATGCCTTGTCAGAGGTAAGCTCCCTTAGATATCATAAGAACTAGAATTCAGCTACTTCGGACAAATAACTGAAAATTGAGTATTCCAAAATATAACTGTTCAAGACACCACGGAACCATGTATCCACAACTCGAGTCCAAATCAAATCAGCATCATATAAGGCCTGAAATTCTTCCTACGTCTAGACAAGTGTGTGATACCTCCAATTCTACTTAGATGCATAAGAAATCATCCACTCGTATAATTCTACTGGGAAGATAGCGAAAAATATCTCATATAAATTGTCATACATATTATGTTCCACCCACACACGTGCATTAAACTCAGATCTAGTGTTGAATTTTCGTGCGTATTCTTCTTCTAGATCATGTATCCTTGCGTATTCTTCTTCCAGATGGCATATCCATTCTTCAACACTTGCTAAGCTCAACAGGTATGTCTTCATCACGAACCATCCTGAAAACAACTGAAAAAAAGAGGTCCCGGAAAGGGAACCAATGATGTAGCGTATAATTCAGTGATATCAATCCAATAAGACCCTAGACACGCTAACACATCACTTAGCCTAAATTGAGCGCTCACCCGAAGCACACAAAGGTACCAATTCCCTCTTTAGGTTTGTTATTGCAGGATGTTAGCATGATGGAGACTTGAGAGATACATATATTTCCATTACTAACACATCATTCTACAGAGCATACTAGATCTATACCTAAGGGAGAAAAGAATTAAGTACTAACCATGATGAGATTAAAAACATACTAGATTTAGATACACACAAAAATAACACTTAGATTCAGCCAATATCCTCCATTATATTCAATGCAATAAGTATATTGAATCTTCATTACAATAATAGTAGTATGCACGTAACATATTTAACAACATATCTCTCGTATATATCTCTCTCTCTATCTCTATCACAAAGTTGTACTACATATATATAAGGGTGGGGACTTGACCTTCATCGCTTATCCATTCCAAAAATAGGTCGCATTCCACTAATAGCTACGTGCCATTACAAAACTAGCCACACATGAAAGTGCGCTAATAATAGACTACTACTTGCTAACCGACAAAGAGTGAGATCTATTTCCAGCTTGTGTCTATGCAAAGTGCTTCGTATCTCGATCCTCCAAGAATATCTAATTCTGGCACACACTTCTCTACCTCATTTGTGTGCTCGCACGCCTCTCTAAAAATATACCTTCATGAACAAAAATGGATAAGTCCCGAAAAGATGAACTTCTATTTTGTGCACGCATTTTCTCTATTTATTTACACCTTTGAATATGATTCACTTTCCCGCATGGACTTCTTGTGTGCTTGTTTTAAAGTGCTCTCTAATCAACACTTTGAAATTGATATAGATGACATATTATAACAAAAATCAAAGAACCTCCTTGTTGTTTTTCTTGCAAATTTGAGAGGATTCTTTTCAACCATATCATCTAACAAGCGGTTGATTTTTCTCGCAATAAAATTTACTTCTACAAGTGGAAAATGAAAATACTAATTTTTTCTTTCAAGCCTGTGAAATGACTCTGATCCAACATTGAACACATATCCAGGTGTGTTCTTTCTATCATCAAGGCTACCTACCCAATCACTATCTATGTATCCAACTAATTTTAAATCATTATTAGTAGCATATAAAATTCCATAATTTCTTGTTCCATTCACATACCTCAAGTATTCATTTTCTTGTTTGCCAATGAGTCTTTTGGTGTCTCCATAAATTTGGAAATTAAACTAACTACATACATAATGTTTGGTCTTGTAGCAGTTAAATACATCAAGCTTCCTACCATGATTTTATATCTAGTAGGATCCACATTGCTGCTGCAATATTCTTTGGTCAATTTCAGACTTAATTCTGTGGTGTAGATGTTGGTTTGTAATCCAACATTCTAAATATTTGCATACTTAGCTTGAGAGACAAATATTCCCTACTCTTTTTGCTTGACTTCAATGCTAAGAAAATATTTTAACAATCCCAAATCAGTCATCTCAAATTCCTTCTTCATGGCTGATTTGAATTCATCAATTGTCTTGCTTGAATTTCCAGTAAAAATTAAATCATCTACATACAAAACAACAATTAAAATCTCACCATTTTTTTCTTTGATGTAGAGTGTGGGCTCACTGTTGCTTTTGCTAAAGCCATTACTAATCAAATAGGAATCTATCCTACTATACCAAGCTCTTGGTGCTTGTTTCAAACCATACAAAGCTCTTTTCAGCTTGTACACTTTTCTTTCATGCCCTGGGATTTCATAACCAGGTGGCTATCCCACATACACTTCTTCTTCTAACACTCCATTTAGAAAAGTTGATTTTACATCCATTTGATGGACTTTCCATTTATGATGAGCAGTTATGGCAATAATTTTTCTCATTGTCTCTAACCTTACTACTAGAGAAAATGTCTCATTATAATCACGTCCAGGCCTCTTTTTATAGCCTTTGACAACTAATCTTGCCTTATGTCTTTCAATTTTTCCTTGGGAGTAGTCTTGGTTTTATAAACCCACTTGACTCTAATGACTTGCTTTCCTTCAGGAAGATCTACTAGCTCCCATGTTTGATTATTTTCTATTGCATGCATTTCTTCATCCATTGCTTCACACCATTTCTTTTCTTTAATTTCTTCTTCATAATAAATAGGATCAATTGCTGCTAAAAATAAAGCAAAATTAATCATTTCATCTTCATTTTCTTCATACCTTAACTAATCATATATCTCTTGTACATTCCTCATTCTTCCTTGCTGCTGCAATGAGTCTGATGATGATGAAGATGCTTCATTATCTGGTCCTTACATGTTTTTTGGATGCTACCATTTGAAGATTCACCCCTTTGTGAAATGGGTGTCCAACTTGGTACATTGTTTGTTCTTGCTTCTATTGGTTCATGCACAATGATAGGTGCATGTACTTTTTTTTTTGCTTCTCCACTACTTGTGCATCTTCCTAAGATGCTTCCTCAATGAATTGAACATCTTGGTTGATTATCATCTCCTTAGTAACTAGATTATATAATCTGTAAGCTTTTGATTTCTCACTATACCCAATGAAAATTCACTTCTCTCCTTTGTTATCCCACTTTGACCTCTTTGTCTTTGGCACATGTGCATATGCCACACATCCAAAAACTCTCAAGTGTTCAACACTTGGTTTTCTTCCACTCCATGTTTCTTGAGGTATTTTTTTCTCACACTCTTCATAGGACATCTATTCAATAGATATATTGTTGTCCTTTCTTGAATTCATTAGACAATAATCTAGATTTCAACATACTTCTTGCCATTTCTTGAATGTTTTTTTTCTTCCTCTCTACCACACCATTTTGCTAAGGTATATACCTTGTTGTGAATCAATTCTTGATCCAGTGCTCCTTACAAAAGTTTAAAACTTCATTTGATATATACTCTCCCCTCTATCTATTCTCAATGTCTTTATATAATGGTCACTATGTTTCTTAACCATGGCCTTAAATTGTTTGAATACTTCAAATGTCTCTGATTTATTTTTAAAAAATAAACCCATGTTCTTCTGTTGAAGTCATCTATGAAAGTAATGAAATATAAACTTTTATTCATGGAGGGATTTTTCATGGGACCACATAAATCTAAATGTACTAGCTCAAGTGGTGAGCTTTCTCTAAGATTTACCTGAGGGAAAAGCATTTCTATGTTGCTTCCCCAATATACATGCCTCAAAAACCTTGTTTGGTTGTTCAATAGGAGGAAATACTTTAACCATTTTATTTTTATAAAGAACATTCAATCCACCAAAACTCAAATGCCCATACCTGAGATGCCATAGAGTGGATTGATCAATGGTTATTGTCTTGAATGCTACTGCACCTGTTACACTTTACATCCTCAAAGGAAACATTATATTTTGTGTCATCTGCATTGTTGCAATCATCTTTTTGCTTCCACCTTTATCATATAAAATACATTCTCCATTCTCAAACTTCACCTTATATCCATTTTGGACAAGTTGTCCAATACTGAGAAGATTATACTTCAATCCTAGAACAAAGAAAACATTATGTATATGCTTCTTGTCTCCTTGCTTGGTGAGAATGGATATAATGCCTTTACCCATCATAGGAACCTTATTGTTTGTTCCCATCTTCACTTCAGATCTGATTACTTCATCTATATTACTAAACATTTCTTTATTTCCACACATGTGATTACTGCAAGCACTATCCAAATACCATACTTGTTTGTTTCCTTGCTTAGCTACATTACAAGTTAAAAGGAAGGCTCCACCCATTTCCTTCTTCTTTGGTTCAGCTTCTTTTGCATTAGAGAAGCTTGCATTATGATTATGATTTCTCAAATCATATTATTTCTTTTTGCATTCACTGGCATAATGCCCAAACTTTTTACATTTTTATTTATCATACCTTTGAGAAGAACCACATCTGTAAGTGTTGTTACTCCTTCCTCTACCTCTGACTTGTGGCTCTTGATGACTATGTCTTCCACCTTCTTGTTGGTTGCTAAATCTTCCTCTTCCTCTGTTGTATGCTCCTCTCCCCTTGCCTCTAACATTTTTATTTGTTTTGAAGGCTTGTTCATTGGAGGATTTGGTTGATCTACTCATCCTCTATTCATGGGTTTGCAAAGAACCCATCAACTCATCAACACTCATTT
Source organism: Taxus wallichiana var. yunnanensis (assembly GCA_018340775.1). NCBI lineage: Eukaryota > Viridiplantae > Streptophyta > Pinopsida > Cupressales > Taxaceae > Taxus > Taxus wallichiana. The sequence goes on along the minus strand of CM031235.1, from coordinate 585,475,617 downwards.
GTTTTAAGTCCTTAGACTCTTCTATGGCTACCACAACTAGGTCAAATCTGACTAGAAGGCTTCTCAATACCTTCTCTATGATTCTATGTTCTTCTACCACATCACCATTTGTCCTCATCTGATTGAAAATGGTCATAGTCCTTGTAAAGAAGTCATTTATAGACTCTGAGTCTTTCATGAGAAGAGTTTCAAACTCTCTCCTTAGCATATGTAGTCTTACAACTTTCACCTTATCACTTCCTTGATAAGCATTCTGTAAGGTATCCCAAGATTTCTTGGAGTTAATATTTTTGCTATCCTTGGGAATACCGAATCTATGATAGCATTCTAGATTTAGATTAAATATTTTGCATCCTTTATTTTATTTTCTTTTAAAGCATTATTATGTGCTTGTGTAAGAGCATTAAATACAACCGGTCTCTGCTACCTCTACATAGCCTCCTTCAACAAACTCCTATAGATCTTGAGAAGAGAATAATGTCTTCATTTTGATACACCAGATGTCATAATAATTCCCATAAAATATTGGGGTTGTTGCCAAGAGTTGTTACTAGAAGCCATTACAACTCAACCCATAAAATAAAAACCCAGAAAATAAGAATAGAAACCCATAAGCTATGAGCTCTTATTTTCTCTGATACGAAACTATTGGCAAATTTTAGTGCCAAATGCAACAAGTAAGGGAAAGACAACTAGAAATACAAATAAAACACATATACACAAAATATATTATATTAATTCGATAAATTTTACAAACTCATATTTTCTCGGTCTCTTTTTTAGTTTTTTTCTCTTCTTGTGTCCAAATCTTCTTTTATTTTTGTTACAAAAATTTTCTATGTTATTGCACAAATCTATTTGCATAAATTCCCTTTTCTATATTCTTCTTATTCTATGTATTCTTTTTTCTTCTATGTGTCACGCACAAATTTTTTCCTCTTTCTATATTTTTCTCTCTTTTTTTCTCCTTTGAGTTACTACTCTCTCTCTCTCTCTCTCTTCTCGTATGCTGATATTTCTCTCTTTAATAAGTTGTTGCATATATATTTAAATATCTCCTCTTTACAATTAAAACATTGTCGTAAATATAAAAATATTTACTTTTCCTTTTTGTTGCACAAAAAATTCCCATAAATATATATTAAGACTTTAATGTGTTAGGGACCCACACATTTACCATAACCCACATAAAGGGCGAACCAAAATTACATTAAAAATTAAATAATTCAGGTTCTTTAAAGTCTGCTGGGAGGAGAGTAGTGGAAAATACCCGGAATAGGGTCCATGTGGTACGGAACGTTGGCATGGGAGAATAAACTTTAACAGAAAAGAAAAAATGGCCACATAAATTAATTGAATTGGATATCGTGGTTGGTGGGTGATGGGGAGGACATGTTTTAAATTTGGGAGGGCCTTAATATTACAACCACACATTAAATAATTTTGACATCTCTTATAAGTGATATCCACTTAGTGTTAGGTACCCACTCTTTGTATGATATTCCATTCACATTATAATTAAATCCCATATTCTCAAAAACTGCTGGAAAATGCTTCTAAGCCACCTTCATATTTTCCAAACAACTCTCTTATTTTCCTATACTATGCATATTAGTACTAAAGATGTGAACAATGGTTATTTCAACAATGGGTCTATTTCAAAAAAATCGCATGCCGCTTCCAGTGGGGGAACAAATTTGGGTCAATTTTCAAAATCACCTTTGCCATTTTGACTCAACTCAAATTTTTATCTTTGGTGTCCTTTCTTTGCAATAACCTAATTCATGGTTCCCAACATCATACTTGGATAAGAAAAATATTATGGGATGTGCTTCATCCACCTTTTTTTATTATTAGCAACTATCGACATGGAGCAAATGAGAATGCGAAGGAAGGTTAGGAAGTCTTAACCTCATCTCTCAATCAAGGAAAAAAATAGTTCTCAATAAGCTCAAAGTCATTGCCAATCACACTAAAAATCCTCTCGGGTAGCCATTCAAAAACAACATATTCCATTTCCTCATTTATCTTCCTTTTCCTCCTCTATCTTTTCGCAGTTCTTCAAACTCGTTTTTCATGGTCACCAATTTGGCACAAGATGGGAAGCACTAGAAAAGGAAGGGGATTATGGATTTTCATTTGTCGAATGCATTTGATTTAAATTTTATAAATCTTGATCATTGAACCCAATTCGTTGGAGGCATTTTTCAAATGGTTCATGCACATTTCATATTTGGTGCAAAGGGAAAAACAACAAGGAAGGGAAGGTCAAACTAGACACTTGTTGGTGGAAAATGGAGAAATGGTGGCAATAAATCCCTCAACCAATTAGAGTAGACCCAAAAAAATCCACATTTCCATGAAACCGCATATTTCTTGAAAGTTACGAAAGTCTTTTCAACAAATCCCTTTTTTTAAACAAATATTTCTTCAAGGATCCCATTTAACACACCAAAATAGGACATAGGGAATATTTTGAAATTTGAATTCACATGAGACAACTACGTTGCTAAATAATTCAAGGTATTTTTCAACAAAACCACTATGGGTTTTCCTGTAGTAAAATCATTCCATGAGGTGTCATCCTTTTATAAGGAAAAATAATAACCATATCACCTGCATGTCTAAGCTTCCTCCTCATGCTTACACATTTGCTGGAATTTGGAAAGTAATAAACAAAATTCCTTTATCCCTTACACAATAATGAATTTGCACCCACATAATAGATCTACCACGTATAGACATAGGAAGATAGTGCACTAGCAGGGAGGATTACTGGGTTGGAGGTTGTTTTTTTGCAAACAGTGGAGCCAAATCCAATGGCTTGGATAAAACAAATATCATGCACCCCAATCAATAAGAATATATTTACACAACTGCCCACATTAAATGAGTATTTCACCTACCATCAAAAGGATGGAGGTTTCCAACGCATCTCAACATGATTTTCTTGTGGGAAGAAACTGAATTAATGGAGGCTATGATCAGGCCACTCCTTTTGAGGCATTTGCAAGAAGGATTCCCATCATGCCTCAACAAATCATGATGATTTCCTGAAGGGCATCCAAATTAATCACCAAAATAAAACTCATCTTTTATTATCTCCTTTGATGATGCTAATTTTATTATCATTTTAATCTCAAATGATTTATATCATTTTATTATTTCAATATTTAATATATTTTATTTTTAGAAAGGTAATACTATTTCCATACATTTTATTTTATTGTTTCATTTTGTGAATTATCTAAATCGTTAACACAACACTTAAAGCGAGAAATGAACTCAATCATACTGAGTTCAATTTGAGCTCACACAACCAAGGTTAAAAAGGTTGTAATGGAAGGGGCATTATAAAGTGTAGGTACATTTCGTATTTATAATTTTAATTTATTTATCAAAATAATTCAAGGATGTTCCTATGCACTTAAGAACAAAGACTAGGACAATCCTACTACTATCATTGAGTGAAATATAATTCACTCAAAAATTTTAGGCCTATCCTCCCAACCCCAATTGTAGATAACATTTAGTTTAGGATTAGCTTAGCTTTTCCTTTCCTTAGTTTAGTTTGCTTTTTCTTACTTTCATATTTTACTTTTGGTATTTTTGTGTTCAATAAAGATAAGGTTTACATGTACAATCTTCGACAACACTTCTTCCCATTTTTTCATGACTTATGGTTTCCATATTACCTCATGCATAAATATTTTTATCTTAAAAGGAAGTAAATAATGTGTTTTTTTGTGTTTTATAATAGTAAAAGGTTGTTTTATCTTAAGGATGTTTGAATTATAGAGGATTTAGTAAGGTTAGGATGAATAGCAATATTTGTGATTAATTATTATTATTATTATTATTAAGTTGGATATTTATTTTGGACTTGTTGTCTAGATTTAGAAAAATATATGTCTAAAAGAGAGTCACCCACACTTTATAAATGTATGAAATGTTTTTGAGGTGTATGTGAAAGAAAAAGAGTAGATCAGTCATGCTTCAAAGTGTTTAAAAATATATATATGCAAAAGGGTGTTTTTGGTAATCTCCACTTAGGTAATAGAGACCTAATTGGAAATGGAGTAAGGCCATGATCAAAACCAAAGGTATCTCTGTTGGGGCCATAGATGTTTTGAATGGAATTATATTAATTCCTTATCCTTCCTATTTATTCATCCCGATAAAAATATCAAAATAATTAAAACATAATAAAACCTTGTCGTGGTAAATGAAATTCACATGCACACACTCAAATTTTTATAATTATAATTACTTAGTATGTTGTGCAGAAATTTTAAACCCTTTTATTATGCTTTTAGTTTGAAAATTTAAATTTCTTTAAGCTAATTATTCTATTCATTTCTAATGTGAATTAGAGATTTTGGGTTCAAAAAGTTCTTGGGAGCATTTTTTCAACCGAGTCACCATTTTTGTTGTGTCCACAACACACGTCCCTAATTTATCCAAGAAACCATGGAATCCATTTTTTCCTTTATCCAAAATTTATATTCTTATGAACCTTAAATTTTCCATCTTTTGCATAATCCTTATTTCTCCTATTGGGCCTCTTCATAACCCTACTTGACCTTATTCTACTAATTTCTTTGTACTTCATGTATGCACATAGTTATTTGTCTTAATTCCTATTGCATAAGAAAAATTCCCTTCTGTGCACACCCTTATAAGACATTTTTGTGACATTCCTTTTCCTACACAACCCTTCATGTCCTTCTCACATCACACATAATCATTTTGTTCACACCCCTTCATGTATTTTGACACAACCATTCTACATACCACTACATGAATTATTTTCACCTTGCACTATTCCCTTAGCATCATATCTTAATTCATTTGCATCCTACTTATTTGTCCATTGCTACTTTAAAATCCTAAAAATTATGTAAGTCCACTATGTTCACATAAGATTCATACAATCCTTACATAACCAAACCATGAGTCATGCAGCCTCCCAATTCCTTGGGGTGAGCCTTTCACCTATTAAGATCCCCCTTATACACTGCACATGATCTCTTGGCTCAAAAATTTATCTCACGCTTATATGATTGAATAATTTATGGCCCACTTTAGAAAATATAACACCTAACACTTAGTTTTTCTCAAGTCAGATGTTGTGTAGAAAAATACACGCATTCATGATACTCTGAAGACCTCATAAAGAAAGTGTTAGAGATTTTTCTATGGAAGATAATGTGCATAGTTTGACGCAAAATCCTTGTATTGCGCAAAATATATAATATCATGTGCGTGTAATTATTACACACTAGAGAATACAAAAGGAAGAAAAACATGTGATTTAATTATGTTCTATTTACACACAACCTTTTTATATATCTAACTTGGCACTCTTCTTTTCCTTGCAAGATTTGAATGCAAGATCATGGAATTTTCACAAAGGAGGGTGCAAAAGGCTAGAAATCCCCAACACATGGGTTTGCAACGTGTGTCTAATATCAAAGAAAAGATAGAAAAATGCCAAGGATTAAAATCTTACAAGACGCATCTACACTAATTGAGGCCACATATCTCACATCAACACATTAAATAATATGGAGAATAAATCCCATTCACAAGAGCTTCATGCAAACGATAAAGCTAATGTGTGTCATATGTCAAAGATTGGGACACTATGTGGTAAACCTAATAGTAAAACACTAGACAACAAAACGTATGCCAAAATTAACACAAGCTACCAATTTTAACACCAATTTACATTATGTCGTAAATTTTATCTTACCCATTCCATCAACAAAATAAGCTAGAGAAGATCTCATTAATCATGCCATGTTAGATATTAGGAACCACATAAATATAAATAAAACTTGAATTTTTCTTCACACCATACTTGCGCACCATAAAACATTGAATTCTATCTGAAATAGGTTGAAGATCATATGTAACATTCTTCTAGATCACCTTTTCATACTCTCGATTTGGTTGTTCTATGTAGTTTCCCATGTATCTAATTTTTCAAATATGCACGATATAATTAAATGAGTCCATTAATGTAACATTTATAAGTGTACCTCATATACCTATGGTACCAACCTATAAATACCCAACTGAAGTGAATTATATTATTTGAATCATTGTAGAAATAAGTTTTGAAAATGTTAATTCATTTTCCTTTGTTCATTTATTTCTACTTTTTGTTTCACCTAAGATATTGATGTTATATGGATTATTTCTAATTGATTTAGTTAGATATCTACGGTCTTCATAGATATATCTTTAGGTGTTATTTATTAGAGTTATCATTCACTTCTTGTGTATCCAATGTCATTGCATTCCTCTTTTCTTTACAATAATTTCCTCATACTCTTGCACTTTCTCATGTCTCAATCATGTGAATGATCGTCGAGATTTAGTATGGTTTCTCGATTTACCATCACCAACTGGAAAGGGTCGTCTACCACATAATAGGATCCAATTTTCTTTCTACCCTACCCTTATCATTTTTTCACTTTTTTATAACTTGGTTAGATTAGCACTAAAGCTTGTAATTAGCTTTATTGCTAACTAGTTAATGATTGCATGTGATACTCATTGAGCACCATCCTTCACACTCACACTCTCTTATACATGTAATGAATGATTGTTCTATTAGTATCTCATAAACTCATGTTTATTTTTGTATATTGATTCCTACCTTTTCCCGTAGTGTATTCTCACATGTAGTCCCACCATAACCCATGAAGAAACTAAAAAATTCCCCCATAGAAATCATAAACATCCACTCATGTCCTCCTCTTGAGCTATTCCCAACAAACCTTTTGGCCACCAAGACCTAGTGAGAGATAAATTTGGGGGAGTGAAATAGGTCCCTACCTAATTTTTAATTGGCTTGCATGTGTGCCATCTTTAACCCTCAAAGATAAAAAAATTGGCACTAGGAAGGTTGTTTACAATAGGGATGAAACAACAACTTTCAATATTGGACACAAATGGATCTTAACAAGAAATGAATTGAAGTGGTTATGATAAATAAGTAATCATAAAGTTCCTTGAAAGAATCATCACCAGGTTTGAAGACCCTCACATGATGATTTTTGATAGTAAGAAGGCATTCATGGGAGGAAATTTCATTGAGTTTTATCTTAGGAATGATGATGCATGAACATATAGGTGAACATACTATCTGTATTAACCAAAAATATTTAAAGTAGTTTGTGTTGAATTTTTTTGTTGAGGGTGTATTATGCAATTCTACTAGAACTATGAAAATATATTGTGCAATCCTACATAGAAAACACACAATCCTAAAGGAAGATGCAAGATACTACAAGTATGTTTGGAAGTTGTGAAGTATTGAAGGATGTGTATTGAAGTTACAAAGATCATGGATAAGTTGGTTGGTCATGCGTTGAGTCATGTATTAGGTTCTTTAGGCCTTGTATTTATGTTACTCTATAATTTTAGGAGTATAATGATAACATTTAGGTGGCTTGTATGCCTATATAAATAAATCACATTTTCCTTAATAAGTTTTTAGTTCAATTCAATAGGAGATTAATTAAGTAGAGTAAAAGATATTAAATCTCATATAAAAATAGATCTTGATATGATTTTAACCACGTGAAATGATCTAATTATCTCATTGAAAAATTTTCTACATGTCTCTTATTCCTTTGTTTGATTAAGTAGATCTTATTGTTGTGTTTATGTTGTTTATGTCCAATATGAGTTTATTTATATATCTTTATATGTATTCTCTACATGTAACTATGAAGGATATGTGGTCTAGGAAGCTCTCTTTTTATTAGAGGTAAAAGTTAGGTTTAGGGACCCTACCCCCTTACAAAGAGTTATCGTTTACTTACATATTGGCCAAAGTATTTATCTTCAAGGGCTAGTCATGATCCAAAATATCAAAAACAAAAAACAGTATATGATATCCATTATATATGATATACATTATATAGCAGTCCCAAGGATAATACTAACAACAAAAAGTAAACAAGCAAGTAGATTCCAAACCATAACATTTCATTTCTCTTTAACCAGCTCGTCCACCATCTCCATGCATCCATTCCATTCTTTGACCAGTGTTGCGATGGTCTCCTTCTAGTACTTGTAGTTGGGTTCTTTGATCACCACCTTCGGGCCTGTGCCATCCAACTCTTTTTCTTTAGCCAATTCCATTGACTGTATCATCTCTGCCAATCAGTTTGAGATGGAAAATAGTACTCTTTACATTAAGAACATGGGCATCTCTGATTTTCATAATGATTCCTTTCATTTTCAGCATCTCTTTCTCCATTTCCATTCTATTGGCATTTACATTTTTGAAATTTTCACTGAGGATGATGGTAGACATTTTATCAACTTTTTCTTGCAGCTCCTTAATGTCCATGGTGAGCAAACTGATTTTGTGCCTGTTGATGTCATTGTTCAGTTTGTAGTTCTCAAAATCTCTCATGAAGGCATGAGTTTTGACAGCAATAGTTTCTAGGCCGAGAAAAGCTCCATCTGGGCCATTTTCAGATTGTGAAGATAGTGGATAGCTTCCTTAGTATTCTTGGAAGACTCCTGTTCTTTTAAGCTATCAACATCCTCACTACTCGTTACTTCCCCTTCCACTTTCTCTTGAGAGGATTCCTTCTGTGAAGGGGTTTCACCAGGCCTTCATCAGAAACATAGGTGATGTTATCCTCCTCAGCCCAACCCGAAAACTAAACTTTCCTGAACTGAGACATGTCTCCCCCTTTACCCATGCTAGATCTGGTACATTTGGCCACTGGATTCCCCTGACCAGTTTCATCACTACTATCCTCCTTAGGTTCCATACTCCCAGACCTTTTACCCAATGTAATGTTTGAAGGTGAGGCCCCAAATTTTTTGTTTTTTCCCAACAGGGGAGTGCTCAGCTTGAGATGATAGTTTTTATCAGACCCTGGTGTAAGGGGATAATGAAAGTGCCTTTCTTCACCAAAGTTATAGATTTTTCCAGAGAAGAGAATAAGTAGAAGGGAAAGTTATACAGTTTTGCATTGTGAATATGGTTTAACATTGGAAAATGGTAACCATATATGACTTTATATCTACCTTCCAAAGTGATATAAGACATGAGTAGTTTGGCAATTTCATCATATGGAGAGGGAAGCTTACACCTAGCATAGCCATTATGAAGAGAAATAGGTTCCCCTTTTCCTTGGAAAAAATAGTCAATCTCAAGACTGTAATCAGATTTGGGTTTAAAAATGCTTCTACCTTCAAGCGCAAGACCAGTCACCTTAGCAATAAGCTTGGGAGAAATAGTAAGGGAACAATTTCTGACCTGGATTTTTCCCTTGTTCCATGTTTTAGCAACCGCTTCACTCAGGATTTCATCATAGCCCTCGAAAGTTTTGAAAAAGATAGCAATCCCGCCTTCTCGAGGAGAACTTCGGCCTCCTTGGATATCTCTGGACACCTTGAAGGTTTTGTGCGTACCAAGTCTCCTCCCATCCTTCTATGCACAGAAAATCTCTTACAAATCAAAATGGCCTGAAAATCAGTGGTTTCTATTTTCAGCTTCTCCAAAACCAAAAAGGCCCGACTGCCCATGTGAACAAAAGAATCCAACTCACACAAGTAAGATAAAATCATGAGAGGTTACTGGCATGAGCGGGAGAGTTTGCAACATTATTAAAGGCTCCCTCCCTTTTCATGATTTCAATGAATTTTGCATTCATTCCAACAAGTTGCTCGACTATATGGAGACCCTTAGAGATAACCCCAAGATTAGCAACAAAATCAGCACCATTATTTCCTTCCCTATACACATGGTTAAAAGAAATATTCACAAAAGAATTTAAAAATATTTAGTTTTACTAGATAAAATCTTCAATAGATATGGATGGATTGGAAGAACCCCTCATACAAGAAATAATGTACAGCGAGTCTCCTTCCACTTCCAGGAGATTGAAACCTTTTTCCTTTGCAATCTTCACCCCCCAGAACAGAGCAGCTGCCTCCACCACATTGTTAGATTGTTTTCCAAGGTCAAAGAAGTAAGCAAGAATAAATCGACCTAAAGAGTCCCTTATGACTCCTCCTCCCCCGCTTTCCCGGGTTCCCTTTTGCTGCACCATCAAAGTTAAGTTTTAGAGAGCCTTCACAAGGAGGATTCCACTTAATCCCCACTCTAGGATTAGGACTATTAGATTGAGGAATCCCTGAGACATGCCAATTCTCTAAGAAATGTTGTTCATAATCCAAAATTTCCAATTCTTTTTTCCATCGGATTGAGAAAAAATTTCTAACTGCCTGAAAAAGATTTTTTATTGACAGTTTGATAGGGATACTCTTGTCCTTGAAAATCCTTCTATTTCTTTCCTTCCAGATTTCCCACCAAAGATGGCTTAAGCTTATGATCCATAGATTTTTAAGCCCTTGACTATGAAAAGGGCATACCCATTGGTTCCAAGCTTCCTTTATATCTTTGGGGATAACCCAATTAACCGAGAAGCCAATCAAAATAGAGGAGAATATTTGATGTGCATACGTGCATTCCAGAAACATATGATTTACAGATTCCATTTTTCTTTTGCATAGCACACATCTATTAACCCATTGGAAGCCTCTTTTTTCTAGATTATCAACCGTGAGAATTTTGTTTCCAAAAGTGAGCCAGCTGAACACATTTACCTTAGGAGTAATATTCTTGTTCCAAATCTTCCCTGCCATTAAATCTTCTTCTCCAGTTTGACCCTCAAAGAAGAGACCATAGGCTGATTTGACAGTAAAATTTCCACAAGGTTCCTTATCCCAGATGATTCTATCTTGGTCTTTGCTGTTATATGATACATAATTTTGTAAGAACTCATTGATCCCTCTCATTTGATCATTTAGATCATGTCTATCCATTTCCAAAGTTTTCCATGTCTGAAAACTCTCTTCCATAGCCATGTAGTTGTTCACCTTTACTCCATATTTAGCTTCCATTAATGCAGAGATTTGTGGAAATTTATCTTGGAGGGTAAAATCCCTACCCATTTGTCTTTCCAAAAATCTATCTCATTGCCTCTTCCTATTTTCCATCTGCTGCCCTTGTTCAAAATTTCTTTGGCCCAGTTAATGGCTTTCCATATGCATGAGCCATTGAAATTCGCTTATTTAAACATCCATCTTTTGTCATTATTATCCTACCAATATTTTCTCTTAAGGATTCTGGCCCAAACTCCATTTTCCTTAGTTAGTCTCCACCCAATCTTGGCAAGTAGAGATTTATTCATTTTGGACCAGTCTCTGAGACCAAGTCCCCCAAGCTTCTTGGGTCTGCACACTCTGCTCCATGCTACTAAAGGAATTCTATCCTTACTTTCTGTACCACTCCATAAAAACCTTTTTGGATCTTTTCCAATCTTTCCCCAATTGTGACAGGAAGTTGGTATATTGACATGGCATACACAGGAGGCTCTGGAGAGAGCTAATCAGAAGAGTAATTTTTCCAGCTTGGGATAAAAGATTAGCTTTCCAACCTGCTAATTTCCTTTCAAACCTTTCAATTAGAAAGTTCCACTCAGAACAGGAGGGCCTCCTATCTCCAAGAGGAATGCCTAAATATAAGGTGGGAAAGGGTTTGTAGGTACATTCAAAAATTTCGGCAATCTTCTCAGAATGGTTGTCCATAGTGTTCAGGAAAAAAAGAGAACTTTTTTGAAATTAATCAGTTGTCCCGAGACATCCATATAATCATCTAGAATGCTTTTGAGTTTTCTAGCTTCCGAACAGTAGCTTCCCCCACCACAAAAGTGTCATCAACAAAGTGTTGATGAGAAACTTTATCCATCTCAAGTGCCGGAGAAATCCCTTTGATGGAACCCTTTTCTGTTTCAACATTGAGTCTTCTACTGAGAGCTTCTGCCATTAAAATAAAGAGGAAAGGGGAGAGGGGATCCCCTTGCCTTAATCCTTGTGTGCTAGGAAAGAACCCAATAGGACTACCATTCATGAGAATAGAAAACCAAACATTGGAAATGCAAGCTTGAACCATTTGTCTCAGAAATCACAAAGCCAAACCTTTCAAGGATTTTGTCTAGAAAGCTCCACGAAACCCGGTCATAAGCTTTTGCCATATCCAGTTTTAAGAATAAAGTCGACTTCTTACTAATTTTTGCCATATGAATAGTCTAAGGAATCTCTTCATTGGGCACCATAACCATGTTTGTATCATTTAGTATCGATTAAGGTTTTATTTGCTTTGGAATTGAGGCATAATGACTATTGGCACTTTTCCACATTTATGATGATGGGTAAAAATTATTGCGGAAATATTCCCATTGGTGATTATTGGGTACAAGAAATGAGGAATACACAACTAACATCAATGGTTTTTTAAATTTATGAGTGCGGGTAAAAATTCATTGTGGACATATTCCAATAAGAATATTTTATGGGTATAAGATGTGAAGTTTCTTGAGGTTATGGATCATAGATTTTTGAAATAACATAATGGTATTGTAGACACCTAAAATTAGCACCGCTAATTCCCCGTATCCATGTTCTCTAACACCTCAACACTATGACATAAATATTTCCATCTATAAACCCTTATCCTAAGTCTTATTCCTCCCCATCATATTTACTTGTAAATATCATCTTAAACCTCGCTAAATCCTATTCTACACTCTCTTAAACAACCCAAACCACTTACATAAAAAAAATACAAAAGGGAACCTACACCTTCCTAACCATTTCACAACCTCTCACCCAAATATATTCTCTCTCATCCAACAAGACAAAGAAAAACAACTCAATTGGAGTTGGTTTCAACCCAACTCTTTGATCACCGATGATTTTCCTAGATCATGAGTGATTTTATATAAGAAAGTTTCAGACCCCCTTTTAGGAGGTTGGTCGACATTGGCTCATAGTTTGTTTTATGCTTATTGCTCCCGAGACGAGACATTACAATTCATTCCTACAGAGTCTTTTCATAGAGATTTAATAACCCCAAAACAACACTCAAGCCTTCCACATGGCATCAACAACTTATTCATCAATTTTTAAAAATCATTCATCATTAGAAATCAACAACAACAATCTTTCTACCTATAAAATCTTTTTGTCTCTGGTAATACCCTTTTCTCATCTTTACTCATCAACTTATATAAGGTAAGTGGTTTCGTATGGATGAAAATTGACATGCAACCTTCAACCACACTCGATCCACCAAGCTCATGTCGAGAAGTTGATGTTGAATGTGTGGATAACTAACTCTAGGAAGATCAATGACTAATATCTAGTAGTGTGATCTCCTAGTAGTTGAGTTCAAAATGGGAGATTTAGAAGCTATGAACCTGGTAGCTTAAATTCCCTATGGTTTGTTTTCCTATCTTGGATCCAAGTTATGATCTAGTTCAAAGTGTTGAAATTAACTAAAATAAATTAACAATATATGTTACCGCTGAAAGGAAACTAATCTAAAAAAACCACAAAATTGAAATATTACAATCATGATGTTGGCTCCAGCAAGAAAAGCAAGAAAGCTAAAATCCCTGCCTCCCAACGAGTCCTTAGGAGCCACAAGGACTTAGAACTAGCTGAAAACCTCCTGCATATTAGCATGCCTGTGGAGAAGCCCAAAGAGGAGGATTTGCTGGAGAGGATTGACTGATTGGAGAAGGAGATTCAAGAGCTCAAAGGGGCTCTAAAAAACATGGAGAGAGCCAAGGGTAAAAGGATCCTTCAAAGTGAGAAGGAAGAGGGGGTCATTGATGAAGTCTTCAAGAAACTGCAGTCCCTTGATGGTAGATTGGGGAATGCCAAAAGCCGCAATGACTGCATTTTATCTGCCCTCAAAAGCATCTATAACTTCATTGAACAACATGTCCACAAAGTGTTTATAGTTTAAGTGGAATCAATGAAGACATATGGGGCCCTAAAGAGAATAGGGACATTGCAATCTCCCAAGTAGACATGAAGGACCCCTCTCAGGCCACGGCCATTGCCTTTTTCATGTCACTGCAGGCCATCAAGACCAAGATTGACAGAGCCATCAAGTAACGGGCTGTTGTGCTAGTAGTTTTTGGCTGCGATCTGGCTGTCATCGGGTGGTTCTGGAGCTATTTTTGGTGGAGCTTGTTTTTCTGCTTCTCTTTTGGTTTCTTTTTTATCTTGTCTTCTTAGTTCTGGATCTCTGTTCGTTAGATCCACTGTTCACCGTTATTGTAATATCTGGCTGTTGAGCCTTCTTGGTTGGCTGTTTTGCCCCCTCTGGGCTACTTCTCTCATATTTTCTATCTGGCTTTTGAGCCCTTTTGTATACAGGGTATAGTCCCTTCAAAAATATTTTCCCTTAATTAAAAAAATATTACAATCACAAACAAATAATTTGCTTCTATTCGAATAATTAAACTATTTCTACGCTAAAACTAAACACGCGAGATAACCCGGTGTGGTTATTCACCCGGCTTTGAGTGTATTGAAACTAAACTAACTTAAAAAGGGAACTTTTCCGAATGATTTATGATATGTAGGCAACCTCCTACAAATATTCTCTCGCTTGAGATCCACGAGGATGGGAAGAAGAGGATATGTCACCGGGTTGCTATAAAAGATTCAAACCCTCTTGAAAATTAACTAATTACTTGCAAATGAAATTGAATTGATTTATACTCTATTTGATATGATGTAACAATGATAAATTATAGCAATGAAGGAATTCAAATAACAACTCCAACTGGAATTCACAGAATAAATGTAAATCTAGTTGTGTAGTATTTTTTCCCTCAATTCATCCTTTCTTTCTCTATGTGACCATATGATTCTAAGGAATTGAGAATGCAAGAAAATTAGCAAGAGAAGACACTTGAGAAATGGTAGCTTGAAGGTAGTCTGGTTGCAATGTAGGTGGAAGAGAGATACCACAAGTGAAAATATCTTGGCTATGTAATTTCTAGCATGATTGTGGTAGCAATACTATGCAAGATACAGAAAATTACCAGGCCTTTTTCTTGAATACAAGCATGGAATACATAGGAATTGGTTGGGATGTGAATTCATGCACAAGGAAACCTTGGAGTGCCAAATCATTGGGTGAAGAGGTAGTTCAAACTAATTAAATATATTTAAAAATAGAAGAGGGAAGGAAAACCTAGCAATCAAGACTATTTTTAGGAAATTTGGTTCACAAATGCATCCTAAAAGTTAATTTAAGAGAAATGTCGCATGTCAAAAACACACATGATGGATTTTGGAAAAAGCACTTAGGAATGCCACCCAGGTAGAGTGGGGGTCTTGGTACTAAATGCCAAAACTTGCAGAATGTAATGAAGCAGAAGTGGAAAAAAACATGGAAAAGCTAAGTAAGGATGTCTAGGCTACAAATATACACTATGAATGGGTTTAGGAGCTCGAACATTTTTGAAAGGACATGAATCATCATCGAAGACTTTTGTAACCATTTTTTGACAATGTCGCACATGTAATTTTGGGTGCATATATATTGCCCCCTCGAAGAAGCATCTTATCTATGAAGAGGAATAAAATGTAGAGTCTGAGTATGGCGTTCCCAAAATGGGGGGTTAGAAGTTATACCTGACACGCCCATGTGTCAAAATTTTGTCATCTAAACTCCTTCTACCTACAAGAAAAAGAGAAGACTTAAGTTTAGATAGATAAAATATTGAAAAATAAACACTAAATAAAAATGACAATAGAACTTACCATTTGTGTGAGGATATAGAAATATACCTATGCCAACACTCCAACCTTGCAAACACACACACACACACACACACACACACACACACACACACACACACACACACACACACACACACACACACACATATCGAAATCAATGCATTTTTCAATTCATTTGTGCATATCGGTTTGGTGATTTTTTTGCTCTTGACCTACAGTGACCGTTTTCATCGAGAGAATAATCAACATGTTCATTGTAAGATCGCGATCATGCATCCACGAAAAGGAGATCAACCCACGTGGTCTAAGGTTGGTTTTTCTCACTTTTTCATTTTAAACCTAAAATGTTGAAAATTTTTACCTAGGAGGGGTCATTTTCAAAATTTCTTGTTTTAAATGAGTCTCTTGGGGGCACCCATAGGGAAGTCTTTTATTTTGTCTAAAATGGTCTTTTTGCATTTTTGGGAGTTTTATATGGTTAAAACCCGTTTGGAAAATCAGTCCATGACCACCACCCTACACCGAGCGGCGATTCTAAACAGAATGACCTAATCGATTCTTAACTCAAATTATTTTTAATTTTTGATGTTTTTTCATGTTTTTATTGAGCTTACTTCTTGAAATACATTACTAACTTGCTCTTTTTATATGTTTTGGTGGATGCAAAAGAAGGAGGAATACATCCGTTGGAGTCGTGAGAGGGAGTGTGATTGGCTCCCAGATATTTTGGACCAGTTGACTCAAGATGAGATAGATACCCTCCAAAGGGTAGGGATTTGGAGGATTGCACGGGTGCCTCATGTCACTCCTACTAGTCACATACTAGTGTGACTTGTTTTCATACTAGGATGTATACCGGAACACATTTTGGTTGTCAAGTGTTAGGGGTGAGTGGACTATCACCCTAGAGGATGTATACCATATTCTTGGGCTTCGATACTTGGGAGGAGGTTAACCCTGAAACAGAAGGGTCTAGATCTAAGATGACTCAGTGGGCCACTTACATGGGGGATGTTATTATATCACTTGGCTCAAATAAGGGAATGAAATTTTGATTTATTGCTACTTCTCCCATTCCTATCATTCGTAGAGCCATCATGGGTATCTTGTCCTTGCGGTTGATTGGGGACAAGGGAGGTGACACTCTTCTTTACTTTTGGGCTCCCATCATTACACAGATTGAGGGACATGGTCGTATATATGCTTAGGGAGTAAACATCCTTGGGACCACCTACCATGACCTATACAGGGTTATCACATTATAGGGATAGTCATTGAGCCATCCCACGCTAGTCATAAGCTGGGTATACGAGTGTATTACCCCTTATGGGAGGGAAATACCAGTCTGGCAAGACCAGTGTGGGCTGTTCATCCCGATTAGGTGGACGGAAATATCAGTTCTTCGGATGCCATATCAGCCCAGTGCCTTCTTTGAATACATTGGACATGGTTTCTAGACCCTATCAGGATATGGCAGGGTTATGGGGGCAAGAGGTGACCACAGTGTTATCTTTCTCCCACCTTGGTCTATTGGTTCACATGTCTGGGATGGTTGAGATCCACCCATTCGACCGGATTCCTTAGCAATTTGGCCTTCCCTACATTGACATGATTCCTCTCATGGAACCTATATATAGGACCATTTAGGAGGCTCGGAATGGCCCTAGAGGAGATCCTTGGTGGATATTGGTCACTCCAAGGGTGCCCATTATAGTTAGGTGAGTGGATTGTACCCAATAGACAACTGGTGTCTCCTGAGCACCCCTACTCTAGACTGAGGCCACTCCGGCTCATAGTGGAAAGGTAGATGAGCCCATTGGACGTAGACTCGACTCGAGGAGTAAATAAGAGATGAGATCAAGAAGGATTCTATTGCAGAGGAGACAAGTTATGAGAAGTTAGGTGGTGAGGCCAGTGGGATAGCTCACATGGAGGTGGAGGAGAGTGACTTCGATTGACATGACACTCAGGATATGTTGAGAGAAGAGTGGGAGGAGGTGAGTACGAAGAGATAGACTTTGGTCTCATAAGGACCACTTCCTCATGACGGAGAGGGAGATGATGAGTTCGTGAAAGGACAACATCTCACTTCAAGCTTTGGGAGGCCCCATGCAGCAGCAGAAGCAATAGTAACCACTAACCCTACTTGGGATGACTGGAGATCTCGAGTATGTGTATACATTTCTATTGACCTTATTAGTTATAAATGTTAATTGGTATTTCTTTTTGTTATTTTTGTAGTTTTCTAACTTGTCGTTTCTTCTTCTTTTCTTACTTGTAAGACTACACAGGAGTGGTGAGATCATATTTGATGGGTGTGCATGGACACCGTGTTGATCCCCTCAAAGAAGTATCGAGCCAATCGATTAAGGATTCATGCCAGCCACTAGATGTCAATAGACACACTAATGTGTTTTCACCCATCTGGAGGGCAGTGGAGGTGATGACCTTGCTTTGTATTCGGGTGGTGGGTATGAGTTAACCAAGTGATTGATGAGATGGATTTGTTCTCGCAATGACACGGGGCTAGTGGCCACCACCATGAGCATTCCCAACATTATGTTTGTTCTCATTGCCATAGCATTTGTAGTAGGAGTCCTAGATGCGGTTTTGCACCATCGAGGGATCCCATAGGTATGGATAGGCCATTAGGACTTTTATTGCTTTGTGTCCATTTTTAGGCATTATATGATATTTTTATATTTTCAGATCATTGCGAGTGTTTTGACCATGCCTAGCACGTGATGGCATTGTACACAAACTCAATTTATTATGATATATACATACTCTTCTTTTTGGTTTGGTAATTCATTGTATCTGAGTTGACTTCCTCTTGGCTCACTTCACATGTGTACTCTAGATGTTTAGAATTTCCATTTTAAATGCTTTTAGAATGTATGCAAAGTGGATATGAATGCTAACAAAATGATTTCTCTTTTTTGTTTTGTAATGTTGATATATGATAATGTAATCACATTGTAATGTTGAACTTTAGTTTCTCTAAGAAAATTTTGGTACTTTGTATTATTTTGGAAAAATGTGGCGAAAGAGTGATATGATAAGTGAATGAACTTTCCCCACTCCTAACTCCACACAACCAGTAAGATGTGAGGGCTCAACACCAAGATCCAGAAAGGGCACAAGTTATGAAAAAAAAATGAAAGGTAATGATGAGAGAAAGACAAGGATTTGACAAAACCAAAGTAAGACACTACAACCTCACTTTACTCAAGTTTACTTCATAGTTTATAATGTGAATTTCTTTCCATTTTATCTATACTTAGATCCAAAGATGGCCACTTGGTTGACAAAATCTGGTTTTGAGGTTTTAAACTCTTTGTAAATTTGGACATCTAATTCACTTTGTTTTGACTTACGATTTCACAATATTTGAATGAACTATTTCTAACTTTCAAGTTGGTCAAAGAGACCCCCTACACCTTGCCCCATGCTACCAATAGGAAGTATGGGCTCATCACCATGGACAAAGTATAGGCAAGTAAGAGCATTTCTCTCCTTTCTCAACCCTACATCACTATTAAGAGACACGGGCTCAACACCGAAGGTTGGTAGGGAAAAGAAATGTGTAAACTAAAAAAATCTATGGATTTGCATTTGAATTATTTATCTAGGCAAAATGTTTAGAATGTTCTTATTTCCAAATATATGTTTATGAGATAGATATGAAACCATGAAGCTTCTAGAGCATACCGTAGGCAAATACACCTAACCTAGAAGAAACTATAAATAAAATCAAACATGCATGCCTTGGTATGGTTTATATCAACGATTGTCTTTTCTTGTTTGAACTGATGAAACGATTTGGAAATAGTTGATGATACCATGAAGATTTGAAGAGATATTATTTGAATGTTTTTCCAATATTTTTAGAATTTTTAGGAACTATTATGAGAATAAGTCCCTTGATTACACATTTTACAAAATGAATTGGCGATTAAAATGCAATGTGGATGCAGTAATATACATATGGAAATGCAAGTGAAACTACTTGTCATGATATCTAAGGTGAACAAATTTAACGAATATCAAATTCTTCACCCCTAAAAGTACACAACGGAGAACCATAATCCTCAAACTTTCCGTTCTCTTGAAAAGGACCTAGAATTTTGGGCTTAAACTTACAACCCCTTGCCTAGAAGTGTATATATCCAATCATTAAATTCATTTTTTTAAGAGGCATTCGTGTACCTCTTTGTCATGTTCTTAAGACATGGTTTGTGGGTGAGCATGACTATATTGCTTAGCCTTGTTTCTTATATAGAGGGTTTTGTTTACTCGTGACACTTGATGAATGATGAGGGCTTGCCCCATGGATATGGAAACCTTAGTTTCATATGCACATGGGTTGAAAGTGGGGTTTAGAATATAACAACCCTCAAAGATGGTTTTGATGGGCATCATTTCAATCTCATATTTCCCTTCTTCATTTATGAATTCTATCATGTTTACACCTATACCTAAGTCATCGGAGGAAGAGATGATAAACTAAGAAGACTTCTCATCCCTTGTGATTCAAATGGGAGTAATATCAGATCATCACTCTCTAAGAGTTTCATGATTTCGATGTGGTTTTAGTCGACACTATTTCCACAGATATTGATTTACCCTTATCCATTTTTTCCACCTCAAATTCTTTTGGGTCAACGAATTCATCCTTTGACACGCCTATGATGATCGGGACTAATTATTTTGATGGATGTGGTTTGTTCAATTTATTTACAGAATTTCATATTCTATATGGACTCATTTCTTCTTCTTGAGTTTTTCTACGTGTATATCGAAGGGCTTAGGATCCCCTTGAGTAATGAAGACCTTCCCCAAATGGAGGAATCTAATCTCCTAGAATAGGGTAGAAGGGGTAGCCTTCATTTGATGAATCCAGGGTCTCCCAAGGATCATGTTATAACTTTTTTCCCTGTCGATAATGTAAAACTCTGTCAAGATGGTTTTGGACCAAACGTGACTGGAAGAACTATGGTTCCAATCGATGTTGCTTTACTACTTTGTCATACCCCATAAAATGTTTCTTGTAGAGGAACAATTTGTCTTTCCATATCCCAACTTCTACAAGGAATAGAAAGGAACAAAATTTATAGTAGCCTCATCATCAATCATGGCTCTCTTAATGCAATTTTTATAAACCGGACTTGTAAAAATAACGTAGAATCACCTCTTCGGGAAATTTCAAAGTGTCAGACGACATCTTGTCTATATCAAAAACAAACCTAGTATCCCTATCATTTTGTCCTAGAGGATGTATGTCAAATTCAATATGATTTATTTGAGCACTAGGAGGTGGCATAACATGGATTAGATAACCAATACCTAGTGCATTGAGAAATGCGAGAATGATGCGAAGTGAATTCTTCAATAAATCTAGAAATGAAATGTGAGAAAAGGTCTTGTTTAAATCTAATATTAAATCATAAGCTCCTACTAGTTTTTCAATTATAGGAAAATCATCCTATGGGACGGAAAGAGCTAGTAAGGGTAGTGAAATGTAATCCTTTTTCCGAGTTGTTGCATTAATTTGGGCTCAACATGCGGCTCAACTAATCACAAGATTTTTGTATTATCATTTGAACCAAGGTTAGGAGCAACGTGAGAGTTGTTATAATTTGAGGATTCATGGTCATTGTTTCCTATAGGAATACCCTTGTTTATATTATGAGGATTCACTTGGGAATCCCCAGGATGTTTAGGGTTTGCATTTTGAGGTGAGACGAGTCCATTATGACTAGGTTGTGGGTTTATTTTAGGATTTACTAGGAACATGTCTACAAAGAGTTGCCTTTGGTTTTTAGGAAGTCTTTGTAGGAACTTTTTGCAATCGCGGAAAGTCCTATCATCATGACCTCTAACCTTGTGAAAACCATAGTATAGGTTAATGTCTTAATCTCTTGGCCTTTGATAGGCATCTTATTGTTGTTGATTATAACCTTGGTTGTAATTTTGAAATTGATTGTTATAACCATGGTTTATTTCCCCTTGGCTGGCATTCTTGTACTGGTTTGGGCTTTGGGTTTGATTTTTCTTTTGAGAGGGACAATTTACATCAAGTATGTTGACATATGACACAATGTTAGGGCCTCTTTGATTTCCCGAGTTTTTGTTATTATTATTGTTGTAGTTTTTTGGAAAACTGACGTTCTTGTCTTGATCAGTAACACTATTTTTTCTAACAACATGATTGTGATTCACACCTTTAGGTCCTTGGTTTTTGGCACCCTTGTTTTGATAATTTACATTATTTTGATTTAGGGATACCAATTCCCCATTGGGACCATAGATCTTATGCCCACTATCAATTGAGGCTTGGTCAATTGGAAGTGTACCTTCCAAAACTTCCTAATAACTATGGAAAGGAAAATTTTAGACCTCCTCCATAGTCTCTTGATTGAGCAAGTGAAGGAAGATATCACAAAGTTTCATCGGTCCATGTTGGGTGCACTTGCAAAGGAATAGAGAACTTGGTGCCATCTCTAGATGAAATAGATGACAAATTCATTTTTCTCTGTCTAATATACTGGTACTCCTAATCCCTATACGTAATGACTTGTTCATGTCAAATGTTTTGATGAACTCATAAACAAGTTGTTTGAAGGAATGTATAGAATCTGTCAGAATACGGTAATACCAATCCAATGAGATTCCTTCAAGAGTATTTAGAAATATCTTAGCCATTTATAACATCCCAAGGAAATAATTCCTGATAGAAGTAGTGTAATCCTTGATATCAAAATTTGGGTCTCCTTCTCCCTTAAAATTTGGAAGATCCGAAATAGGTGTAGAAGCATGACACCATGTATGGTAAAGTCAAGAGGCTCCTTTAAGTACTCATCATATGTACCCATTATGTAAGTTTCCACCATTGAACATCCTTGATGAGTAGGTGGAGGAGTTGTATAAGATGCATTGATGGGAATGTATGAGATCACTTGATGTGGCATATAGGAGCAGGAATGGTATATGGATCCATCTGGGAGTTTTTGAATACATGTGCATGTGAAGTGGGATAGTACAAGGATATGGACTAGTGGGTGTAAAACTAGGGAACATCACATTGCCTATTGTGGCAGAATTTGAGAATGCACTTCCAGCCAGCCCTTGCATAGGATAAGTTTGAGAAGGATGAGGACCCATCCCTAGTGTGTCTAACCCTGTGAGAAGATCATCCTGGATTTGAATGAACCGATAACCTTGGTGTATAGGATATTTTATTGGTTTCTCATTAGGAGGGATGTATCCTTTGTTTTTAATTGTATATCTCGTGTTCTACCCTACTACATGTGTTGGTTGTGAAGTTTGGGCACTTTCTAGTTCTCTAATCCTCCCTACTAAAGTAGAAATGAGATAGTTGGGAGAGGATTGATTCCCTTGTTGGGATGCATGTGGCATAGGGTTTGATTGAGCAGGCTCATGATACCTTGTCATGAATTGTTCAGTGTTATAATTCTTATCTTCCTCAGAAATAAGAATCTTAGGATAGGCATTCAAAATCTCAGAGGTTTTAGCCTTCATTCTATCCAAATACTCATCTATCTGACAAAAAGGATTTGTTATTCATGTGAATGTATCATCTTATGTTGATTACATGGCAATTTGAGGTCTTGACAAGACTCTATGGTAAGAACATGTTCCATTTATGATGATAATGTGGTTTACATTGGGTTGACTGTATTGCATGCTTAACAGTTGACCAACCTCCTCCATCCTTACATGACTAATGGATTTTAAAGTGTAACTAGGGGAGATTTGGACGTTTCTTGCGTAATTCTCACCCCATCTCGAAGGAGAAGGGGATTTTTATGGTTGAATGTTAGTGTAATATCTATCGAGCCAAACAACCCACCAAACTCTCTTCCGACATATTTTCGAAATTATAAAATACCTACTAAAATAGAAGAAGAAATGGAGTGGAGAGGTAATAGAAATGAAAGAAAAGGAAACAAGAAGGAATTAATCCTTCACGTCAGGTACACCAATTTGTACAGATGAAAATTGGCATGCAACATTCAACCGCACTCGACCCCGAGGTTGTGCTTAGGAGCATTTGATGTTGAATGTGTGGATAGCTAACTATCGGAGGATTAGTGACTAAGATCTACAAGTTTGATCTCACAGTAATCGAGTTGGAAAAGGGGAGATTTAGAGGCTATGAATAGGTAGCATAAATTCCCCATGGTTTGTTTTCCTAGCTTGTATCTAAGTTTTGATCTAACTCGAAGTGTCTAAATTAATTGAATGAAATTAAGAATCTATGTTAGTGCTGAAAGGAAAATAATCTAAACAAACCAAATAACTGAAATATTACAATCACAAATAAACAATTTGCTTCTATTATGAATAATTAAACTATTTCTACGCTAAAACTAAAAATCAAGATAACCTCGGTGTGGTTATTCACCTGTGCTAAGTGTATTGAAACTAAACTAACTTAAAACAAGAAATTTTCCAAATGATCTATGATATGTAGACAACCTCCTATAGATATTCTCTCCTTTATATCCATAGGGATGGGAAGAAGAGGATCCATCACTAGGGGTTGCAATGAAAGATTCAAACCCTCTTGGAAATTAACTAATTACTTGTAAATGAAAGGAAAGTGACTTATACTCTATTTGATATGATGTAAAAATGATCAATTATAGGAATGAAGGAATTCAAACAACAACTCTAACTTAGAATTCATATAACAGAGGTAAATCTAGTTGTGTAGTAATTTTTCCCCTCATTTTGTTATTTCTTTCTTTGTGTGTCCATATGAGTCCGGGAATTGGGAATGCAAGAACAGCAACAAGAGAAGACACTTAGGCAATGGCAGCTTGAAGGTAGTCTAGTTGCAATGAAGGTGGAAGAGAGATAGCGCAAGTGAGCAGATCTTGGCTATGCAATTTTCAAGTAGGATTGTGGCAGCAATACTATGCAAAATACACAAAATTTTCAACCCTTTTCTTGAATACAAGCATGGAATATATCAGAATTCATTGGGATGTGCCTTCATGCACAAGACAACCTTGGAGTGCCAAATCATTAGGTGAAGAGGTAGTTCAAACTAATTAAATCTATTTTAAAATAAATGAGGGAAGGAAAACCCAGCAATCAAGACTATTTTTAGGCAATTTGGTGCTCAAACGCATCCTAAAAGCTAAGTTAAGTGAAGCATCGCATGTCAAAAACACGCATGACGAATTCTAGAAAAATCTCTCTTGACCGCCGCCCTACCTAGGAAGTGGTTTTAGAACCACTTCCCGTAAAGGGAAAATATGATCTGGCACTAAATGCCAAAACATGAAAATAATGAAGCGGGAAGGTGAAAAAAGTGTGAAAAACTAAGGATGTCTAGGTTATACATATACAATGTGAATGGGTTTAGGAGTTCCAAAATCTTCTCAAAGGACATGAATGATCATCGGGGACTTTTGTAACTATTTTTCGACAATGTAGCACATGCAATTTTGGGTGCATACAGTTCCCTTGCTTCATTATCTTATTACGCATCATTTACAATCTTAAATCAACCTTATCAATATCCCTCTAGACCTCTATCTCTTTCCATTGTCATTTGTGTAAATTTTTACAACAATTGTTGATGATTCTTAGAATTCTTGAAGATTCCTAGAATCATTTACGATTCCCCATAATCACTAATGATTCCTAGAATCATCGATGCTTCCCAAAAATGCCTGAATATTCTATATAATCGATGAAAATTTCTATCAAATAGGTCATCTAACCCCTTAGTCCTACTTTTAAGCCATCAACATACTACTTTTTGTCATCCTCTACCTTTGTAGGTGCATGTTAAGTTATGTAAAGCTCCTTTGGGTAATTTTTAGAACTTTATCAATTATCTAAATCAAATGTGTCTCCCTTATCACCTTTTTTAGAATGTAGCCATCCTTATCCTTGCTCATTTGAGCCATTTTTTTATCCCTAGACTCCCTTTGGATCAAGTAATCACCACATTATCATACCATCATATAACCAAGGACTCGCATCGGTCCCTTCACCTTTGCATTGTATGTTATATTGTCTATTCTATCACTTTATCTCATCATTATCATATTGATTGATTGAACGTGGATTGACATCCTTGCAAGGAATTCCATTGACTTCCGGGACTAGCCTTTACTAGTAAATTTTCCATATATATATATATATATATATATATATATATATATATATATATATATATATATATATATATATATATATATATATATATAATTTTATCAGTTTTTTTGCATAGCAAGTAGCCTATCTTGTTGGAAAGGAGAAGTTGTGCACCCGCTTGGATCCATCACGCGTCATTCATCCATCAAGTATGAACATCGGTCATCGTGGGTATCGGAAAATCCTATTGTCCTCTTAGGTCGGTTTGGGTTTTTATTTCATTCTAATAATTTAAAATTGGAGAGGAAAAACTCTCAACATTTTTCACGCCCTTGATGGGACATTGTCCCTTTCATTTTTATTTAAAATTAACTTATATTCACCTTTAAGTCTTCTTATCTATAATCGTTAGCGATATAGTCATATTCACCAGTGATTTTGGTGAACTACTTGGGATTCTCTTAAATCCTCGACGATATCTATAGATTGTTTTTGATTACTCACCATACTACCTTTAACATTATATTTTCTCTCCGTTTTATGTCTTCATCTAATCCTTGCAGGTTTTTGTCTTGGGATCATATGTTTTTGCGTTGTAGAAATGTTATGTTTATTTCATTTGTAGGTACATCTTCTTCTTTTCTTTTTCTTTCTAAGAATTACATTTTGTTTGTTGTCCTCATCAAAATTAACATTTCTTCTGGATTTAAAATGAGTCTCTCATTTTTTATCACATAGTCTAATTAGGAGGTTAACAAGTTGCATTCACTTAACTTCCCTCACACACAACCAAATCACATTAAACATAACTTACATCAAAACTCTTCTACCCAGGTGGACCTACTTGGATTTCATCACCAAGAGGATAAGCCACTCAGTTTTCTGACCAAGTATAAATTATTGGTGGTTTCTATATTGGCTAAGCACCCGACACCCTTATCACTATGGGACCGTGAAGTGAGGGGGTAGGCCTCAATACCATTCCTCGTACTAACACCAACACATATTTAAGCCTCACATAATTTTGGGTATATCGAGGACTCTCACCTTCAAAAAATATAAAACCATCCTTAGAATGTCCATATCATCAGGTTCCCTCTTAGCCCCTTCCTCCACATCTAAATTATAATCAAGATAATAAAATCTTACGGTTGCTTGACTTGTTTTTCTTTATCATTACTAGTCAATTGTCATTTAATATGGATCAATCCTCCAGATCAACATATTCTCTTATTGTTTATACATCATTATTGCAACCATCCTCAGTTATTTCATCCCCTATCTCTACATCCTTTCACCCCAATCAATCTCAAAACATCCCCTACATAGGATCTAATCCTTATCAATCTCATCAACCTATCACATCCCACTCAACTTCACTTATCTTTGGCATATTCCCAAAGCCATCCAGACCACCTTTTGTTCCCTATGGAACCTCTACCTTTAGCCAATCATACAACCCTACAAAAACCCCAGCCAAATACCCTACAAGAATCCTTCACATCTAAATTGCTTCCAAAATATCACCTCTCACCCATGGAAAGTTTATCCCTCAATTGATCCTGCGCATCCCTCCTTCATCACAATTTAATCGGGATATTAGCATCCCCATCTTTTATCCGGTCAGCGTATCTCAACTTTAATACCTCTCTCAGAGTACCATAGACATCCCAAACTCATACACACATCCCTACTCAAGCCCAATCACCCCCCTTATCCAACAACAACATATCCAACATCTCTACACATCTCCCCACATCCCTTTATCACAACCTACTTTGCAATTGGTACCTTCTCAAGCTACCCCTTATCAACTTCCACATCAAACCCATCTACAACAAAACCATCCTACTCTCCATTATCATCAATCAAATCAACTACATTCTCATCCAAACTCACATGTTAATTCTGCATGCCTAATCCTACAAATGATCCCATGCAAGATCTGGAAAGCAGTTAGCCAATCTAGAAGACACTACCATTAGAACCAAACATGTCCTCACTTATGATCAGGTATTTAATGAACCCATCCATCCATCAATACCATATAAAACCTGTCCTCTACATTGGGAATTTCCTAAATTTACCATGTTTCATGGCCAAAAGGATCCTCAAAAACACATATTGGCCTTTCGACATTGATGTTATCTCATCATCTGCAATCAATATCTCCTACTTAGAACCTTTCCTATGTCACTGGGAGGACTTTCCTTGGATTGGTACAACTCTCTCCCTCAATAATTTTTATTCTCTTTCACACAACTATCCATGTTGTTTCTCAAGAACTTCTCTATCAACATTACTCATAAAATAACCATTTCTAACCTCTCTACCATCAAACAATCTGAAAATGAATCCATTGTCGACTTCATCACTAGATGGAAAAGTATTATCAATCAATTGACCTTCTCACTACCTCAATTAAAACTGATCAAGTTGTTTTCTCGATCATGTGCCCATCACATCTCATCTACCCTCCAGATCCACACATTCCATACTTTTGATGAATCCTTCACCATGGATAGAAAGTTGGAAATCCAAGCCCTTGAAGAAGGTAATCTCAATCCTCAATCTACGCATGTCCCATATAACTCCCTTAAATCTTCCTATGAACCAAACAAGACTACCACACATATTTCCATCTCTTATCTTTCTAATCAAATTCCCTTGATAGATTCGGTGCATATGGATACTACACATCCTTCGAGTCATGTCATAAACACTATCACTCAAAATTTTCCCCATGAGGAGACCCCTTCATCACAATTGTTGCCACTCAAAGACTCAAAATCCCCTGGATCTTAGTTTTAGTAGTCCCCATGCATCGATGTCAAATTTTTCTATTCTCCAATCACCTACTACCTCTTTAAAACCTTTATAATTGACTTTGAAAACTGCTACAAAAGAAGCACCTATAATCACATATCTTTTCGTACAACCATCTTATAAACCAATCGAAGACTTGGGTAGTTTAAATGAATGTAACCCGCCTCAATCGCATATATGGAGATAACATCTCCCTCATCTGAATTAGAACCAATACTATCCCCGGATCCTCACTTGTTATCTAGACTAGAACCTTTTCTGAATCAAATAATGTATAATAAAATATAATCACATTCACAACCTTACGTTCATCATCTATTGTGAAACAATCTCCTATATCTAAAAAAAATTACGAAATTAATGCGAACATCGTCCGTGGTCTCAACCTTACCATCCATTCTAGGAACCCATATTTTATCACAATCCAAATCTATCACATCTATAGTTCCACTTTTACTATCTATTTTGGGACCTAACCCTTTTTCTCAATATCATATCACAAATTTGTACCCTATCTCATCCACAATCCGCCCCTCCTTGTCTATTTTGTGACCTCATCCATCATTTAATTTTATCAGTCCCACATCTTATCCCATCCTTAGAAAGTATCTTATTTCTCATCAACCTCACAACATCCCTATGATTATCCAACACCATACAGAATCCACACATCCACCCACATCCAAAAATAAGGTGTGTCCTACCAAATGTTCTCGTAAATTGAAATAAAAATCAATTAATCCAAATCCCAGAGGAAAGGGACTTATGCCGACATCCTCAAGAGTATTATACAAGATTCTCTCATCATGTTACCACCTATCAAAACACTCAATCCACATATCTAGCAACATGCATGGTACAACTGGATAAAACTTGTGCCTACAATTGAAGCCTAGGTCATAGCATGAAAAGTTGTAAAACACTCAAAGCCATAATAAATAGACTCTTTCTTGTCAAATATATTCTCCCATAATAATACCATACTAATACATTAACGATATCATCTATACCTCTACCCTTTTCAATGTCCTCATCAACATCTCGCAGTAACAAGGGGTCATCCTCAATCTGGTATTAGCAAACCTTTTCAAACATCTCTTCAACACCTTTCATTGAAGGTCTCTCAATCTCGTCAACATCTACACCCAAGTCATTGACAATGTCCTCACCAACATCTACGGGAAAAAGGGGTCATACTCAATCAGATCTCGGAAAATATTTCTCATATGTATTCTCATCACCTTCCATCAAGGTCCCTCATCTAAAATAAGTATGGTTCACCCACCTATGTGAACCAGGAATCGTCATACATGAATGAAAGGAAAACAAAAATTCTTCATCTACTTCTCCTCATTAATCATCTTCTCATATCTCATCCATATTTCCATCGGAATTGGTGTCAAATATTCTACATCCTCCTTTATTTACCATATACTCAATCAATCAACATTGAAGATTTCATCATCCTAAGATGAAAGACATTGTTCCCTTCAGTGTATGTTATCTCTAGCCACATCATCACGCTAGGGGTCTTCTCTCTACTGAGACTTTGAAAGTCTTGTCTTTCACACCCCTAGTGAATCTTCACCAATCATATCCTCATAATCTAATCCATATACAAATAAAGAGTAAATGTGAAAAATTTCACCTAAACTGGATCGGTCCATATGTCATCACTCATAAATATGGGATGGGAGATTATTGTTTAGCCTCCTTGATGGTACACCTGAAAAGGAACCTTTGAATACCTTGCACTTTTGGCCTTTATATTGTTAACACATTGACCGTTGTGACAGTAGTCACATCAAAGATCTTAATCCATTACCAACCCTTCACTTCATCACTGCAATGATTTGAAAGTATGTGGTTTTTCCATCACTAACCTTAAAACCTTAAAGGTGAGCACCACCACTCTATTCGTCACATATTTCTCATGGAAAATTTCCTCTCTAGCGGTAACCCCGCAATTATTAAATTCATCTACCTTTTCTACTAATCGCAGATGTGTCACATGACGCACACATGTATTTTGTGCACACATCTCTTCCCCTCCTCGAAATGATCTATTAGGCTTGCCCTCGGCCTAAAATAAATTCCAAAATATATATGGATGTATCATTTCAAAATGTAGACACAAATCACACACTTTGGGTAATTATCTACTCATAATCGCATACTACTATTCTTATGATTCCTAAGTAAGAAAAGTACTAATTAACCCATGTCTTTGGCCACCTTGTTTCAATTTTTATTGTTTTTTTGGTATTACACCCTTATTTTCTCAAAGTATTCCTTTTTTATTCTTCAACATTTTTCAACCTAGACACAAAGATATAGTCGGGACACCAACGCTAGGGGGACCTCATCCCCTTAGCGTGCCCCTATCCTTTTTATACCTTACTCATACTTTTTTGGTTCTTTCTAGTCATTTGAGCATCTTATCTTTTTGGGGTTAATTATGAAATTCAAGTGAAGGAATCATATAAATATAAAGTTATGTGATCTTAATAATAGACCAAACACTAAGCATTATCTATCACCACCTAAGATTGCATTCATCAAGGCACCTAAGAGTTCCATTACATCCATCTAGCTCTATCACAAGGGACACAAGGACTATTTTTCTACATCACACTTCATAGGAGGGAAGTTCATTCTATTTCATGCACACATTTACTACATTCTACATCTAGCTACTTTCTCACTATCCAAGTGCGACTAACATAAGAGCAACCTAGGGCATAATTCTACACACACGAACTACATTGGGTCTGAGATGTAGTGCAATGCTTAGTCATAAGTTCACCATTGTGACAGCTGAGGATAGTTTGAACCCTCATTTTACATCTTTCTTTTTTAGGATTTGATGTCTATTTGAGGGTTTTAGGTTCATACTTTATTACAGGTTTACAAAGTGACCTCAAAATCTTAGCGTGACCTCAGAGTGATCAAAGATGACTAAAGGTGAGCACCTCACAACACCTCAGAGGAGGTTTTTTGAGAATTTATGTAGACCCAGGAACCCCAAAGCCTACTTATGTCCATCTCTAGGTGCCCCAGTCCAATATCCTTGTATCTATATTTTTATGTGCTCCAGTGTGATGGTATCTACTTCACATTTTCTAGTTTTCCAACTCTGTGCATTCTCTAGAACTCTACAAAATAGCTAAGACTTTTTACCCTCTCTTTGTAATTAGGGTTTCATTATTTACTAATTAGTTGTTTGGGTACTCATTGCTATACTTAATTTTCATTCATTCATGTATTGTTGTTATAGCATTCAAATTAGGTGCATTTATTTACATTTTTAGCTTAATCATTTTGGTGAACCCCACTCAATCTACATGTTATTAGGATATTTACCATCATGAGTATCTCAATTAATGAATTCTTGCTCACAAATCCTTAATTAAGACATAGAATCTAAAATATCCTCACTACTACTCACATTCATGTTGATATGCATCAGATTCCATATATGAATCTTTTGTCGATGAATTTTCCCAACATATTTCTTTCCCGTATAATCCTCATGTTGATCTTTCTATTTTTGACAATGACCCACCCTTTCATATCATGATTCACATTTATAATATGGGTATCAAACGCACTTTAATCGATAATGGATATGAGCTCAATCTTTGTCCTATGTCATTCCTTGAAAATATTGGTCTTTCGGTTGCTAATGTTAGTTCATCATCTCTTTCTCTTCATGCTTATGATGGCTTTGTTCATCCATGCTTAGGTCACATTAACTTTTCCTATCACTGTTAGGCCAAAAATCTTAACACCATATTATTTTTCATTGAATTCCCCATTTCATACAATTATTTACTTGGTAGGCCATGGCTTCATGTCATGCAAGTAGTTCCCTCTACCATACATCATTGTGTTAATTCTTACATGAGGGTATCAAGTATACTATTTTTTGTGATCGTCATCCATACAAATATTGCAACCATGATCCAAATACTACACTTCCTACACCAAGAACTGATACTACTGATGAACCGCAACCTATAGATGAGATACCACATTTACCACCTCTTGAAGGTGTCATTTGCATGTTAGATACGATCCCAACTACATCTATGCCTCCCCGCTACTACTATTGCTATGATTCTTTATCAGGGGCATGTCCCTACATCAGACGTCATACCACCTTTAGTACCTTCTCATGCACAATCAACATCTACACCACCTCCCTTCACATGTACACTTTTCATGAATGATTTTTATTGGGAGCACATTCCATTTGATCCTACTTGCAATGTCACTATATGTTCCCATGATGGTTTGACTCGGCTAGGCTTTTATTTTAAGGATCTTTATCCTCCAACTCATGATCCTCATCTCTATTATGGATTCATCACTATCACTTCTACTTATGGTCTATGTGTCTTCCATCTCACCATCTACCTTGCACGAGCCCCTCACTCTTCTCCACTTACATTAGGACAATCTTTGCTTGCTTACATTGGGGGTATGTTAGACCCTAACCATACTGATATATCATTTCCCATGCCATTTGGTCATGTTTTCATTTACAATGATTCATTCCTTGGTTATTCACCTAATATGACTCGGTGGTATGCACACGAGTGTCCATTACCTCCTTTATTGATGAGGAATACACTATGGGCATGTATAGTTTACGCCTCAATGGATCTTTACTTGACCAACCCGACACTATAGCTTATCAGGTCTCAGATGCCTCACCATACGATTTTGACCATAAAAATGATGATATTTTAGATGACTTTACTTGATCACCTTCATTATTACACACTTGGGGGAATCACATTATTTCCCCCTCTCCCCTTTAGCATCACTACGAGTCTTATATTCTCATCACCTTGCATTTTATCTCTCACCTTCAATGCACATAACATGCATACATTAGTATCATCACTCCTTGATGACACACTCATGTTCTTCTAGTTCTTACATGATTGTTGAGGGATATCTTACAATAAGAACCCCATTTTCATTGGTACATTACATACATACATACATTTATCACCATCTACAGTTATTCACACATACAATACAATCTCTCATCACTTATCGCCAAATACATTCATCATCTAACACACTCATCACCACACACTTGGGGGCATCGTACTTACTCCCCCATCTTATAGCACCATCAATTATCTTCCATCTTAAACACATCGCATCTAGTCTTTTACATTCATCATATACATCCCCATACATTTGCATCGTCATTACCCTATGACACACTCTTGTGTTATGGTTCACACTTGACTGTTGAGGGAATACTATACACATGAACCTCACACACTGAAAATTATACACACTATGCATTCTTACACATTTAACATGTTCGTATCACATCCTTCTCATCACTTCAACACATTACACACTTTACACTTAGACACACTTACAAACATATCTTTCTAGCATTGCTTAGTCACACTACACATTACACATTACACACCTCACACAACACACATTCTATACACACAATATCTTCCTCTTGAAAATCCTATCACACACTAGGTGAATTACTCACTATACACATTCATGATACATATTTCTTACATATAATTTTATGTGATGCACTCGTTACCCGATGTCACACTCTAGTCCCATGGTTCATACTCGACTGCTGAGGATTTAATTCTGACTTGAACCTCACCTTCTCATTTCACTTACATCATTTTATTCACTTTCTCTTCACTACGTCAATCTATCAATCCTTCTATCACACTATGTGACATTCCTAGCCATCATCTTATTCCCATGCATCGTGATATACTCTTTTGTTAAATCATCATGCCTTTCTAACATCCTACTCATACATTTCATGATATACGCTTTGTGCTACATCATCATGCTTTCTATCAGTCTACTCACACCTTTCATGATATACAATTTGTGCCACATCATCATGATTTATACCATTTCCATCCATATATTTCATGATATATGATTTATGCTAAATTGTCACACTTTTTCCTCACATGATTAGTGATATACGATTTAGGATAAATAATCATGCATTCTACCACCTCATTTCTATGACTTCACGATCAATCTTCCTTTTTCGTATTCAATCTTACACATCACATGATAACTTACAATCAACATGTTTCTTGTACACACATTTCAAACCATTTCCCGATGATGCACTCTTGTTTATGGTTCATTCTTAACTGTTAAGGGGGCATAAATAAATGAAACTCGTTGCATACATACATATCCACTCGGGGGCATGCCACCCTTATCATTCACACTACATTCCATTTTGCTTCATCCACAACATATTACATACCTTGGTTATATTTACTCTTACTTACATTTACTCGTATATGTTCACTTTATTACACATTCTAGATATATTTCTTGTATTTTATTATGTTCATCATACACACATGCACGTACACTTTCCTTTCTAGTTGTGATCACATATTTTATAGATCCCTTACACGCAACATGGATGCTTGGTGTAGTATGTCTTTCTAGTTCTATAGCGGCTCCCTGGGGCATCCACTTTCATACACTACATGTGTTATTGTTTAATTTCATTCCATATCTCATTACTTTCTCGCATTATACACGCCTTGATATATTTTTTATCTTTTCTAACATGCTAATAGGTGCTTCGTGTGCAGCATTTATTTCAGGACTATTTGTTTCCATGATTTTTGTTACATTCATTCGCCATTTTATGCTCTTGTTTGTCGTATTTTACCTTTTTCTTGGCGCACACTTGCTTGTTTGCAACCACTACTATGGCCTTGATTTTCTTACGAAATCATGAGTAGTTTCCCATGGTTGCAACCCACTTTTCATGGTCTACATTTTCTTCTTCGTGTGTTTACTTACGTCTTAGCTTACACATTGTCTATTAGCTTACATTTTACATGAGTGTTTATATTTTTTGTACTAACACTTGTTTTCCTAGCCACTTTTTGTGTGTGCCTTTATCACATCCGCATTGTTTTAATTTTGATGAGTGTTAAACAAGCTTCAATATCGAAGCTCGCAAGAAATGAAGACACGGTTCGAATGTTTTCCATGGTCACGGAAGCATATCGGCACTTTCCATTGTGTCATGTACCCGTATGGTTTATAAATAGTTATACCTTTACTTTCAATAAAGTATGAATTATTATTATAATTTTGTATATTGTATGATCATAATAATAGTAATGTGTTATTGTTATGATCTTCATTGAGTAAAATAGTAGGGAATGTTGATTGTAATGTACTTTTGATTATATCAATGATAAATATCCGACTCCATTGTATAGTTGTGTTTAATATTACTATGGATTATTCTTTGGATTATACTAACAATCTTGTTACAAAAAAATTTGAATCTTATTTAATGAACTTAATGCACCATTATTAAGGAATGTATGGCAATAAATTCCTAAGTTATGAGCAAGGCTAAACTACAGTCTACTAAAAGTATAACTTCACCGAATTATGGGTGAAAGCATTATTAAGGTTAGCATTATGTTTTAAGGTGCAATAACATTTATACTATGGTCCATAGACCATAACCTAAGTTTAATCTTTAAATTTCAATCGACCATATTAAATATTATAGTTATTTTGATTAATACAAATTTTATTTCTAAAGGGTGGTAGCTCGGTTGAGCACCAACCCAAGCTCATAGGGTATCAAGTTGCATTTAAGCCATTAATTAAAATATGGCCACCTTGGCATTAGCAATGAAATTGCATTGAAGTTTTAAACTGGCCAAAGGCCAACCATGCAAACATGGAGATTTAAGTGGACTTGGTCTTGGACCATCTGATGGAACATCGGGTCACTTTGTAAGGTGAGGATTTTCTGCTAAGTTTAGTAAGGAAACTTAAATTTTTCTTATGGTTGTTAAAGTTGGTAAATAGGAGGGAAATCCAGAATTAGTATCATTGCATTAATGGGCATTCAACCTGGACTCGGACATGGGGAGAAGAGAAAATCTTCTCAAGGAAGACACTACCAAAAGAAGAGTTATTTTTGGTTTCATTTTGTTAGGGTTATTCTTTCTTCCTCTCAAGATTTGCATGGAGAAATAATGTGAAGCTATTTTGTATTATCGTAATAAGACTTCAATGCATATTTTTAAATTGTATGTTAGTATTCCTTGGGAGCTATTTATAATCATTGTTATGATAAAAATGAGGTTACTTGATCGATTTGGAGATAGGTTATTTGTTGGATTTTATGAGTGCTTGTGGAAGTCTTCTATAAAATATTGCTTGGAATCGGTCGGCTTTGGAGAAAGACTCGAGAAGATTTTGTGTTAAAATATACAAGCATGAAACCGTTATTCTCCCTATATTTATTATTTATAGCTTAAAATGTTTGAATGTAAAATACTCGCAAGTTACTTTCTAGATGAATGAAGGCACTTTGGTTGGGTGTTAGATTAAGCCATTCCGTATTATGTAAATACGTGATAAAATGAATAATGGGTATGATCACAGTATATACTAGTTGTGTCTGTGTGTGATATGAGATTCATTATGGATGACTTGATAGGAATGGCCAATGATTATGTGGTTGCATATCTCTTGATTGTGTGTACTCATGGATGTATTCTTTAAAGGCTTGGTTAAAACCCTTTTACGGTTCAATTGTATATCCGTTTCGGATATATATGTGTTGTCTCTCCTAAAAATAAAGATATTTGTTTACCAACACACTATATTAACTCATAAAAAATATGCAAAATATCCAATTTATGAGTTATTAAATAATAACTCTAACACACCTAACAAAAGGAGCACTAACAAAATAAATTCTTAACATTCCCCCTAGTGCGATCATGGGGAAAACGTCTATGCTACACCGATCATGGGGAAAACGTCTATGCTACACCGCACTGATTTCACAATCATGTGATTTTCCTTTGGATGATCACAAACCAAAAGTTGGTTTTCTATTGGTTAACCAAAACCAAGAGTAAGGTGGTTTTCCAGTGGTTTACCACAAACCACAAAGGGGTGAAGGTTTTCAAATGGTTTACCTATAACCATATCGCGATGTGTCAGTGAATCCTTCACTCTCATCATAGTTTCTCTTCAGGAGATTACATATCGAAATCCATCATAGTGCAAACATATCATTCCACACATACAAACTGAAGCATTGTGTCATTCCCCCTCCCGCCCCCCATAATGTGAATTTTCCATAACACATTACTCTAAAAACACCACACTGAAATCAAATGAAACAAACATACTCTCACACACGTCACCAAATCGGGTGTGTGCACTATGGTCGGTGGTGTCGCCGAGAGGATGCCAATTATCCTCCATCCTTCGTGTATCCTTGACCTCCAAAGTGTGAAGCTGTCGCTAGCTTAACCGAATTTGATCATGGAGCTCAATTACAACTCGATTGTCGATTCCACCGAAAATGCGTCTCTCGAGGCTAAAAAAATATCTTTACAATAACTCTATTTTACCTAAAAAATGGACTCTAGACTCATTTTATTTTTATTTTGTCAAATTTGAAAATATGATTTGTTGACACCTAGACAATATTAAATGGCTTACAATGACAAATGATAGGGTAATACAGGCATTATATAAAGACTATAGACAATGATGGACTAAACAACATGACTACACAATTAACAAAATATTTAAACACAAAAAACCTATACACTATCAACTAACACCACCGAACACCTAATATTGATCTATATTATTAAATTGACTCACATATAAGTAGACACACTAATATAGATAAAAGTAATCTACACTTTTCTATATTGATTCAACTTTATAAAATGAGAATATAGACCACTTATCGGGAATAACGCGTGGTTTGGAATTTTTTCAATGGAACAAATGATGCCAGGTAGGAGTTTTGGTAGACTACCAAGAATTTCGGTGCCACCAATGAATTTTATGTGAATACAACACAAGTAACAGTCATGGAGGGTCGAGGCTTCAGTTATATGTACATCATTTGTAGGCCACAATTTCATCTGAATCACTACAGTAGTAATTTGCACATCCCTCGTTGAGTTCCAATTATACATGTGCATGAGGAGAAGTACTTGCATGCCTTGAATTAGATCCTATATATGTGGAGTTGAACGAGGTGACTCCAAAACCAATGGAAATCTAGATGTTTGTTGTAGGATTTACCACGCCAAGAATATGAGACTGTCACCAAAACAAGCTCGAGAAATAAGGAATGAATCAAGATTGTAATGGTCAAAGAAAAGTGTGGAAGGCTGCAATGCTCGACACAAGTTGAATGAAGGAAATATGATACATTTCCTATACTTGGAGTAGCCTTGACAACCTTGACAGATTTTTAGTGCTGTCTCCAATGGAAAATGTCAATGTGGTCGAGCAATTTGTAGCAGACAGGTCCTTCATACAAACAATAATGACCCACACGAAGTAATAATGGATCCAAGTCACACTCCAATCACAACTGTAGTTCGAACGATCACTCCTAAGTTAAAGTTTAAATACGGCCACCACTGAGCAACATGCAACCTGATCTTGACACTTGTGGGTGCAGTCAATTAAATATAGATGGGTTTGCACATGAATACTTTGGCTGATATATGTTGATTAAACAAGATGCCAAATAGTTTAATCAATAATACTAAAAATTTGATATATGAACGCTTCTAAATAATCACTCATAAACAGGGGCATCACCAAAGACATGCCCCTTTAATTTTATTAAAATCCCATCACAAAGTTGATGGATCAAATACTCGATACCAGATGAAAAGGTACAAGTAGATTTTCAGATAATAATTACGCCGAAGGCGTTCCCCCTATGGTAAAGGACTTCCGGACGTTTCTACAATGGTGTTAAATTTGACAGTTATACGGTCGTCTGGCTGTCTGGACGATTTTCACATTTTTCGATTGCTTTTAACAGTTCCTTTTCGGTTTTTAGGTGTTCAGAATGATATGAGTTCTGTTCTCGAATTCCTTGCTCGCTCGTGGCTCTCCTTCATGGCCAATCTCTATCAAAATATTACCTACGACTTTTCTTGACGGAGATTTGTTTGTGATCTTTTGAATTTGCGTCGGCTTCCGTTTGAGTGATCCTTACAATGGTAGCACCTACATTTTCATTGTCATCAAGTTGCCAGGGAAATGGGGAGAATTTTTTTTAGCAGACATTTTATTCCAGTAACAATGATTATATAAAGAAAAAGAAACGAGAGAAGTGTTACCTCTCCCTGGGCGTTGAATACGAAAGCCGCGATTCCCACTTGATGGGAAGCATTAGCAGGAATTGTACAAGCTGGTCGAGATTGACTAGGGATCCAATACGCTAACATTACATACGATGCCTCCGCATGGTGGTACCAAAATCCCTCCTGCATTAACTCACAACATACAAATTGTTTCAGCTATTGAAGAAGTATATTTACAAGACAAGCTGTGTTCATCATACCAACATCTCAATTACCATGAGACCGCATTTATAAATTTATAGGAACATGGTGATGAACAGTAATGAGACCTGAATAAGCGCAGGAAGAAGTTTGGCCTGTTCGATGGGCACTTTAATCCATACTCCCTTCTTCCCCTGCAAAGCCCAGTACAATACTCGTTATGAAGGGAAGGAAATTGAGGGATTTGTATATTTGATAGACTTAGCGAGCACTGACTTGGCTTGTCCATTTGTATATTTGAAGATGTGAAACGGGCAGCATCGTTGTACTGCTGCTGCTCATTCTCGATCTCAACAACTACACCATCATATCTATCTTCATGGTATTTCAGCAATTCAGGTATTTCTTGTGCGCGGGACTCGCTCACAAATGTGTGTGTGGACTCTGAAACCTCGTTACTTGGAAAAGCCATTTTATAGCGTAAGCAATTACCTGTAAAAACACATGTAAGATTTAACAAACATAGCAGGACTCGGGAAACAGAAACTCAAACAATATAAGAGAGAGCAAACTTCATACTTGTCGACAGTGACGAACGTGTGTAAAACCAGATTGAATTGTAATATATAGAATTGGAGGGGAATACAATTAGTATATATATAGTCACAGAGAGATAAGAAGTAGGCTTCGTGGGTGGTGAGAAGCAATTGCAACTGCAACTGCACATTCTTTTATTGATAAAAGAAGCGCGTGAGCATCCATGTTTTAAAATTAAAAAGCTTCACGGCAAAGCGAAGCAATTAACGCGGCATGAAACACTTGTTAACGAAATCAGTGGCTACGGAGAAAGCTCGTATTCACGACAAGACAGATCTGTGGTTGGTGTTGGATTGAGGGACGTGCCACTTGTGCCAATTACGGGATAAGAACAAAGTTCCAAGGAATAGTCGTGAGGAAAATATGAAGAAAGCTCCACGAAATGACAATCGGAAAACACTCATAAGGACTTATTAAGAAGCCAAGCTATTGACGAATTCAAACTCCCTTAACAAATACAAGCACGCTCAATCACAAAATAGAAAATAGACATGTTGATCAAGCATTAGAGTTTTTAATAGGATGCCTAATGGTAGTTATGTTTCATGGAATGACATGCTTTTAGTATATGCACATAATGTTTTCTGGATGAGGCTATGAAGTTATTTGAAATAATGCTGATCGAATTGTTGCATCTTGGAATGCAATGATTATTGGATATGCACAAAATGGGCATGGGGAGGATGCCTCGAAGTTTTTGAACAAATGCGGTTGGAGGGTTCGAAGCCAAATGTAATGACATTTTCCAGTGTTCTTCCAACATGTGCTAGCTTGACAGCATGTAATGACTCTAAAGCAGGGTAAATAAATACATAAATAGATAACCAAGAGTGGGGTTCAGTCGAATGTCTTTATAGCAAGTGCCCTTGTACACATGTACACAAAATGTGGTAGCATAGAAAATGCATTCATTGTGTTTGAAAAAATGTGTCAAAGAGACATGGTCTCCTGAACTCCAATGATTGAAGCATATATCATGCATGGCTCTACTCAGGAGGCCCTCAAGCTCTTCGAACAAATGTAATGTTGTGGTACAAAACCAAATCATATTACCTTAGTTGGCGTATTATTTGCATGTTGCCATGCTGGCTTAGTGAATGAAAGGTAGCAATATTTTAATAGTAGGAGTGCATGTTACCATATCATACCTACAATAGAGCACTATGGTTGCATGGTTGATATTCTTGGTTATGTTAGGCAATCGGGAGAGGAAAAATATTTTATCAATGAAATGATGGTAAATATTGATATCAATAATGTATGGAGATGCTTGCTTGGTGCCTGTAGAACTTGGAGAGCGTGTGGCAGAACACCTTTTTGAGTTGGACCCCAATAATACCTCACCTTTTTTGCAGTTGGCAAACATCTATGCAACAATAGGCAGGTGGGATGGCATTTAGAAGGTTTGAAAAATGATTAATGGTAGACAAGTAAAAAAATTGCTGGATGTAGTTGGATTGAGGTAGACAAAAATGTTTATTATTTTGTTCACAGGAGTCAACTCACATCACAGAAACATAGGAAACATAGGAGCAATTGGTTAGGCCCAAAAAATGAATGTTTGACACAAGTTTGTAATGAATTCTGTCAAGAAGTGGAAGGATTGAGTTCTTTACAAACTAAAAATAGAAGCTAGCAATTTCATGTGGCCTTTATCTACACATCCCATGGGATAGTTCTTCTGTTCCTTGAAAATTTTCTTATTGTATGGGGATTGCCACAATTTTTTTGCCCACCTTTGTTGGGAAAGAAATTATTAGGATGAATATGCTCAAATTCCTGAAGTCTTAAAAATTACTTGTCAGAAAGAAGAAAGTATTGCTTTACTTTCGAGACAAACTATCTCCACACCAATATTTTCAGCTATTTGTTTACCTTGTGTTAGCCCTCTCCCTATTCTTGTGAGAAGACGTTAAAGAAGAAAGTGTTAGTGTATTAAAGAGAGAGTTGTGTTTGCAAAATGTAGGGGGTAGAGTCACCTCATTTTTTCCATGGCGAGGATTGTACTTGTTTTTCTTTAACACATTGAAACAAACTTATTTTTTGTATATGGACGTGTCACAACAAGAGGAGAGTTACTTTGTGGGATAATTATGTTAAGCTTATTTGGTTAAAAGAAATTCAATGTCTTGAGCATTGCTTTGAGAGATTGGTTTTATCACTTTGGAGGTCTCTGGATACTTTACATTATTGGTGTAGTTCTTAAGCAAGTGCCAGTACTTGTGGCACTTACAAGACTAAAGAGGAATTAGCCATATGTAGCGAATCATGAGCATTATCAACCAAGATGATTTTTTTGTCAACTCTATCAAGAATAACGAGAAAATTTTGAGGGACAACACTCATTATTCTTCAGGCCAATTATGTGTGTTACATCTTATATATAGGTGGGGCTAGGGTTTGAACCCTTAGTTTTCAGGTCACGGGCTTTATGAGCATAATGACAACTAATTTTCTAATCTCAGTACTTACTAGCCAGTTTTCCATTTATGTTGAAGTTCTCTTTCATGATGGATATTATGCTGACATTCTGTTAGGCCTATTCCTCACCTGGATGCCTTTGACAACTTGTGGTATGTGGCTTTGGGATGAAAGCGACTTCAGTGTATTCTCATTTTTCAGTATTTAGAGAAATTTGAAAGTTTATCATCTCTGTTGTTGCTTGGATGTGCATGAGTAATCCCTTGTATGCATTTGGCACTTGGGTTCCTTTTCATCCCTGAATCTTCAAGATGGCCGGTGAGCTTTTATGTGAATCAATTTGTTGATCAAATACATCTTGTGCATTTGTTTGATCAATTTATTTTACTCATACTCTATTATCATTACATTCCAATTTATTTTCTTCATAGATTGTGTTCTTGATTTTCAATCGCCTGTCCTCCCCCCTCATCCATCCGCACATTTCTTCCCCCTTGATCCCTTTCAGATTTTTTTTTAAAACGTTTAATTTTTATGGGTGGAAAGACGTCGAATACGGCAGTTGTTTAACTGAATTGTTTCCTTTGATGACAACATCAAACGGGTCGCCGGCTGGCGAGTGGAGGGATATCGAAGCATCCTGCGAAATGAGGTTCTAATTCAGGGGAGGTCAGAAATTCCAGTGTGTCGGCCACGACATCACAGTCTCGATCCCCGGTGCTTAGGGTCAACGGTGGTTTGACTTCTTCTTAGTCGCTCACCTGGAGCCCCTCAAGAAAAGTGAGCGAGAGGCCTTTGGTGAAATCTCAAGAGTCGAAAAATGATGGAGAAGCCGACAAAATCATATCTTCTTTTACTGCTACACAAGTGCAAAATGATCCCTAGAATCATCATCCTGTTGTTTCTTTAGATTTAGAATGCTTCATTTTTTTATAATACAAATATAGATAAACCCTAAAACTTTTGTAATATATGCAAGGGCTATAGGAAGACAAGCTTTCCATTAAGTCACTACTATTGGTGACTAGCTTGGTGGCGCTCTACAAAATATATTTTATTTTTATATGGGGAAACATTGAAAAGAATACTCCCTAGGTGTCAAATGGTAGTTTTTATCTTAGTTCATTTGAAATGCCACTTATTTGGGTTTTCCTA
Source organism: Taxus wallichiana var. yunnanensis (assembly GCA_018340775.1). Lineage (NCBI taxonomy): Eukaryota > Viridiplantae > Streptophyta > Pinopsida > Cupressales > Taxaceae > Taxus > Taxus wallichiana. The sequence continues at coordinate 585,431,467 of CM031235.1, read as the reverse complement.
CTGATTCGAATTAGAGGGGGCATTATTTGAGTCACGCATTTTTGGTTCTATTTTAACTCTGCTTATTATGGGCATGGTAGGGGTGTAAATGTTGTCAGAAGGCATATAATTTGTTTATAATGACGTGTAACTTATTGCACAACTTTGATTAATCAATGTCACACTTCATGGAGCTAAGTCATATGTGGTTATCCAATAAACATGTATCCCTCATCTCAAGTTTGTGACTAGAATCTTGAACATTGTGATAAGTCATCATGGCTTACATTAATTTCTTTCACTTAAAGGCCTTATCACCACTTAAAACTATTCTGTGAATTTCTTTGATCGATGAAATTTTATACCAAAAATGTATTTTTCGTCTTGTTAATTGTGTTTTATGAGTTGCTCTGACATTGTAATATTTTCGCTAATTTTGTTTCTTGTTATTTATCATATAGACTTATAGTTTCCATTATTCACTATGGAGGTTATACTTCATTTGAGCATTGCTTTGAAACATATTTGTGTGTTTGAAGTAGATCAAAGATAGCTGAAGAGGATGTTTGGAAAAGGGTGCAAAAAAAGGGATTAAAAATATTAACTACATAGTGCACACCCCAGAGTACCATAATTATTATGGTCATCACCATCATTTCAAGAATGCCACCTCCTGCATTGGCTTCACTATCACTACTATCTCAAATCACTATGATTGCACTTACCTTTGTGTTTTCCTCCATTGCCTCTCAGAATGTATGTTTACTGCCTATAGTCATAGGGGTGCTCTTATGTTATACAATTTTCAACTTTGAGATCAAAACAAAGTACTATGTTATAAAGGGTGAGTAGTCTTTAATGTCATCATCGATAAGATGACATGCACCAATGCATGCATGGTTTGCTTTGCACCCTCTTCCTCCAAAAATTATTGAAGTGACAGGTCTCCATCAATTTAAATGGATGATGAAAGATAAAGTTCCCACATTGGATGCCATGATGGAGGACCATGAAATTAGAAGACACTATGATCATGACAGTCAATGGAACAAGCCCTTCTCCTGCCCTCATGGTGGCTAAACTTCAGGGAAAGAGTCCTAAATACTTCTCTTTAATGAACCACATCCACATATGTCCTCCGACGTAAACAAAAACTGCAACATTCATTCACTAATCAACAATGCCTAATTTTATCTTTTTCTCAATGAAGGAGCAAGTTATTACTACCCTTGGTGTCTTTCTATAATTATTTTTGTAGAACATAGACTATTGTAAGAGGTTGCAGCTATGAAGAGAATCCATGCATTCAAAAACTATAATTACAGATAAATGAAAAGTATAATATGATTATTGGGTTTGTGTTCTCTTTAAATGTTTTTCTTGCATGATCCCAGGTCATGTTAACATGGAAAAGCATAAATGTAGGTCCAATATTAATCTTGTGATGAACTTCCACCTGGTCTAATACAAAAAAAAGGGATGTAGGTCCAATATTAATCTTGTCAACATCAACACAACTCTTATCAACATCAACTACAAAAGAAATAACTATCCCTCTAAATCAAATAACATATATTGTTCGGCGTTCACATTGCATTGTCCACATGCGATTGCTAGTATAATAAACTTCTGTTGTATTTCTCCATAACATACATTACATATTTATATGTATTGTCTCTCCTAAAAATAAGGAGATTTGTTTACCAAATGAATATATTAATTCGTAACAAATCTGCAAAATATCTAATTTATGAGTTATTAAATAATAACTCTCACACACCTAACAAAAGGAGCACTAACAGAATAAATTCCCAACAATATATACATATGGTCAAAATGTATTCTTGAATCCCCAATTCGAGGTTCTGTTGGATTTAGCAAAAAGATAAGAAGTCATTATGTTGTTATATAATGCAAGTGAAGGGGCGATTAAACATATTAATGTTTACCTTGTTTCATTTCGGTACAATTAGGATGAGTGGTGAATAAGTCATTTGTTTGGTATGAAAAGTGATGGTTTATTAATTGGACCTAAGTAGAATCTCATCATGCTTAATAGATTATTAAGTTATTAGTAAAATATTACTTCCTTTTTGTTTTAGTAATGTTTAAGGAAGGAAAAAGGGGTATAAAGGGAAATGTTATTATGTTCTCTTTTATTTAACACTTGTAAGTCTATTAATGTTGGAGTTTGATCATTGAGATATTTTTGTGCTATAAATTGTAAAAATAAGTTGGATGACCTTTTCATGCCAGTTCGGTTGGAACTAACCATGTACAATTTTGTACTTCAACATTTTCAAAATGCAGGTTAAAGAACAATGTAAAAAGAATAAAAGGTTGGATCTGACATATTTGTGAATAGTAATCCGAGATGTGAAATATCTTGAATGTATTATGTTTGATTATGATTTTAAGTTGTCTTCATTTGAAAGGAATAATTTTTAAGTGAGCAAGAGCATCATTGTCTTATTTATTGAAGGCAATTTAGCCTTAATGCTAATGTACTATTCTAAAATGGAATATTTAACTTGTATTTATTACAGAGTTATTATTTATAAAGTGAATCAAATTTTGTTGTAAGTTATGTTGTTGTACTTACTAAATTCAACATTATGTGGCATATGTTGAATTAATGTTATATGGATTTAATGTGTTATAAATTATCATATTAAATGATTAAGGATTAATCATGATATAGTTACATATATGGAACAAATAAAATTATGAATGTTTTGTAAACTATTTCATTTGATAAGTTCAATTAAATATGTACTTGCAGAATAGTATGACAATGTCGTAAACAAACAATTTATGGACTACGATAATGACAGCAAGATATCTTAAATTACATTTAAGATGCATAATGTATGTAAGTAAATAACTTATGGAAATGATTACGATCTATATCAAACTAAGTTATGGACCTTAGGAACATGTTCATATTGTGATAAATATATCGCTGTGATATGAAGGGAAACTTGTTGTAAAACTAATTCTCTTATAATCAAATAAGTTAAGTGATACGATGTTCCTAATTAATGGAACTCGTAGGCCAACTTCGGATGGTTATTGTAACATAAGTCATTAAGTGAATATTGCTATATAGTAGATATCCTAAGTTGTCCTATCAAGGTCCACTAATTATGACTATCATAATCGAAAGGAATGTGTGATATGTTATTATACGAAGGTTTTTTTCCTACACGAACAAGTCGCCCCCTTACATCAACTTATGTTGGCTACGGGAGGAAATGGTTGGGTAATGACGCTAGTCATTACGTAAGCATTTTATCTCCCATAGGAAACCTAAGTTGGCACATATGTGCTTCTTCACATGGGTTGAATAGGTTTATACCTTGTGTATAGCTTGCAACTAATTTAACTTAACTAACTAATTCAATTCTAATAACTGAACCAAGTGATATGGTGATGGGACATGTTTCTGATGATGAATGTTCCATCATGAAACTGAGTATGGAAAACATGACTCATAACTTTGGCCGAGGTACTATAGTTTATTACACTGTCAAGTTCACTAAGTTTTAGACTATAGTGTGAGATGTCAGATGGGATTTAATTGACTGAGTTCCAGGTTGACACTTAGAAAACATCACTTGTAAATCAATGTCGAGAAGGGTACCACTTATATACTTTATATATTGACTCGACTCAAAAGAGTATTCTATGGGGGATTGGGTGGATCTAATTGACCCATAGTTATGCACATGATTTATTGATTTGTTATCTAATGAATTGTAATTATATAGTTGTTAGATTTAAATGTAATGTTGTACATTTAAATCATTGAAGGAAAAAGTTAGTTTGGAAAATTAAAAAAATCCCATAATTTGAAGTATTGAAAAGTATATGTTATAGCCTTTATTTCTACCAAGCACATTCCCTTCCCCCTGCAGGCATAGCTTGACACATTGGTCGGTCCTCCTTTGGGCCGCATACTCCTTCAACGACATCGCATGTGCCCAAAACAAGGGTGGAATTATTTGGGTGAATCGGTCACACCATACAAGTATTATACACAACATAGTATTGAGTCTGTACAACATAGTTTTGGTTCAGCAGAGCTCATAATCAAACTTGGGTCTTTAGCACAACGTCCTTTCCTAGATGCCTGAAACCAAGGGGCAATACAATGGACTTTCTTGAATACCTGAAACTAGGGGGAAGTTACATAGTGATTGATAGTTCAATGAGTCTATAGAGCTCCATACACAACAAATTTTATAGGTCTCAAAATCATACTTGGTTCCTTAGCACATGTATTTATACACACCGTCTTTAGTGGTGTTCTACACATCGAGAAGTAGTTAAGGTTGGAGGATGACACCAAAATATTCTCCCTACACCTATTCTATTTCATTAGCGTGAGATCACTAGAAAAACTCACGCATCGAGATTGTCTACAAGATCCTTTCTACACCCTTTCCTCATCATAGATCAGGTGCACATGTTCCTTTTTCACACTTTCAACATTTTTACATACTTATTTACATACTTTCCTTACACATTTTTATCATATACATGCGTATTTGACTACTTGTCGGCTTCTCTTTTATAGGTCTATCCATATGGGAAGCGGTAGTCAACATCAACATCATCAACAACATCACACACATCGACATCGACATCAACAATAGGTACATTACGACATCTACACATGTGCTTCCACCCTAGGTTCATTTTCATCATCACGTTTTTACACTTTTTCCTCCTTAGCATCCACGCTTCACATTTTTATCACTCCATGCTTTGTCTAGTCCCTCAAAGCATGCCTTCTACATTGATCTGCATGGTTATCGTGTATGTATCTCTATCTACTTTATGTTACCAAGATTTTCATTTAGCAACATAAAGTGGGGGAAATGTAAACATATAATAACGCACTTTGGGTAATTATCTAGTCCTAATCACATACTACTATATGCATATGATTCCTAAGTAAGAACAATAATAATCAACACATGTCTTTGGCCACCTTGCTTTAATTTATATTGCTACTTTTAGTCTTACACCCTTGCTCAGTCTTCGACATTTTACATCCTTGACACCAGCGTATAGCCTAGACACTAGTGTACAGCCTGGACACCAACGTACAACCATGAAACCAGTGTCAGGTGCCCTTGTCCCCTCTAGGTGCCCCATTCCTCTTTGTGCTTTACTCACGCATTTTGGGTCCTTTCAAGTTGTTTGAGCATCTTATCTTTTTTAGTCAAAATTTTTGGGCTTGATTATGAAATTAAAGTGAAGGAATCATATAAATATAAATTTATGTGATCATAATAAGGAACAATCACTAAGCACTATCTATCACCACCTAAGGTTGTATCCATCAAGGAATATAAGAGCTCCATTTCATCCATCTAGCTCCATCACAAGGGACACAAGGGTTGGTTCTTTTTATCAGAGAATACTTTTTAGAGATCACACAAGAAGTCCACGTGGGAGAGAAGGCCAGGATCAAGGGCGCAGAGGGACAGGAAGGACCCACGCGCAAAGGGCAAGTTCAGCATTCAAGACATCCTATTTTGAGCATGAATATATATTTTTAGAAGATTGCACGTGGAACACACCAACGATGCAGAAATGTGTGCACCATGCATTGTATATCTTTAGAGGATCGAATCAAAGCATTTTGCATGGAGATGAGCTAAGAATATGATTGTCACTTGATTAACTATAAGAGGTCTATAGATAGCACACTTGCATGTGTGAATATGCCCGTAAATAGTGTGTGGCTATTAATAATCATGTGGCCTATTTATGGAATAGATAAGCGGTGAAGGGAAAGTCCCCACCCTATGTATATGATGTGAAGTACATAGTAAGATATATATACATATACACAAAGAGAGATAGATGTATGAAGGTGTAGAGATATACGCATATGATGAGAATTATTGTAAGAAGCTTCTATTTTTATTAATAGATGGAAGATATTGGTTGAACCTAAGTGTCATTCTTATGTGTAATTAAGTAGTGCATGTTATTGATTCGATCATTATTACTATTTAAATCTTGTTCTTCCATAGATCTCGAGTGTGGCATGCATTAGAGAATGATGGATTAGTTATGGATCTATATGTTTCTTCCTTCATCACGCTAACATCCTGCTACAACAACCCTAAAGAGGGACTTGGTACCTTTGCGCACGCACTTGGTGAGCGCTCAATCTAGGCCGAGTGATGTGCCGGCGTGACTAGGGTGTTATACGGTAAATTCTAGGTTGCATCGAGTTCTCTACATCACACTTCATAGGATGGAATTTCATTTTATTCCATGCACACATTTACTACATTCTAAATCTAGATACTTGTTCGTTATCCAAGTATGGCTAGCACAAGAGTAACCTACGGAAAAATTCCGAACACACACAGAACTACATTGGGTCTAAGATGTAGTGCAGTGCTCAGTCATGCGTTCACCATTATGATAGGTAAGGACAATTCAACCCCTCATTTTGCATCTTTCTTTTCTAGGATTTGATGTTTATTTAAGGGTTTTACAGGTTCATAGTTTATTGTAGGTTTACACCTTGGAAATTTTTGTGTGACCTCAAAGCGATCCAAGGAAACTAAAGTAAAACACCTTGCGACACCTCAAAGGAGGTTTTCTGAGCATTTTCACAAACCTAGGTGCCCAAAAATAGGTCTAGGGCACCCACGGGTTCCCTTGTCCCTCTCCAGGTGCCCCAGTCTAGCCTATCTCCTTGGATCTATATTTTCTATGATCCAGCGTGACATTATGTGCTTCACGTTTTCTAGTTTTCCAACTTTGTGCATTCTCCATAACTTTGTGAATAAACTAAGGATTTTTACCCTCTCTTTGCAATTAGGGTTTCATTATTTATTGCTTAGTTGCTTGGGTATTCATTGTTGTACTTAATTTTTATTCATTTACTACTGCTATAGCATTTAGATTAGGCTCATATATTTACATTTTTAGCTTAATCACAAGATATATAGACTGGTCTCTCAAAGGAAAGATATAAAATATCAAACTCATATTGTCAAAAATAAAATTAGATTGATCCCTCAAAGGAAAAATCCCTATCAAAATCATAGACCAATCCCTCGAAGGATGGCTATCCAAAATCATAAAATTCAAAAATCGTATACCACTCCCTCAAAGGATGGCTACCCATGTAAAAAGGATTTCTGCATTGATTAACCTTCAAAGAAATCAAAATATCATAAGTATCCTAGGAAAAAAATTGCATCGTTCACTTTCCCATCAAAGCAAACTCCCGCATCAATTAGTTTATGTTAAAATGAAATACATTGATGGGGCATCTCCCGATGAAACCATTGAAAGGAGAACCTACTCTCCGGCACAACCTACATGTGTCAACCCTTCCCGTGCCCTAGCAAGGTATAATTTTCATTTCCATATTTATCCAAAGATCCTACGTGTGACTACCCATTGTTAGTCGGATGTTAACATTTTTATATAGGCAAAAGTACAAGAACCTTCACTCTCTGAATCCCATTGTATATCCAGGTATAAAAGAAATCATTTCACATTTTATACTTAACCATGATTAAAACACATTTTGAGGAACATTTTGATCACTTTAAAGTCAAATATCCCTAACATACGAACAAACATACATTAAACATTCATCAACATATATCAATGCAACCATCATCACATCCTAATATTACATTGCCACATCAAAAACATCACATCAAAGTAAAAGCAACAAGCCCACCTTTTTGGCAACATCAATCTTTGGTACCTTAACCTTTTCATTTTCATCATCCATTATCGCAGTTAAGTCATATGTTTATAGGAAACAAACCCATTGGTTCCCCTATCACTTGACTTACCGATCTCCTAATCCCACATTTGTGGAAACATCAATTTTTGGTCCTTTGACCTTGTCAAAACATATTTTTATCACACGCTCTTATCATCTTTAAGTCATATGTCTATAGGACCTTAATCCCTTGGTTTCACTATCACGTAACTCCCCGGCATCATAAGCCCGCCCTTGTGGAAACATCTAACTCTGGTCCTTTGAACTCATCAAATCATCATTTTATCTCCCTCAAAGACCGATGGGCCATATTTCTATAGGAGACGGTCATTTTTCTTCCCTATCACTTGGTTCCATGGTCTCTTTATAACCACATTCACTTCCTACGAATCATATGTCTATATGACGTGAACCATTTGGTTCCCCTATCACTTTATTCTACAACAGCGCTAGTCATGTTTCTATACCTCCTCTTGGGGAATCATCTCTCATTTTCCCATCCTTTCATATTTTTATATTTCATCCATATATCTCTTTCAAACTCATGATCGATTACTTTTTAGGTCATCAATCCCTAGTTTGAGGGGGATAGCCTCATCATATAATTCTACATATTTCACACCCTTTTCTGTCACATCTCATTTTTGTCTCGTGGCTTGTCTAAAACCACTCAATAAAAAGGGAAAATATATACACCTAAAATAAGCACCTCTAATTCCCTTTATCTGCATTCTTTAACCCTTCAACACTATCACATCAATATTGTCATCCATAAACTCTTATCCTAAGTATTATTCCTCCCCATCGTATTTACTACCCATAAATATCATCCGACACCCTGTAAAATCCTATTCTACATCCTCCTAAACAACCCAAAACACTTACATCAAAAAAAAAAAAAAAAACTTAAGCCTTCCTAACCATCTCATAACCTCTCACCACATAAACTCTCTCTCACACAACAAGACAAAGTAAAAAAACTCGGTTGGATTTGGTTTTAACCCAACTCCGTGATCGTCGGTAATTTTCACGGATCGATGGAGATTCTATATAATCAAGTTTTATACCCCTTTTCAAGAGGTTGGTCCATGCTTGTTGCTCCCTAAAATAGGAAATTAAATTTTGTTCCTCTGAGTCTTTTCACATAGCTTGAAGAATGCCACAACAACACTCAATCCTTCCACATGACATCAACAACTTCTTCATCAATTTTCAAACATCGTTCAACGTTAGAAATCAACAACAAAAATATTCCTATCTCTCGATAATACCCTCTTGTCATCTTCATTTATCAACTTAGATAAGGTAAGTGGTTTCCCTTTCTTCATTATCTTATTACGCATCATTTACAAGCTTAAATCAGCCTTATCAATATCCCTCTCAATATTTTTCCCTTTCCATTGTCAGCATGTACATTTTTACAGTAATCCTCGACGATGCCCAAAATCGTGACAATTCCCCAGAATCACTGACGATTCCCTATAATCATCGATGATTTCTTTCAAATAGGTCCTCTCGACCCCTAGACCTACTTTTAAGTGATCGATATCCTATTTTTGTCATTCTCTACCTTCGTAGATGCATGTTCGATCATATCAAGCTCCTTTAGGCCATCATTAGCACTTTATCAATTATCTAAATCAAATTTATCATCATTCTCACCTTTGTAAGCATATAGTTTTCCCCTTCTTTGCTCCTTTGAGCCATTTTGTGATCCCTAGACTCCCTTTGGATCAAGTATCACCACATTATCATACCATCATATAACCGTGGACCGCATCAGTCCCTTTTTCTTTACATTATTGGTTATATTGTCCATTCTATCACTTTATCTCATCATTCTCAGATTGATTTCTTGAACATGGATTAACATCCTTGCAAGGAAGACCATTGACTTCTAGGGACTGGCCTTTTCCAAGAAATCTACCATATATTTCTAATCCTATAATTTTATGAGTGTTTGTGAATCGCATGAAGTATCATATCCCATTGGAAAGGAGAATTTATGCACCCATTGGATCCATCGACATTATTCATCTGTCAAGTATCAACATCAATCATCATGAGTATTGATAAACCCTTCCTTCCTCGAGGTCAATTTGGTTTTGTTATTTCATTTTATTAATTTAAAATTAGAAATTAAAAACTCTCGATATAGGTACATAAGAAAATTATTGTGAGAGGTCGGAGGACTAAGGCGCAAGGCTTGAGGACTTGGTCAAATTGATGAGGGTTATACAAACCTGTTTAGAGGCCATGGAAGCTTCACAAAACCACAATTTTATTATCTAATATCATAATTATAATGAGGTGGAAATCATGCAAAAAGAGTGTATGACATAAATAAGGAAGAAGAATATGTGCAACCAAAGGACTAGAAGAAAATATTTTATGCAAAAAAATTAGGATGGGAAGTAATCCTATGGAGATGTGGATAAAATTAGGATGTGGATAATGGAGATGTGAATAGCTAATTTCATTGTGGTGGATGCTCAATGTCAAACTAGAAAATTGGGCATGCATACAAGTTATAAAATAGTTAGTATTGGTAATATCTAAAGTATTAATCTCTTGGTCAATGGTTGTGTTGGTGACTTGAGTGATATTTGGTTGGGAAATAAATGGGAAATTGTGGTTCTTTGGTAGTTAAAATGGGCTAGGGATGGTCATAAAAATCTGATGAATAGAAGAAGAAAATGTCAGAGATAATAGAGTGAAAATCAAATCCCATGGTGAACCTAGAGTTGTATAAGAAGGAAAATAGGTGGAAGTACTAGTTATGTTAGTGGAACTTGGTCGTCAAGAACATGTAATTGTCTAAAAATAAGTACATGTGAATGTGTGGATTGAAATACCTCAAGTCTCATCTCAAAAGGATATACTCTTGAATTTTATTAGGCTCCAAAGGAGATCAAACACATGGAATCATACTACCATGTATCCAATAAGAACTTGACTATCTACTTTCATTGAGGGTGTAAAAGAGTATCCTTTGTGTGCAACTAGTTAAGTACAAGAGCATTGTGAAGGATATCACCTATTCGAGGATTCTATGATGGTTTGGATTATACAAGATCTGTATTGATGTGGGTTTGATAAAATTGGAGCCATCTAGGTGGTCTGCAAACAAATGTTTACAAATGTGGCAAGTTGTTATTTTATGGATCCACAGTTTGTTTATAGTGAGTTGGGAGTATTTTGGTTGTGTAAAGGTGGTGTATTTATGTTGGAATGGGTTTCATTTTTGTTTCATGGAGGTAAAAACATGTTTTTGTAGCTTGGATTATATTTACATAAATAAATATGAATCTAACAATTTGCTATGAATCAATATTCTTTCATTGATTAAGTTCAAATCTAATCATGCATGCAAAAAGATGAAAAAACAATTATTCGATATGTAAATACAAATTTAATTTTGGGATTTTAAAATGCTTTTGGATGAATGAAAAAATCAACATGAACCTAAGTATTTTCTGTAGTTAAATATGATATTTTCATATCCTAAAATGAAATGAAATGACAACAAATGATGAATTCAAAATTTAACATTTTTCTACATGCAACAACAAATAAATTCTTTTTATTTGTTTTTTAAATGATTTTAAAATACATAAGATATGAAGATACATGTTCAAATACCAAAATGACAATAAATTAATATAATTTAAATGTAATTTTAAAATTAACCTTGAGTTATAAGGTAAATTTCAGAGCAATAAGTGAGTCTATATCTAAATGCAAGTAAGATAGAATCTTTAGAAAATTGTTCCATTCTACTTTTCTTTTTGTATAAATTTTTTAACTACCTATATATATAATATTTTAAAGGAAACTAAGCTAAAATAACAATTTTAAAATTAAATAAAAACAAAACAAAACAAAACCAAACTTTCTCCTAAAAGAAGGAAGTGGCAAGGATGGTATTCACGGTTCTACCCTCAAAATAATTTATCCTTTGATGTGATCAATTGAAAAGGATTGAATAAGTAGTTTTACAAGGAAGGAAAGAGTATATGGATTGTGGATGAAGGATGAAGGTAATATTTCCATAGGACATAGAAGCTAGCCCAAGGATATCAAAATTACTAGTATGATCCTTAATGTATCTCCTTTTTGTAATAATAAGCAAAAAAACATTGTAGGTGCTTGGGAATAGAAGAAACCTTCCTTGAATTGGCTAGGTCACTCCAATCTAAAATAAGTTCTTTAGATATGGAAGTCTATTTTCAATAATGGAATCTCTAGAAATATCAAATTTATAGGAAAAAGAACACATCTTCTTTTCTTAAAGGAGGGTTTATTTCTAATAAATATAAACTCAATACACATTCTTAATCAAGGGTGGGGATTAAATCTCAACAAAATATGAAGTGGATTCAAGGAGGGTAAAATGAAATCAAATTGGGGTTTAAATGAAAAATTGCATGTGGGATTATAAGTTGAATCCAAAAATCATGCTCATGAGATAAGAGGAGAAACACATGTAAAAGTGGTGGAAATCCCACTGTCTACATGAGTCAAATGCATAAATATTACGATGTATTGCAATACTACCACACCATCTTACACATGTATCTCGGTGGTGAAAATTATTGTGAAAAATTATAGCTTTCATGGTGATTATAGTACTCTAAATGGAAAATGCCAGAAATGGGAGTAAAGAAGTCAAGTCCTCTAAACTAATAGTTAAGGTAGGATATGAAGATAAATAATGATTAAAATAGATAGAAACAATAAAATGAATGTGTGGGGAATGGTATCATAATTTTTATAACATATTATTATGTTTTGGAGGTCATAGTATCATCATAAGGTATTTCATATTTTTCATCATGCAAAAATAGGTTCTTACATATTTCCCTCCAAGGAAGTGTCATGCCAAGAATTAGCTAGGGTGTGATGCCTGAAAAGTGAACAAAAAGGAATAAGGAGAGAGGGAGATATACCTACCCCACTTACCTTACTTACATCTTGGCATAATTAAGCCACAAGAGACATCTTACCACATGTAAGAATCAAGTGTAGTGTGATGTATTGTTATAGTCAAAGCTACGTAATCAAAACTCAAATAGAGGACTTACCATTTGTGTGGGGGTGAGTAATACTACATGTTACATATATTAGGAAAATTCATTACTGTAAAATGAAGAAAAATCATACATCACAAAAAGTAAATGTTAGTGGGAAACAAAAATGCAAATTAGGGGTTTCCTAACCACCCTTAGACTTGAAAAAGTTAACTATTTTTTTCTTAAAAGGGATAAAACATTCATATATGTTCCTATATACCATAAAAATAAATATTTCAAATTTTAATAAGAGACCATCTATTTAAAAATTTCCTCAATTTGGAAATCATTTGTGTATTTGTGAGTTGATAATTTGGAGCTCTAAGTGAACGGTGACTGATTGTTGCTTAGAGATAAGATATGAAGAGGTGATGAGATAAGGATGGTAAGGGTATCGGTGATAGATATTGATGTGGTATGATAGATAATTAATTTATAATATTGTTTTTTAAGGGGAATTAGGAAATTTAATCATATTTCAAGATTAGGATAGTTAGATTATGTGAAATTAGTGTTAAAATGTAGAGTGGGATGGGTAGATTAGGATTATTTTGTGATTTTGGGACTTTTTACATGCTAGGTGGGGATGGTTGAATCATTGGTCACGTGGAAAACCCATCAGTCTATAAGGATCAACGGTTACATATTTTTCATTAGTAGTTGCACAAATGTCATGGTAGGGGTGCAACCGCTACCTACAAAGACCAGCTATTCCATAAACACCACATGAAAGGATTAGAGGTTGTGTAACCACCAACCACAAAATCATATTTTACAAGTTTTTTTTAATGGGTTTTTTAAAACCATTCCAATTTAAGCCCATTTTGGTGGTTTTAGAGAGGATACAAGAGATAAATTTTTAATAGGGAGTAGTAATGGTTGTAGGGGACTATTAAGTAGTTATCGCATAGGAGATTATACTCTTGGATAGAAATCTCATATGGAAGATTGCGTAGGTTCTTTTTTTTTGGGTAGAGGGTGAATGTTTGAGGGTTTTGAAAGGACCCACATCCTTGTACATTTTTGATGATTTTTAGAGAGGACCCAAAACCTTTTTATAATGATGGGAACCAAAATGAGGAACCCAAATGAAGCATCCATGTAACCGATAATGGTGATGCAACATATGCAGTGAGTGAAGTAATCTCCAGAGTGAAGCTAGAAAAATAATGCGGTGTCCACCGCAAGTGAAGTAGTATCCTAAGTGAAGAAACAATGATGTAGCATCCGCTGCAAGTGAAGCGATATCCAGAGTGAAGTGAACAAGAATGTAGCAAGCTACTGCAACAAGTGAAGGAGTAGTCGGAGTGGAGCAAGAACTTGTATGATATAAGCTGTAGTGAGTGAAAAACAACATGCCTCGACTATAGTGAGAATAGATTCCACAACAAGTGGTGAAACCACCTTAGAGAGAATCGTGCCTCAGAGGCATTTGAACATGGGTGGGCTAGCACACAACCGTGTGACTTGACCACACCACTCCTACCCCATCAGTGATTGGATAGGTTCTACTGGTTATACCTACAAGCTATATATTATGTGACATCTTCCCATACTAGGATGTAGGATGAAATGCATTCTAATTTATACTAATTTAGGGAGAGTGAACTATCACTTTGGAGGATGTATATAGGATTATTGACCTCATAGTGATAGGGCATACAATGATAATGAGAGAAACCAAAAAATAAAAGAGACTCAAACTTGGTTTAATTACTTTGGATATGCTTTGGTGCCGATGTTAGTGCCAACAATGGTGTGATATTGGTTAGATGGAGATATTCCCTATCCCTAACTTTTGAAAGGTCATTATTTGTATATTGGCCTCTAATATAGTAAGGGATAAGGGAAAAAATCAATTTCTACTATTTTAGCCTCCCATTATAAGGGATATTTGAGGATCAAAAGTGTTAGTATAATTGGGAACTAAATATGTTATTGCAAGATTACATAGATTTATGCCACATTTCTTGATTAGTGAATTAGTCCCTCGGTTACCCTACATTAGTCATGAGATTGATATATAAGAGATTCAAACCATATTCCACGGGAGTTAACATAGAAGAAACTAGAGATATCATATCCCTATGGTGGTAATAATTAACACCATTGAGAGATGCTTGTGAGTAGCATCTATTCTTATATATGTGGACCTTATTACAAAATATTACTTGGGGATGTCAGAGACCTACCTTTGTGAGAGTCCTCAATGATGGCATGCTCCAATATGAGGCATGTTAAAGATAGGTATGATTAGGTGGGGAGGCATATGGTTAGTCAAATTCCCTAGCATTTTGGACTTCCACTTCTGTGTGGGTTTACTAGTCCCAACAATACTATATAGGGGTGAGCGAGAGAGAGTAGATGCTTTCCTAGGTAGGTTAACATGGACACCATTGATACCTTCTATACCCATTATTTATGATGATGGAACATGTGCTCAACCCTAACATAGGAGAGGATAAGGGATGATGTGAGGCATTCCCTATCCACCGCCACAATAGGCATGACCATAACAACGAGTGCACAAGCATAACCATAAATGCAACCCATAATGATAAGGATATTAGGACAACAAAAGGTTGGGATGATTCCATCAATAAGTGAGGGAAAATGGAAAATAGGGAGGGTAAAGTGATGAGGAGGAGGAGGAGGAGTAGAGGACCTCAAACGGGAGTTTGAACTAGATTAGCAGGAGGGAGATCCATGTATGTTTCATATTTGATTGTTTCTTTCTTTCCATTATCTCATTTTATCATCATTTTTTTAATTAGTTTTGGATGTTTTTAGTTGGTTCTAATTCTATCATGTTTGTGTGATTGTGAATATACCTCCATAAAGTGGATTTATATGATTGAGAATCCTACGATGGACATGTTCATGATGGCCTCGGGGATAATGCGGGACTAATTATTAGTTGATCCAAATATTCCACTTAGTGTTAGATGACATTACAAAATATTTTCCCCACTTTACGTTGGGGCCTAGTTACTAACTCAACAAATTTACTGGGGTTGCATAGTTGTAGATATATGTGTAGATACTATAAGAGGTACTATATATGTAGGAGAGTGGACATAGATCCAACTCTAGTTGAATGAGGATAACACAAAAATGATATGAGGTTGGCCTAAGACATCCCAAACATCAAATTAGGTTGATGAAACCTCTCCACTCCACATTAGTATTTTACGATAGCCAAAGGAGGCAAATTCCTTTTCATTATTCGATATTAGGGTTACATAGACAACCCCATATTAGCTAGCTTACATTATGTACATAGAGAGACATGTATATATTTTTTATTTTTTATTTTAAGCACCACACCTACTATTTTGGTGTGGATGTAATGATACAATGTATATAAAATTTGACATGATATATATGTATATTTGTATGTCTATGTTATGGATTCTATCATGAATGACTATGAGATATTTATGTGATTTTTTTGTCTTTTCTAATTTATGCTCATGGGTGATTTGGTGAGAAAAATGAATGTAATGCTTAGTATTTAGCCTTATTTTTGTAGCAGGATGTATGGAAATGCAATTAAAAATCAACATATGTGCACTAAGGAATTGTTTTACAAATAATACTAAGATGTGTGCCTACATGGGTGATAATAATAGTATGCAAGGATGAAATGTAAGATAGTAGAAAAATGGAGAACAAGTAAAATATGTTGGATGGTGTTATAAACACTTCTAAAAATTAAAATTCATGCATTCTGTTTCCTAAAAGCCATGATTTAGAAATAGGGACCTCATAGGGTAGTGAAAGAGAAACTAGATACATGCAATAGGTATAGATTTATATCTCTCAATAGCCAATCATGACTAGACGAGTTATGGTGATAATTTTCTCCGATTATAAGACGTTATATTTACTCTGGGTTTGGGAATATCTCATCATTTTTTTATTATTTTCTTTTGAAACATTGATGCCCCCTATACCCTAGCCTCATGTGACAAAGAAGACACATGTGCTCATCACCAAATACTATACATAGGTGAGTAAGGATAGAACTCCTAAATTTTGGCATTGGGTAGCTATTAAAATGTGATGGATCATCACTAAAGAACAATAAGGGATATTAATGTGGTAGGAGAAATGATTATTTTACTTCACTTGATTTAGCAATTTTTTCTTTGCATTTTAATTTTCCTCACTCTTTGTTTATAGTAGGGTAGAACCTTTATCCCTCACCTCATTGTCATGCAACTAGCATGATGCGAGGATCGCCATTAAAAACGGGAGGTAAAGTTAGGGTTCATATCAAGATATATTCTAGTGTTTTATTTTCAAATAGAAATGGGTCATGAAAATCCTCTCAATTATTACATGATCCAAAAATCTCATGCCTCACTAGGGTCTTACAAAAATGTGAAATTCTTAAAACTAGAATAACTAAGTATAAGAGATTCACTATGAATTTAATTATATGGTATATAATAAGACTGAATAGTTAGGAATGTGTGGAAATGATGAGGTGCATAGAGGATGCACCATGTGAAATTTTACCTTTAGTACGATCTTAAAATAGTTTGACAATCATGCATATACAACATAAGAAACTAGCCACCCTAGAATCTCTCATATTCAATAAATTAAATGGAAAATTATTTTATGTTATTTTATCATGTAATTCATGTTACTTTTAAGAACTTTCAATTAAAAATATATCCATTGACCATACCCTAACTCAAGTAGTAAATATTAAGATGTTAGTTTCTATAATATGGCATCCCTTTTTTTTAAATGTAAAGTAAACACCCCCAATAAAATAATTGTGAAACAAAACAAAATAAAAATTAAAAATAAAGTATCCATAGAAAATGCACACCAAAACCAGAGCCAACGTAGATTCACATTTTTGTAGGTAATGTTGCGACATTTTTAGTTGTTTTCATTTCTTTAATGTAGATTATATTTTAGCAATACAAGGGTTCTTTATTTATTTATTCGAATGTAGATTTCCACGGTGAGAGATTGATCAATATTATTTATAATCCATGTATATCTCACTTTTGGGTTTTTTTGATGCATTGTTTCCCTAATTTTTTATTTAAAAATCCTTTTAATTTCGTATGATGTTCACCAGTCATATTATAAAAACATAACAAAATAATTGTAATAATGTTCGTTAGTCATCTTATTCAAACATAATGAAGCTACTATTGTGTTCGTTGCTCATCCTATCATACACAATAGAGATTTACCATTGAGTTTCTCTTCAATTATCAACTAGTTCAATTTCTCACCATTTTTGAAATTATGAATTTTTACAAATTAAATTAAATCTTGCACATGATCGATCCAATATATTATTCAGCCGAGGTATTTTTAGCTTCATATTCCTTTTTAATGATATTTTCTTCATTTCATAAAAATGAACATGAATGAATTTTTAACCTAATCCTTAATGTTGTGATTGAATTTTACTCTTTTCATGTGATTAGTCATGGGTAGTAATTCAGAACAACATCAAAGTATTGGATACCTATCTTAAGTGTTACTAGTCCCACATAAATTGTATACAAAAATGATTTTACAATGCGAAAATAGTTTGTCATACAAATAACATTTGCATGGATGATATGAAAATCTCAATGAATTACAATACATGACCTTGTAGTCGACCCATCGGGTAAAAGACAACATGGCTTAACATACAAAACATTGTCATACGTAAGGAATATAATATATTTGTACTTATTAGCCCCTCTAATAATAAATAATATCAAAGTAAAACAAAATATTATGACAGATATATGTTGTTCGTCAAAACAAATTCATGTTGGAAGTTGAAAAATGATTAGTACCAAATCAATTCTAATCCTCATATTTTCATTACATCTCTAAACATAAGAACGGTAAAAAAATTGGAAAACGTACTCGGTGACTATGACTTAATGTATGTAGACATATTGTGATTATAGGAGACACATATTGCAATAATAATAACATATAATCTACACAAACAATTCAACTATATTTCAATGCAACACGTACACATAGTCAAATATTTGTAATAAAAACATTTTTTAAATTGATAAGACAATACAATACATAATAAACATAGAAGAAATATAAGCAACATTTCCACTCATAACAAGGAATGACCATAGTAAAATTTAACGCAACACCAATTGTAGCTATTTTTGATATCGTATCTACTATTTGTAGTTCCCACGAGTTTATTACTTCATTTTCATGTTGACTCATCATATGGATTGTATACTGACACTAGAGTTAGATAAAACCTAGTTGTATGTAATTTTTCATTGTTTACTTTTTACCTTAGGTAATTAGGTTATTATTGTTTTACCTTAGGTAATTGTTTGTTACTTAGGTAACTTGCATAGTTATTTAATTATGTAGTTTTTATATGGTTTTATAGCCATATTTGTTATTATTATATTGATTGTTTATTTGTTAATATGTTTGTATTTTTTTGTACTGTATAGAAAATTAGAGTTTTGGGAAGCGATGTGCAATATCTATAAATATTGCATCTTTTCCATTCTCTGTAACTTGATTGATTATTAATAAATTCATCTAGGATTTCATCCCTTTTCATAATTTACATCTAGTATCACATCTATTTCGGGATCTTGTACATTCAAACCAAGAAGTTTAAGAGGATACCGGAAGAGATTGAGGATCTTGGAGAAGAATATACAAAGCATTGGAGAACTAAAGTTGCCTATTATAACTTCCTAGTCCCATATTTACATCCCACACACTAGAAGCTCTACATGAGATTTTGCAACAATCTAGCACAATCTAGAACTCTAAGCATTTGTAAAAAATGCACAAAAAATCAAGAAATGTTTTTTCTCCAATATGGGATTTTATCATCATTAAGAGAAAAAATAGTCCCCCTATAACTCGCAAGATCAAAGTTTCATTCAAATCTACAGAGTCAAGTGAATTGTTGTGAGATGGGATTTTTGGGTGAGCTCCTAAAATAACTAGGCGAGTTACAAGTGAGTTGGCTCTTTACAAAAATTTGGATGAGCTCTAGGTGATTTGGGATGGTTTATATGGATTAGGCCGAGCCATGCATTATGGATGGGCCGAGCTAAGGAAAAAAGCATGTCGAGCTAGGTTCCACTGAGTCATCTCAAAATACCTTGTGTCGAGGTCGAGCCAAGCCTGAGATCTCACCAAGTCGTCCTCCACACGGTCCCCTAGATCCTTCCTAAGCATCATGTCATATTAATTAACTACCTCCCATGATCCAGAGCCGACTCACCTCCCTACGCTCCACACATCTACCCTTCATGCACTACAAGCAAGTTGAGAGTTTACTTAGTGATTTCAGGTGTAGACCGTCTGAGCCACAAACATGGTGAGTTGGCTCTAACATGAGCTGAGATCCCAACCCATCCTTCCAATAATATCCCCTTATCAACCCTTACAATGAGAAAACAATAAATAAAAAACAAACATTAGGTATATAAAAAACCAAATCAAACAAGTTTTCAACTAAGGTGAGCTTGAAACCCTAACTCGGTCGAGCTAAGTAACAAGACACCTAACTCACCAGAAAATCACCAAACTAGCCGATTCAAATGGAAAGTGAGGCAAGATTTTTTAATTTGGTGAAAAAAATAGTAACCCCACTAATTTTATCCCCGCTAAACTCTTCTAGCTATCACTAAAAGGTTCTTTAAATATAGAGGGAAAACCCTAATTTTAGGGTAAAAATTATTTTCTCCAAATTTTCCGAGAAAGGTGATTTCGAGAAACTTTTGTAAAGGATAAAAACCTATAAAGGCATTTTTCACTATTTTGTGGTTTTCATAATTTGATCCATTTTGAGCTCTATAGGCCACCAAGACCCCAAAAACAAAAAAAAATGCCCATCATTCAATTTTCCACACAAGAGGTTTTATTCATTTTTTCAGAGTGTATTATAATCATTTTTACTATGCTAACATGTCATTTAGTTGGGAAATTTTAACAACCCACTATAGAAAACAACGCTCCCAATTTATTTTTTCCTAACTCATAGTTTCTGTTGTGTGACAACTATGCTAGTGTGGAAGAAAAACATTTGAACTTAGCTTGAGTTTAAAGAAATATGGCTTATTGTAAATACAACACTATTTTGGACATTATTATGATCTTTTCGTACATTAGCGTTGTGATGTTAACTTGTTTGACATGATGTGTATGAGGCACATGGTGTCAATTTACTATTATTATCATTACTTCTTAGTTTAGTGATGTTATTATGGATGTTATTGAGATGATATTTAGATGGGTTATATCTTGGTACATTATGGATGATTGTCATTTTGGTTATTTTTCTCATTATGGATAGAATTTGATTAATTAATTTGGATGATTTAGCTTGTGATTGATTTGATCATTTGGATGTATGTAGTCGTTTTACTTGGTTTATTGTATCAAGTAGCTATGATGTGTGAATTGAGTTTATAGGTTAGAGGTTTGCCATAGGGGAACGTGGGACTCGGGGTTGTGCGTCCAAGATTGCACAATCATTTGTTTGGTCAAAATCCTAACCTCTTAATTAATCAAACCTTACTTTTCTCGTCTTTGGATTGGATGGAAACAATAAATTCATATTCCTTTTATTTGTTTTGTCATTGGGCTTTCTTCACCTTGGCTTATTACTTCCTTTTGAATCATTTTGGTATTAATTATTCTAATAACGTGTTTAAGCTAATTTTATGGGTTAAATTGTCCCTACTTAGATTAGGGATGAGTTAATTAGTTTTATCTTGTTTAAGAAGGTTTGGGCCACCTAATCATGGATTAGGTGGGCCCCACCACCTCTCTAAATGTGCCACTTTTCCCAAATCCCGAATTTGGGCTAAAAGTGGAATTTTAAAGGGGTGCTTTATTTGTTAGGGGTCACTCTTACACCAAAATTGACCCCTTGGACCCTACCTATGGGTAGGTAGAATATTTCTAAGGTTTAAAAGGTATTTTCACTCCCATTTAACCCTCTATCATCCCCATCTTCATTTATGATTTTTTTTGCGAGCCACTTGGGAATTGGGAGAGGATTTTATTTTGTTTATATTTTATTTTGTTGAGATTCTCCTCCATTAAGAATCTTGTCTTATTCATGAAAGGGAATTGGGGTGGCATGTATTTGAGAAGGGGATGGGTGACAAATGTCACCATCCCATAGGTTAGTGTCTCTTATCTTATTCGTACTTAAACAGGGTCCATTTTTGGATGGGGTTGGAACTTCTTGGTTCATATTCATTTTGGAGATTTTAGGGTGAGCTTGGAGGATCAAAGAGCTTGGAAGGATTGGATTGAATTTGGAATTTGTATCCATTAGCTTGTGAGGTATTCCTCACACCTCTTAGCTTTGTTTAATGTTGTGAATGAACCTTGTTGTTTGGTTTACTTGTTTTTGGGTGTAGGAATGCATGTTGTATTTGTGTTGTGTTTGAAATTATTTTTGTTTTCCCATCCATATCCCTTGGGAAATACTTTTTAGTGTTTAGGAAGAGGTAGGAACCCCTCTTTCTCTCTCACGGATTAATGGGAAATCCATGATGGGATTTATATTATCCTCCCTATAGACACTAAATCACGCACTTGGGTACATTTCTAGGTCTTAATCACATTCATTACATCCATATGTTTTGTAAGGGATAAAAGTACTAATTATCACTATATTTTTCTTTTTAGGTTCCTTTCTGGTCTCCTTCTTATCCTAGCACACCCTAAAGCCCAGTTTGACCTTTGATACTTTACCTTTTATGGCTCTAGACACAAAGGCCACGATGCCATCTCCCAGTGCTCTCATCCCATCTGGGTGCCCTATACCTCTTTATATATTTCTCATCCCTTTTGGGTCCTTTCTAGCTATTAGGAATCCTTATCTCTTAGGGGTTGGCCTTTTAGTGATCAATTAGGAAATTCAAGCAAGGAAATCATATAAATAAAATTTTATGGGATCAAATTAAAGGAAAAATCTCTAAGCATCTATTGTCACCACCTAAGGTTACATCCAAAAAACATCTAAGAGCATCATTGTATCCATCTATAACAGGGAAGTTCATTTTTCCATGCACATATATATTTACATATTTTACATCTAGATATTACTCGTTATCACATGCATCGTGCACACAATAGCCACCTAGGGCATGATTCTACACACACGCGCACGAGAACTACATGGAGTATATAATGTAGTACATCCCGGATCATAAGTTCACTCGGTCGGTGGACCGTCGAAGTTATTCCAACTCACCATTTGCATATTTTTCTTTTTTATGATTTGATGTATTTTAGGGTTTTGCAGATGATATTTTTATTCCGGGTTATCAACAACATCGGTGATCACTATGTGACATTCTAACTACAAACAACTATGGATTGCAAAAACTCAATGACCTGTAAAATTATTTTTATGAGCTCCTGCACATACCCTAACGCCTGAGAGGATCTTAGCACTCAGCATCACAATCTGCTCTAGGCTCCTAGTCGGGATTATCTTGAATTATTATATTCTTTTAGGTTCCAAGTATGACTCCTGTGTTTCAGCTTTTACTAGTTTTCCACCTTTATACACTGCTAAGGAATATCACAAAATTAGCTAAGTATATTACCTATTTATTTCACTTAGGTTTTTATTTAATTTGTTTATCATTTGTGTCATTTCATTTAATTTACTACTTTATTTATCGTTGTGACTCTAAAATATCTTATCTAGGGTTTATAAAAAAATATTATTTTTGTTAAATCAGTTGGTGAGCCCATCCTCTTCAAACACCTTTAAGCTCTTTCTTTCATTGTTGCTTACATTTTTCTAATATCCTCTCATCATGTATATTTCTATTCATGATTTCTTTCTCATCAACCCTGAATTAAGAGCTAAAATCATTACTCTCTTGGATACTACTCGTGTTCCTTTTGATATTCATCTAGATATAGTATATAACACATTCATAGATGCCTTTTCTCAGCACATCACTTTTCCATCTAATCCTCCTACTAATCTTGCTGCTTTTGACAATGATCCACCTTTATACATAATGATTCACATCAATGATGTTGGTGTCAAATGAACTATAGTCAATAATGGATCTGAGATTAAGTTGTGCACTTTATCATTCATTAAGGCTATTGGCCTTTTTACTATTTATTTTAGGCCTTCATCCATTTATCTTCATGCTTACGATGGTTTCGTTCATCCATACATAGGACATATCACTTTATCCATCACTTTTAGGCCAAAAACCCTTCATACAATTTTCTTTGTCATTGAATTTCCAGTTCAATACAATTTCTTACTTGGTAGACCTTGGCTTCATGTCATACAAGTAGTACCCTCTACAGTACATCAATGTATTAAATTTGTACAAGATGGTTTAGAGTATATAGTTTCCAATGATTGTGAACCATTCAAATATTGCACTGCGATTCAACCACTACCCTTCCTACTCCAACATATGTTACTACTAATGACCCACAACCCATGGATTCTCTAGCTCACTTGTCACCACTTGAAGGTTTTATTTGCATGTTAGACATTGTCCCATCTACATCATTTTCCCCTCCTGCTTCTACAAATGCTATGGTACTTTATCAAGGGCATGTCTAAACATCAAACATTGTTCCAGCTACTTCACTTTCTCATGTACAACCACCATTGACATGTTCTCCTTTTACATGCACACTTTTCATAAATGATTCCTATTGGGAAAATATCCCATTTGATCATACCTGCTCCGATACTATATGTACACATGATGGCTTGACTCGACTAGGATTTGCATTTGATGACCTCTATCCTCCACCTCATGATCCCCATCTTTATCATGGTTTTATCTACATTATTATTGCTTATGGTCTTCATGTCTTTCACCTCAAAGTATTTCTTACACGTGTTCCTCGCTCTTCTCCACTTACACTTGGGAAATATTGGCTTGACTACATTGGGGGCACTTTAGACCCTGATCATATGGATATTTCATTTCCTATACCCTTTGGTCATGTTTTCATTTGCAATGATTCATTTCTTGGTTATTCATAAAATCTTACTCGATGGTATGCACATGGTTTTCCATTACCTCCTTTCACTGATGAATAATATGTTATGGGCATGTACAATTCAGGGAAAATTTTAAGGAACCCCCCCAAAAAATAAACATATAGAAATCGTGGTGAATATCCATGTAAGAAGTTTCATAGTTTTGGAAAATGACCCTATAGCTTGTTTTATTCTTTTGGCAAAAATGGTAAAAATATAAACAATTGTTGGAAATCGAATGGTGAATCTCCTATAACTATTTTGGCGAATACCATCTATCAAATTTGATTGGAATAAGTCCCGAAAATTTTCATTTCAATTTCGGGAATCGTGGGCTTCTTTTTCATGCCTTACCTTTACGCTCAAGTACCTAGAATGTGTGACACTTGGTTTTCGGAGGAACAGGAAAATGTATTATATTTTTATAAGTAGCATTGTATAAGCTTTAGCTTTGAAATATTTCAATATAAGGGTTAAAAAATTAGGGTTGAGGGTTTCCAAAATCCAAAATTCCAAGCATGTCTACTTCCACAAGAGCCCAAAATAAAAGTAAAACCCAAATCCCATATGCCAAACTACTTAAAACCCCTAGTTTTATTGATGAATATCATGATATTTATGATCTTGTAATTGGCACAAGAACTTCACAACTTAGATACATATATGAGAATAAGGAAAATGAAAGTAAACATTTGGACCCATCAAGTAAACTTAAAGGTTGGATAACATGGGGGTTGGATTGGGATGCATGATGCTCCATGAGGTTTTACCCTACCTGAATTTTTCATTCTATGTGCCCAAAATTATGATGGAAAAAAAAATCAATTGTTGCAAATGGCACATTGGAGAAGAAATGTTTCCATTATGGAGGTAAATCTTGGCCATGTGTTGGGGTTTGAAAGTAAATATTTAGGAACCATCAACATAAACCTAGAAAAAATTGCTAATGATTATCATGCCACCACTCAAAATGATAGAGATGATTTTTTGTAAAAAATTAACAATTGATGGAATGGTACCAAAAGGGAAGCCTCCATATATAATTGAGATGTTTAAACAATGGGTTAGGAATACCATTTCTATGCTAGTATTTTTCCTTGGATTTGATAGTGATGAGAAAGTGGATGTAACCCTCCTCAAAATGGTATACAATATCCATTTCATTTCTCCACCTTGTGCATACAGATTTGTTGAGCACATTACAGAATCTATGCATAAACAATTCTTAACAATCAAAGAAGGCTCTAACACTAAGACCTTTAGGTTCACTACCTACTTGTGCTATTTAATTCTATGGTAGTTTGGTGAATGGTTTGGAAAAAACAAGCTTGCAATTCAGCCCTACAATGATGTTGAGGGCAACCAAAAGTGTTGTGTCCATTAACTGAGTGGACCCCAAGATAAGGATGTTTGATAATCAAAGGGACTACAATCAATTTGTGGACTACTTTTGGACTCCAATTTATCAAGAAATTTCAAAAAGTACAATGCCTAGATTTCCTATGACCTATGTAGAGATTGCATTCAACTGGGATCAAAAATATAGTTAGTTGATTGGTACTTCATGGAGGAATATATTGTGCTAAGGTTTTATGGATCAGGAGTACAACCTTACAAATTTCCAATACATGTGACAGAGAGGGTTTTTTCCTTGGAATATATATATAGATGGAAAGCATAGATAAATTGTATTTTGTTACTCAACAAAAGAGGAGCATATTTCCTTCCTTACCATTTTCATGTGGAGGGTTCACATTTGAGAGAAAATCATTCAATGTGGCACATGAAATTTTACAAATTTTTAAGTTTGATGTTGACTCTCATTGGTGTATGACCCATGTGAGGTGATTAAAGCAAGGGTAGTGGCGAACAAGAACTCTGCCACTAAAATTCAACATGAAAGAAAACCCTGCTAGAAAAATTGAAAAACAAGAACTCTTGGGATGAAGTAAAAAAAATTAATGGATGAAATTTTTATTGAGAAAGGAATTAGTTTTCAAGAGTTTTCAACACAAATTTTGGGATTGCCTCCACAAAAATAGGCAAAGGATTTTCAATATGCCAATTTTTATGTAAAAAGATGATAAAAGTCCTCTAAAAACATGCCAAAGCATATATATCATGAATTGTGAGATAAAAATTGGACAAGGTCAAAAAAAATTACTACCTTTTGGTCTATGAGGCAGGACCTAGGTGATCCAAAAATGTTTTTTAGAGTATGGTTCTATTCCAGAAGATGTAGATTTTAGCAAATTGTGGAATGAAGTGCATCCTGTAGAGGAAAGTAGTGATGATGAGACTAACTCTGAGGAATTACACACTCCTCCCCTTAACACATATAAACCAAGTCTCAATGAAATCTTGAAACAAAAATATTCTTCTATAGGAGCAAGTTATAGCTAAAAAGATGGGTTTTAGTGGTGGTGGTTTGGGTTCAACAGGACAAGGCATTTGGCTTCCACTAGAGGTACATCCTAGAAGAGGTTCGATAGGTTAGCCTTGGAGCTTCACCTTTGAGAAAGAACCACTGCATACAACAACTACAAGTGGTAATCCAATGCATTTTTTTAGAGTCAAATCCTCAACAAACGTTTCAGCCACACACGTTGAAAATCCAAGAGGAGAAGTTGGACAATGAATATGTTAGTATTATGTTATTTTTGGCGGTTCTAGTGATGATGGTAGTAGTGGTAGAAAGTACCACAACAAATATTATTCTAAAGAGGCCAATATAGACATAGTTGAAGTTCCTATTGTCCAACAAGGACCCGAGAAGAGGCAAAAAAGAAAGACAGACACATATATAATTACTCTTGCACAGGTTAGCATTGCCTCAAGGAAACTAATTACAAAAGGTAGTGCCACCCCTCAAAAAAATTACTAATCCATGGGAAATTCTCCCCAAACTTCAATTACTCCTTCTCCATTCAAGGTGAAGTAGTTCATTCCTACAAACACCTCAAGTTTTGATTATGAGCTGAGTTTTCCCATAAATCAGAAAGAGATAAAAAAAAACAAGAAGAAAATGTTATATGCTATTATAACTTCAGATCCTACCACAATGAGGGTATTTCCTACATATAACCTAGACAAAATATACCATGGAATACATGTATGTTGTGCCCAAAGTTGTAAAACCAAGATAATCAAATGGTTTTCAAAGTGACTACGATGTAACCTCCCTTCAAATGGATTTTACTAGAATGAAACCTTGTGACAAAATAAATGTATCAAAAAGGAACAATGATGTGGTATACACAACATTTCTAAAGAAGAGAGAGAGAGAAAATAAGTTGAATAATAAAATTCAAAAGTTAGAGGAAGACTAGAAAATGAGAAAGCAAAAAGGAAAAGTGACACTTAATAAGACAAGTGAGTTGGAGAGGAGGATAAAATCATCTACCTCCTATATGACTGCAATCATTATGAATGAATAGCACAAGTGGAACTAGAAGAAGTGAAGAAAAATTTATAGAAATGACAAGTAAGAATAATAGATTAGAACAAACATTGGGAGAATTGCAAGAGGTTCTGAAGGAAGAGAAAGAAAAGGCCAAAAAATGGGAACATAGCCTAGAGGAAGAGAGAAAATTCAAGGGGACATATTGGAAAGAAGGAAGAGAAAAAAAAATGAAATATTGCAAGAGATTTGGAAAAAAGCAAAAAGGAAATACAATCTTCCAACATCAAACTATCTAAATTTTATAAAAAGGCATTGATTAATATGATGATAATGTTTGGGGGAAATAAACACAAAAAAATTATTGATGATTTGATTAGATTGTTTGAATTCATGGCTGATCTACAGAGAATATATGATAAGCTCCGTGAATACATAATTAGTAGCAAAAAAGTGATGGCTTTAAGAGAGGATACAACAAGGAAAATTTTGGAAGCTATCTACAAATCAAAGTGACATGAAACTGGCATCCAGAGGAATTCAAAACCGGTTTGATGCCTCAATAAAGGTATCATCTATCATTTGAAGTGTGTGATGTTAGAGAAGCACAAGAATTGTTGAATAAGTGTCAAAGAATGTTACAGGAGCTGCATGGAAAGGTACATGATTTCACAAAGCTTGGTTTTCCAATGCCTTTTGACAAAACACACCAATTCATTAAGAAGGATGCATTCCAAAAGAACATGAAAGAAAAAATGATGCAAGAGAAGAACCAAATTCCTGAGAAGGTAGATGAGACAATTTTTTTGGCTTCGTTAAACCATTGATAACCTTGTCAGTAAGTTTTGCATACAACAATAAAGGAAATCTCCACTCTTAGTTATGAATTGCTAACAAAGTTACATGTTAGTCACTTTGATTTACAACAAATTGTAATTCCAACAGATGAAGAGTGGAGCATGTTACAGAAGATGATATAATTAAGAGTAATTTAATTTTGAAAATTGTTCCATTTTTTGCAATCTTCAATTTTTTCATACAAGGCATGTCTCAAGCAAGTTGAATGAGGAATAGTGTTATTTTTAAATTTTCATTTCAATACATAGTGGTTCACAAAACTGACAAACCTTTTATGTTAATGCTTTGTAATTGTAGGTGTATGAGAAACATAAGTGTTTTTGAATATATTATATGAACATCTATATCATGTGATATCCATCTCATAAGTGTTTTTAAACAATGTATTTCTATTCTGAAGACAACAAATCAATGCAATGTATTTCAAGTTTCATTCCAAAGACTACAAATTGACATATGTTTTAAAAAAATACAAATAAGGAAAAATATATTATCATAACAATGTACTAAATATTTGAATATATTAATTATTATATGAACATCTATATCATGTGATATCCACAAATGGAAGCTTCCAATTTGATGGTGGATCATCTCTATCATTTGATTCACTAGATCTTTGACTCTCACTTGTTGACAATAAACTGCTGCAATAGGGTCATCTATTGTATTTGTGCCATTGTTTTCAGCCCTCTCCTTTCATTAATCGACTTCCATACTACCAAATGCCCTATCATAGGGAAATTTATCCACTTCATACCGTGATGTGTAAATTCTCAAACAATTTTCCAAATTTTTGTCAAGCTTGTTTCATAATTTTGACTTTATAAAGGTCAAGGCACTAAAAATTCTCTCATCTTCAACTGAACCCAAAATCATTGTTTGACATAGATCATCCAATGAGAAAAACTCAGACATGGTTTTTTCTACAAAATAGTACTTAACCCAATTTTTTTCCATAGTCGGGTTATTGCTCCACACTCTAAGGGATTATCCAAACATTTGAATTGCTCAATCATTATAGAGGTGAATTCATGGGATTGATCAATCAAACTGTCCTTTCTTAAAATACCTAGAATATTCATTCCATTGATATCAACAGGCTTACAAAAATGTTGAATCAATGTAGTCAACCTCTTGTGGTAGTCTTCCTGCAAATATCTTTCATTTTGGATAGGATTCCAATAGGTGGGATTTACTACAACCATTGCTTCAAGTAAAGCATCCCTTCTAAATCATTCCCTTATTTCTTCTAGTAGGGACACTACAATTTCTCTTAACCTCACCCTTGTTGATGATACAATGTTATCAAACAATGGCCTATGACATTTACCTTCTCAACCTTACTAGCTACTACTTTAAACATGTACATTGGTATCTCATATCCATGTACAAAAGCACATACTTCCCCAAACAAGTTGAACTTAGAAAGCTACTTGCATTTCCAATATTTATCAAATCATTCCAACCATCAAACTTTGGACCTGTAAAATTAGTTTCATTGACAAACAAATATTCTATTTCCAAACAAACTCGTTTCCTCAAACTAGAAAAATCAACAATATAGATAGTTCTTTCTTGTGTTTGTTTAATTAAATGATGCATTTCATCCAACATGGGAAGGAGACCACACAACATCAAAAATGACTCTATATCAGTCAAAATGATGTATCAAATCTGGGCCTTGTCCACTTCCATGTGATTCTACCACATCACTCCTAATAAGGATTGATACTCATCGTACACCCTACGAACTAGTTGGTATAATGAGATCCACCTAGTGTCGACATATTTTAACAATTTTATGCCCATTTTTAGTCCTTCTACAAATATTTGGAATTCCATGAACCTTTTAGGACTATGAAAGAAATAAGCATGCACCTCTCAAACAAGGTCTTCAACTTTTTGCTACAGGTTTAAATTTTCCAACTATTTTGTAAGCTAGGTTCATTCTATGAGCCATACAATGAATGGAAATCATATATGGGAAATGAGATGTTTGGATTCTTACACACAGGCCATTATGATGACCTTGCATTATACAAATGCCCCATCTTCCCCAACACATACCATCTTTGATGCAATTACAACATCATCCATGCCACCGATCTCCTTAAAATTTTTATCACCAACTCACAAAGGTTTTTCAGCATTGGATTTCTCTCTCATCTTGTGAATGGAAAGTAAGTGAGGTTGTCTCACATGATTCTCAATAGTATACACATGCATACAGACCAAAAATATTATCTACTATTGTAACCTCATCAATAGACAAAGATATGTATCATGCAGACTTTAGTTTCTCTTTCAAGTCTTCTTTCTCAACCATAGCTAGGCATTTTTCCCAATCCCAACCACTACTTTCTGACTAGTGAGAATGAGGAAAGTGTGGGACACCAAGAAAATACAACATCTTATTTTTTTAGGAAAATTTGTTATAGGACGACCTCTTTTCAAAATGTGAAAAACAATAGCTAGCTAGATGATTTTGTTTTAC
The DNA here is from genome assembly GCA_018340775.1 of Taxus wallichiana var. yunnanensis. NCBI lineage: Eukaryota > Viridiplantae > Streptophyta > Pinopsida > Cupressales > Taxaceae > Taxus > Taxus wallichiana. The sequence continues at coordinate 585,399,850 of CM031235.1, read as the reverse complement.
CTAAAAACTATTTTGAATGATCTTGTTGAATTGAGAGGTAATTGTCCCTCCATTCATGCTAACTATTCTTTCATTTCTCTTGTGCTCTTCAAATTATTTTTCATACCTAATATGAAAACAATCATCCACAGTTTTCCATCTGGAAACATTCTTCTCAACGCCATCTACAATTATCTTTTCATATATCTTTCCTACATGCTTCTCAATAGTATCAACTTAAGTTGCATTGTCTTGTCCTACCCAATTTCTAGCTACAGATTGTACATTTGCATTCTTTGGGAGGTTCAAATTTATTCTCATTTTCAATAGGTTCAATAAATGGAAACTTAGAAACCCACTCTAACTGAAACTCCTTCCCAAGTCCCATTTTCTTTCCTTTCTCTTTCTTCTAGAAATAGGTGTCATTGAGTATTTTCCATGGTGGAATTTAAATTTTGTTGATTACAGAAGTTTCACCTCCAAACATTCACTTGGGAAGGTGATGTAGTGTCATCTTCATTTAATTGGGTAGGTGGTGCAAGTGTCAAACTCAACATCATTCAATGGAATGTCTTCAAGGGGAGGCATTTCATTGTTTCATCATTGACAACATCAGGCATCAAATAAAAAATGAACTCATTCTGAGTTTCATTTTGAATGTAATCATTATCCCTTGATTGTGTTGGTCCTGTTGGAGAAGGATGGGTTTCCTTAGATGGTTTCTCAAAATAAGATGTTATTTTTTGAATGTCAGTACCACTACCAGAGGGGTTGGAATAGATTTTTTCCTGAGCTTCCCTTTTTAGTTTCCATTTTCCTGAATCAGTGAATCCTATAGAATTGAAGAAAAAAAGATACAACATGTTAGATTAAATGATATTGATATGTGCACAACATCTCAACATGAGAAATATGTATAAAGAAAAATATTACGCATGCAAATGCATTCAAGATGAATTGATTTAGGTAGAAAGACAACATAGAGAAGAAATTCATCATGAAGCATCTCAAAGGCACTCTCATTGAATGATTGCTAATGTTAACATTGATTACAAAGAAGTGATTTCAATATCCATATATCATGTTCTCAAAACACTAGATAATGCATCTCAAGATGTAATGGATGTCAATTGACAAAAAAATGCACAAAATAATGACATATGAGAGGAGACAACAATCAACATTGCATCTTACAAGAAATAGAAAAATACAAAATAATAATTTAAAAGAAGAGTCATCATGGAAACCTAGAAGAAGTTTAGATGTAAAATTAAGAAATTTAAGGAGAACAAAATGTAACTAATCCCAATGGAATTCTTCAAAGAGATTTGAATGATTTTCAAGTGATTTTTGACATGGTCTATATAATATTGTGTCACTTAACATGTACTACTTTTTTCAAGAGTGTTACATTAGTATAAATGTGTCTCAACCACCTAAAGGGCCTATATGCAATAGATGTCAACAAGAGAAATGCCATCATTAATTTTCAAAATCTAACAATGTAGATCTTGAGAAAACCACCAAAACTTGAAAACTAAACGTAAGGCATGGGAATGAACTGCCTATGTCAAAATGAATTAAACAATGTGGAGCTCAAATTTAGAGTTAAGGTGGACCTACAAATATTGGAGGTCAATAAAAATATAAAGGATACACAATAAATTTTTCATCTAGAAGAAGAAGAAATTACAAAAGTTTTTCCACAATTTTTCATGGTGGCTTGATTGACATGTTACATCAAATTGGATAAGGATTGCCTACCATTTATTCAATTTCAATGCACTTGATCTGTATTGGTATGATCTACATGTGTTAGTACAAAAATCACAAGGTTTGACTCTTTTGAAAGAAAAAATTGATATAGAACAAAGTGAAAGGATGAGGTGATATTTTTAGCTATCTCTCATATAACTTAGTTGGAAGGAATAAGAATATTACTACATTCATAATTAGAGCATACATCAAGAAAATGAAGATGTATCAAAGGTTTGAGAAGAGAAAAAAACTTAGATGATTTTTTGAGCAGCCAAAGACACTCTAATGATAAGACAAGTTTGGGTTTCAAGGAAGAATCTAAGAAGGAAGAGATGCATGTTGAATCAAGTCATGGACCTTCTAAAGCTAAGGAGGATAAAAAGACTCAAAGGAACATCATAAGGCAGCCCAATGCATCTAGGTATGAAATAACCTTCAATGGTGTTTAATATTCTTGCAATATCTTGGGTCATAGAGCTAGGGACTGTAAAAGTATAGTCAAAATGCATTTCCATGGAAAATGGAAGGATGATCTCTCATATCAATCTAGAGACATTACATGCTACAATTTCCACAAGAAGGGTCATATAGCTAGATTTTGTTTTCATGAATTACCAAGACAAAGCTGGAGGAATGAAGGTAAGAATGATGTTGTGTGTTTCAATTGCAATCAAGTTGGACACATCGCTAGATATTGCTACCAAGATACACCTAGAAAAAGTTGGAGAGATAGAGCACCAAAAGGTAAGATCCCTATTTTTTGTTTCAATTGTAACTCAATTGGTCATGTTGCAAGATATTGTAGAAGGAAGATGAACAACTATAAGAGAAAGGAAGATGTCAAGACTACTCCTGTTGAGAAGGAAAAGCATGAACCTAATGTAGCTTTCTCTGATCATGATGAGCCTACTGGTCATAGAAGTCTTTTTGTTGTTGAAGAGCCCCAAGAAATTTTGTTATCTATCAAGAAGATTATCAGGTGGAAGATAGAGAAACAAAAGTGAAGCTGACAAGGGTGTGGAAGTTCAAGTTTGGTGACTGTCCCATGAGGACATGTATGCTTTGCATCACTAGACATAACTAAGTGAATGAAGTGCCTCCATTATGCTTCATGGAGTCACCTTATTGTCTTTTGAAGCATGGATTTATTGAGGATTGTCTTGAAGTATTCTAAAAGGTGCAAGAATGATCCAAAGACTGGTAAATATCTATGGAAGGTAATTTAAGGACTTAAAGTCTCTATTGTAGCTAATCAAACATGAAATAGGTGATCTCAAGGTTGTATGCTCAGTTTGAAATCAAAGTATAGTATGTATCTTCTCATGAAGGACTCTGAGTTCATTGATTCATCCAAGGTATGATATGTCTTTAGTTGATTAATGAAGGAGTCTTGATGACCAAGCTCTATCATAATGGCACAAATAAGAAGGTTGTGTATACATGAAAGTTTGTCTTTAGTATCCCAGTGGTTTGTCTATTGTATAGAGGTTCTAAATGTTGTCATCAAGCCAAATAAGGTGTGCATCTTCTCATGAAGAGATTATTGATTCATCAGAGGTATTAGGTCTATCATAAGAAGATCCAATTACCAAGAGTGTTCATCATTTCAAAGGAGTTGAGATATAATATATGGTCTTCCATCTAGGACTCATTGTGGTATGAGACTATGACTTCAAGGTTGAGAATGTATGCAAGGTTCTTTGGCTTGACAATGAAATGTCAATGTGTCAAAGCTAGCTAAAGTATCATTAATCTTGAGAGAAGCTTGAATTTTTGATATGATGTTTCACATATGATACAACTATGATAAGGGTATTCTTTGTATATTGTTGTGTTCCTACTTGGAGAATGTGTTCAAGAAACTTGAAGGATATTGTCATAAAGTAACTATGATAGTAACATGTGCAAGTTGATTGCAAGATTTTGAAGAGCATAGTCTAGACTATAGGTAAGGGATCAAGGTTTTAATATACTCACAAGTCATGAAGTTATGTTTGTACCAAGGAATAATGTTATACTTCTATAAATCTCTTGCAAGTTTGTATACCCTTGAGTAAGTAAAATTAACAGTTTTTCTAAGGCTTGATTCATTCATGAGGAGCATCAAAAGAAAATATGTTGACTTGTATGATCAGGGAACTTTGTGTCTTAAGTCTGAGTATGAGAGGCTTTGTGAAGTCAAGAAGGTGAGAAAAACCCTTTTAAATTCATAAGTGTATTATTGAAATATTGGCACAGTCAAAAGGAACAATCAAGAAGCATATCATGTGGCTAGAAATCAAGTTAACAAGGTTGAATCCAATATCATGATGAAGTTCAAGGGTTTGATCACCATCTAGGAAAGAACACAATGTTTAGAGACATGTTGATGAAGATCTACAAGGAAAGTATCTGCAATATGAAGGCATGATTAGAAGACTAGAAACAATGGACAAAGTTTCAAGGTTTTAAGGAGATTCAATCACTGTCATGAAACTTTGTTGAGACCTAGCCATGATCAAGGTCTGTGAGGATCTTAAGAAACAGAGAAAAGTAATGTATCATTAAGAAAGTTGTCATGAAAACCTAGTGACAAGATAAGAGGTACAATATGATTCTTTTAGAAGTCTATAAGTCTGGTTTCTCAAAAGTACTCCTAGATAAAGGAACAAAGTAATCATCTCAATATTACTACCATTTACATATTAACACTATGAAAATATTATGAAAGGAAAACTAATTTCATTCAACAAAAGGCTAAGTAAGCGAGACTGAAGTCCTTAAGAAGAGAAATAATGTCATCTACTTATTACAAATTTCATTGTATGAATTTTTTATTTTGTGTAATAAACATGACATATTTTGATTAATATTAAATAATTCTTGATTTTTCATATTATCTTATTTATATTGCACATTTTGATGATTTTTAAATGCTTCTCTTCCTATCATATAATGTCATCTCTATTAATGAAATTTTTCATATTATATGTTAAAGTAAAATAAAACTCTTCTTTTTGGAGATGTTTTCTTGGTGGTTGTGGATTATAAAAATGAATTATGCGTATTTATAGAAACTATGTTTTTTTATGATTATCAAAATGATCACTTATGTTCTTCTATCAAACATCTATGTAAAAGGGGTAGGTGGGAAAATTTTCACATGATGAGGAGATCGATGAAAGATGCAGGAATTAAAAATATCCCTGGATGTAGTTGGATCGAATACCATAAAATGGTACATGATTTTTGTGCAGGAGATGGATCACACCAAAGACAAAGAAGATCTATGAAAAGTTTAAAAAAATTTTCATCAAAGATGAAGGTAGTAGGGTACTTCCACTAAATTTATTCTTTTAAAATCAATAAGGAAAATTGAAGCCAAAATGTTGAGGAAGAGAACCTTCAAATGAATTTGTTCTGAATGAGAACCTTGTTGAAATTAATGGTTCTATAATCTTGAGCCATGTGTTAACATTTCATTAACCTCCCAACCAAATCCTCCCAGTAGACGTGAACCCCATGGAATGAGCCGCAATTGATAATTTTTCAGCTCTAGAGTGGGAGGTCTATGCCACGTGTCACCATTCCATCATCAGTCTGTTCCCAAGGAAATGCCCCTAGTGGACGTGAAACCTATGGAATGTGCCACATTTTATATATCCTTGGGTCCACTGTGGGATGAGGAAGTGTGTGCAATGAGTGATCAATGGTCAAGGTGGGACATGTGGTACATTCACCACACTTCAATGATGGACTCTAGTGGATGTGATGGTTGTAAATAAACCATAATTATATGTGGAATAAAATATATATAAAGATATATATATATATATATATATATATATATATATATATATATATATAAGAAGAAAAGAGAGATACGTGGAGATTCAAAGAAGATATATATAAGCAATATATATGGAGATATATGAATATGATTTATATATATATATATATTACATAGATGTATCTAAGATTATAGGTAGGAAAACTAGTTATAATTTTTCATGCATGGAGGACTATTCTAGATGACATAAAAAATCATAGTGGTTATGAGGATGAGGATGTTCAAGATTTGTAATAAAATAAAATGGAACATGATTTAGAAATCATATGTAGGATACATTTTATGAAAATTATAGCATTGAAATATATACTTAGTGCACTGTAAGGACAATTTTTGAGTTGATAGAGCTATGGGATGAAAATCAACTAAGGCATTATAGTGTCATGACATTTGTGATACCGTAAAATCAAAAATGACATAAATAACTTACAAAGGAAGAATCACATAGATAAAGAAATGTGACATGAAAGAAAACAGGTCTCAAATAGACTCACCTGTAGTAAGTGCTTCTAGGATGTAAAATGCAACACAATAGTCGAGTTCCCGAAAAGACCTTGATTTATTTGAAATTTTGTAAGAAAATTTCAATATGTTGATTTGCTAAATCCCTTTCTACTACTTCAAATTTGCAAATTGGAAAATGGGATTGGGTAAAAAAAATCAATGCTTAGTGATTCTAAATCATATATATATATGTGTGTGTGTGTGTGTGTGTGCATACATACATATATGTGTGTGTGTGTGGAAAATTTAATCAAATTCCTAAAAAAACTCCCATGCATGTCGCGAATGAGCCCAAAGGACCAATAAGGTTCCATAGATTTCTTGGTGAAAAAAGAATGTTTTAAATTCTCGTCTTGTCAATCACACGATGATTCAATATAAAAATATACATTGGGATTGGAGATTTGTTGGCTATTCGCATGGGATATATTATTATTTGTGGAATTTTTGGTGAAACTTGGGCACTTTATGGCCATAAAAATCACCAAAATCAATTCCCAAAATCCTACTATTCACCAAAGTACTATTACAAATCATACACACTTTACACTACTTTCCTACATCTACTACTACATATTCTACACATTTTGTTCATTATTCTCTCATCTATTCTTATACACACAACATGTCCTTATAATTGGCACATTCAAAGTACATCCTTATAATTTCACATTCTCAAACAACACACTGCACACTTTTCTAGCACTTTCTCCTTGCGCAACCTACTATTTTATTCTTTATTACATGCTTCATAATCGAATCTTTCTAGTGCATGCATCATTACCTGATGACGCACTCTATTCTCATGGTTTATACTGATTCATTGAGGGAATAAATCTAAATTAAACCTCACCACACTCATTCACATCTTTCTACATGCTATGCTCCGAAGTTTTCGGATTAATCTCTCTAATGTCTTATTCAATATTTCTAACATATTTTTACATTTTATGATCAATCTTTTATAGTCCCATGCACAACTTTATACATCATATGCTCCACGCTCCACAATCAATATTTTCTAGCATCTAATTTAATATTTTTAATATCTTCTTATTGCATATCACATTAAAATATTCTATAATATATGTTATGCACTCTATTGGTTGAATCTTTCTAACATACACATCCTTCAAACCATTTCACGATGATGCACTCTTGTTCTATCGTTCATTCTTGATTGTTGAGGGGTCATTTATAAATGAACCTTATTTCACTAATACATGCATACACACTCATGGGGCACACAAATCCTATCATACTCACACTACATACCATTCCATCACACTCATTCACAACATATTGCATATCTTGGTTGCACATTGTTCTTACTTGCTTATACTTGCATGTTACACTTTGCTTACTATGTTAGACAGATACATTGTATGTCATTATCTTTTCTATATACACATGTGTGTTCACTTGCCTTCTAGTTTTGATTGCATACTTTACATATATTGTTACATGCAACATGGATGCTTGGCACTATACCTTTTACCAGTCCCGCAACAAGATCATGGGGCATCCACTTTCGTACACATTACAGGTGTTATTGTTTCATTCTATACTACTTCCTATTTACTAGCACACTACTATATCGGATTGTACATGATTTTGACATACTTTATATCTTTCTAACATGCTAATGGGTGCTTCATGTGCAATATTTTCCTTGCATAAACTGTTTACCATCATGGTTATCTGATTTGCTTACTCTTGTTTTCCATTGTATGTCATTGTTTGTGGGTTTTTCCCTATGTTTTTCTTGTTCACTTCTTATATGCTTTTGGCTGCTTCATGATTTTCTTGCGATATTTTTAGTGATGTCCCATGTTTACAACCCACTTTTCATGGTCTACATTTTCTTCTTGTTTACACTATTTTCTATATGCATACTTGTTTGCACTAACACTTGTTTCCTAGCCATTGTTTGCATGTGCCTTAGTTTCTACCAAGAACATTCCCTCCTACATAATGCTATTAGTTCAAACATGGGTTCCTATTTTGGGACACATCCTCCTAGTGATATCGCATGGACCCCAAATGAAGGGGGAATCTATTGGGTGAATCAATCACCCCATTACGAGTCACATTTCAACATAGAGTCGGTATGGTCTACGTCTTAGACAGGCTCGAGAATTAGACTTGGGTCCTCATTCCAACATAGACAGTAGTAGCGCTTAGGAACTTCTTTCCCTTCATGGTTTCCTATGACCAGGGGAAGATACATAGTTTTTCTTAGATCACCACGGTTGTCGGCAGTTCACAAAGTAGTTGGAGCAGTTAAGGAACAATCCTCAAGAAATCAATACACAGTTTATCTTCCTTTTTCTTTAGATTGAAATGGATCAAACTTGATCAAGACAAGATCACACCATCTGCAGTGGTGTATAAATTTCAGGAAGCAGTCAAAGGATGGAGAATGACACTAGACCTTTCTTCCTACACTGCTTCTTCCATGGCGTGATATCGCCCAAAAACTCACACTTGGCGTGAGATCGCCTGAAATTTGAAAAAAATGTTCTTATACAAAATATTCAGGATCCTTTCTATCTCTTTCACTCATCACAGATCAGTGCACATGTTCCTTTTTCTATTTTTCAACATTTTTCACACTTTTACATGCATTTCATACATTTGGATTGAAACTTTTCTATATACACATATTTGACTACTTGTTTGTTCTTATCTTTTGTAGGTTTATCCTTATGGGAAGCGGTAGTCACATCAATCACACTTCAAACATGACATTAACAACAGGTACAACACAATATATACACATACACTTTCACCCCTAGGGTCATCATCACTTTTTACTTCCTCTTCTCTAGCTTCCACGCTTCACTTTTTATCACTCCATGCTTTTTCTTGTCTCTCGGCATGCTCTTCATCATTGATCTACATGGTTATCAAGTACACATCTCTATCTACTTTATGTTACCGATATTTCACTCAACAACATAAATAGGGGGAAATGTAGACACTAAATCATACAGGTACATTTCTAGGTCCTAATCACATGCATTACATTTATGTGTTTCTTTAGGGATAAAAGTACTAATTGATCACTATATTTGGCTTCTTAGGTTCCTTTATAGTCCCCTTCTTGGCCTAGCACACCCTACTTCCCATTCTGGCCTTCGATACTTCTCCTTTTCTGGCTCTAGACACCAACGCTTAGCCAGAATGTGAACACCCAAGCACACTTTTCCCCTTGGGTTCCTTAGACCTCTTTGTATCTTGCTTGCCCCTTCTAGTTGTTGTACATCCTTATCTCTTATGGGTCAGCCTTTTAGTGATCAATTACGAAATTCAAGCAAGGGAATCATATAAATATAATGTTATGGGATAAAATTAAAGGACCAAGCTCTAAGCATCTATTATCACCACCTAAGGTTGCATCCACAAATCATCTAAGAGAATCATTGCATCCATCTAGCACCATTCAAGGGACAAGGGTTGGTTATTCTACATACATGCATAGGAGGGGAAGTTTATTTTTCCATGCACACATTTATTTACATCTAGTATTTCTCTTTATCACATGCGTCTCACAAGAGCCACCTAGGGCACGATTCTACACACACACATGCAGAACTACATGGAGTCTGAAATGTAGTGCAAAGTGCCCAGATCATAAGTTCACTCAGTCAAGTGACCGTCAGGTTCAGTTTGAATCCCCATTTGCATATTTTTCTTTTTAGGATTTGATTCCTTTTAGGGTTTTCAGGTGATATCTTTATTGCAAGTTATAAAGCAACATCGATGATCACTATGTGGCATTCTAGCAAAAAATAGCGAGGATCACGACAACTTAGTGACCACGTGAAAATCATTTTATAAGCTCCCGCAAAGACCCCAAAGCACCCAAAGAGGGATCATAGTGCCCGGGCACCACAAGTAATGTTCTAGGCGCCTGGTCTAGGATTCTCTGCATTCCTACATTATTTTGGGTTCTGGTATGACCTCATATGTTTCAGTTTTACCAGTCTTCCACCTTCACACACACTATCGATAATATCATGAAATCAGCTAAGTATTTTACCTCTCTATTGCACTTAGGGTTTTATTTACTTTGTTTATTTCTTGTGTCATTTCATGTACTTTACTACTTTATTTATCATTGTGACTCTGAAATAACCTATCTAGGGTTTAGACAAAAAGCTTATTTTTGTTAAATCACTCCCCTCATTTGGTTGATGTGGGAGATGAGTTTCTATATGGTTTGGAACTCATCTCCTTTCAGAAACCTCAAGGTTTTAAAAACCTTGGAAAGGAGGGGCATGGAGTGTTATGGTTTATTGAAGAAATAAAGAGTTTGGGAGTTTTGGGTTTTCTTATCAAATTTGTGAATGTATTTGATTATAAGAAAATATGATTAAATGGGCAATTTTACCCCTCTTCCCCATCTTCATAATCATGGATTTTCTTGTTTTTGTTTTTGGTTTATGAATTTGGTGTTAGATTATGTGAATGAAATCACTTTTCCTCCATCTTCCTTATGCATCTTGGAGGTATGCATCTCTCTCTCTCGCACAAGCTTGAAGGAGGCTAGCATGTCCTCCACTTTTGAAGATGGCATGTAATGATGCCATTTAGTTCGGTGGACAACCAAGCCACCTCTCTTGTGTATGGATATATCCTATTCAAATAAGAAGCATGATTCTAAGGCCTTTCTTGGATTATTCATTACTTGGAGAAAAGGAGTATTCACTCAAAAAAATTGACATGTTGTTCCCTTTTTGGGAGGTTTGTCCACTTGTATTTTATAATTGTATAGATTGCATTGTAATATTTTAAAATAGGATCAAATGTATGATGGTTGTATTATATTTAATTGGAGTGGAAAATCTCATTGATAGTTATATCACAACCTTGTTGGGATAGGATCAAGTTGTGGATATGTCAAAAATAAAGGATCTCTTGTTTCATTGTCATCTCAAAAATGTAATGGAGTGAGAACTCTTGTTTTTCTTCCTTGTTGTTTCTAAATTGTGTTGGAATGGAGATATAATGTTCTCCCTTGTAAACTCACATTTTTTAGATTGAAAACCTTATTATTATTTCTATTGAAAGTTGTGGTTAGAATGAATTGGGATTGTGAAAATATTGTTTAGAAAGTGTTCTTATTTTACCTTTGTTCTATGGGTTTGTGTGGATGCAAAATCGTTGGTTTTCTCGCTATGAAACTCTCTAAATTTAAGTGTTTGTTCTTATATCGGAATGGAAAATATAACTTACTTATGCTCTCTTGGTATTGCAAATTTTTCATTTAGTTTTGATGGACTTGTGTGCAAGAGAGAAATGGGAACTAAAGATGAATTTTTGCATTTTATTAATATGTTTATAAACTTGCTTGAATTAAAATTACTTCCAAGTCACATTTCATGTATACATTGATTCCAAATTGGTGGCTAACTTTATGAATTTAGTTGTTGTTTTTGCTTATGTTTGCAAGGAACATGGAACCAATATTATGGGTTTGAAAGGTTAGGTTGGATTCAATTTTGTTTCATATATTACATTATGAAATCATTTTCTCCTTGATCAAAAATAAATAAAGAAATGAAGTTATTTTGTATATTTGGGATGTCATTAAAGGGAATATTAGCCTCTCATAAACCCTTTACCATTAATAAATTGATTGGATCACAATAGCGGTTTTAGAATTCTTGTCTCCAAGTATAAAATATTGGGAAATCTAAACAAGAAGATGTTCCATTGTAATAGAATGTAAAATTTTAGTAATGAGACTTAGATGGTCATATAAATTTAAAATTATTTGAGCCCCTAGTATATTGCTACATTATTAGAAATGGGGAGAATGTTTTACATAAGTAAATCTACCTATAACTTTAGATTTTAATCGGATACTATATAATGGCACATTTAATTAAAACGGGTGGGATTTTAGTTTATAGTTCTGAAAATCTTTTAGAACTCCAAATTTATGATTTGTGTCTCCATAGATATCATCATCCAACACAAAGTTTGGATACATCTTATACAATTTCCTAGGACATTTTTTAAAGTTACATCACACATTAAATATCTTTCCCAAATGTGAGAGGTCCAATTGGTGTCTTCATTTGCAAAAATAATTGTGATCTACATCTTGCATACATTCATTGGGTGGGGAGCTATTAGGGTTTTATGTCTCTTCAAGTATTTTTATGTAGAGACATTGGGGAAACTAAACCCAATTGGACTAACCCCTTTTTAAGGCCCTAAGAAAATAATAAGGATCCCTAATATATTATATAGACATGATCGGTACAAGTTGAACATAGAATAACTATTCGAAAATACAAAAAAAATTGTGTCAAAGGCAAGATCATCCAAGCCCTATAGAGGATAAATCCACTCATACAAGAAATTGTTTCACCCATCAAGTTTATCTCGAATTGGCATCTTCGTCCTTTAAAATTAAGACTCGCAAATTTTCAAGATAGTTTGACAACATTTTGCACAACCTTCATGCATACTCTCACATCTCTATCACTTAATTTTAGCCGAGAATGAGTGCATTCTTCTAACCCTAACTTATACTTTATTTATTTAGATCACATAAGCTTGTGCATTTTCCATATTTATCATGATATGATTAAGGATCTATATAATTCTCTATTTATGATTCCTAATTCATCTTTACACAAATTGATCAATCACTAATTAGATTTGTCCCTGATTTTGACATTGTATATTGGTGAACCTATTTATTTAAAATTACACATAATTTAGGGTTTTATGCCTCACCCCTTTATGGTTTTCGATTTATCAAATTATGATTGATGTCACACCTTATTTTATAGGGTTTCTTCAAAACCTTAAGTTGTTTATTTATAGTTCCCTTCTTGTTACGTATCTAAGTTTATTGATAACCCTTAGTATTAGATTGAAAACATGGTGGATTAGGGTATTATGGTGGAATTTGGTTGTCCCTTCATTTTTAAGTCCTCTTGATCCTCTTATAATATCATTAAGTGTTGTTAATTGTGATCTCAAATTGTGTAAGCATGTTCTTAGGGTACATTTCTATTTATAAAGTGGCAAATAATGGATAATAAGATATTCAATAAAGATAAATTCTACAAATACACGTTCTCTAATGTGGTCATAGGATGATAGTGAGTTGTTAGTGTTTACTCTTAATTAGAACGTTAAATTTAGTGTTCATTTGACTAACACTAAGAATATCCCATTTCTCTTGGAAATTTTAATTAAAATATGTTATATCTTAATCATATAATTGCCCCTTTCATCATTTTTTTTTTTAAATGAAAGAAGGTAATAAAGTTATTAATAGTTGTGGTATGATATATAGTTGTGATTTTTTTTAAATGGATGCATTTAAATATCTTCATTAACATGTGGATGTATGTGTGTGATATTTTTAGTTGATAGGATTTATTGTGAGAGCAAAGTTTGCCTCTCAAATGGGTGTTATGCTAGAAAAAGAAATACTTAAAATGGTACTTTTCAAATCTATGTTGAATGTTGAGAGACTCGAATCGGAAATGCCACAAACAAAATCTGCATAAATAAATAAAATCTTTGAGCATCCCATCGAAGTCGTGAATTGATTGAAGTGGTAAAAAATTATATGCCAAAATTGCTTTATGCTACTAAATTTTACCACGATTCAATTCACTTGCACAAAGTGCTTCTATCAATCCAATAACATGAAGAAAATAGAGAAATAGTCTATGAAACCACTACCACGTGAATTTTTCTTTGTGCAAGATTTCATATTTGCCCCACAAAAATTTACGGTTAAACTCAAGATTTCATGGTGTAACTAAGAAAATATATGATATTATGTTTTCAGGAGAGGGAATCCATCCAATTGTTTACATCAAATTCCAAGTTTCTCAAAGATATAACCCTTCATTATGGTCGGAGATGTTGAGTTGGGGAATCAAATAGTTTGACTCTAATTATGCATTTTATGTGGCTTGGGTGATGGGGAATACTACTTAATTGCACGAGAGTTGTAAATTACGTCAAAGCAAATCCAAATATTTATATATTTATTTTGGTATAAGAGAAAATAATATTACCGGAAAAAGTTTGCTCGGAAAACATTACCGGATTCTAACACTTTCAAAGAAAGGCAACTTCAAATGTGGACGCCCAAATTTGCTTTTATAATTACTAGGACCTTCTCCAAAGTTGGCGCCCAATCCTAAATATATAAATAAACAATATAAATTGTTTTATCCTCTATCCATCTTTAAAATAGGATCTTGATGCTCATATAGCGCATTCTATGTTTGGCACCCCATAATCGAATGCTTTATTTACTTGTTATTCTATTTTTAGCCCCTCATAATTAAAATTCATCATTATATTATTGTTTTAGTTTATTTCTATTATTTTTGGATTAATAATATAATTTAAGTGTCTTTTTTCCAATTAAAATATAAAAAAACCCTTGAACCACTTAAATTAATATATTTCCCTTTTTAATTTTGTCTTAACCTTCATAAAATAATAAAAATAGGCTTCGAGTATCCACAATTAATTAATTCTGAAAAAGGGACATTACAATAGAATGAAAAGAATTATATTAGCTTGCAAATGAAGGTGTAAAATAGGTCAATGGAGCTATTAAAGTACAATGGTGTCGATATACACCCATCATCGACTATTTATTCAAATATAGAACCAGAAATAGAGTGTTTGAAGGTGAAGAAAGAGGTTATAAAGACATGATGACAATGTGGCTAGTATTAGAAGTGGTGAGCAGGTCCAGCCTGCATCAAATGATAAAGGGACAAAAGGCATAAGGCTAGGTGCAATTTGCATGATAGATTTAAATAGCTTTGTATTTGTGGCTATGTTCCCAATATATGTCCTTTGCTGTAGCTAGTAGCTTGCATTGTGCTTTGGATATTTTCAGGATTCATGTTGTACGCATGAAACACATTTAAGTAAAGTCATATTTGATATGAATTGGATAAACAAATGATTCCAAGGTAAAGATCCCTCGAGTTATTATGCTCACTTATTAAGTGCAAGATGCTTCTACTTTTGTGGACTTGTTTTGAAAGGTTAGTTAAACAAAAAAATGACACTGTTTTTCTAGGTTTCAAGAAACGCGTACTTGAAAGACTATAAAAATTGATTCATTGGCAATGATGGTTGAATTTGATAAGTCTCAGCAGCATTCACGGTACAGATGTTTGGTATTTATCCTAATAAATATGTAAGGAGTATGGTGATCGTTTGACCTAATAAGTTTTAAAGCCTTTGAAATTGATATAAGATGCCTCTTGAGAGTCTTATGTGTGAGATATTGTGGAGTGCAGTTTTCGCAAAAGCACTGTACCTATTCCGGCTAGTTGAGCATCCACCAGTAAGGTAGTTTCTTGGGAGAATGCACACCTAAAGCACTGAGATATCTAGAATCGCGGTCATCGGGCAAGTATATTTTAGGTCCATTAGCTGCAGATATATGTATATTGCATTTAAGAAACAAAAATGATCGGTGCAATTAGCGAACCAAAAAAAAAAACCGTCCTGAAATACACATTGACAACCATTATTTGGGCAGTAAAAGTCCAAAACATAAATGCCCTAAATCGCAACAGCCAAAAACACAAACAATAAGACAGAACACATGAAAATGGGCTCTTACCAAAGCAAACACCAGTTGCACTGTTCCTTGCAGTCTTCACTCTTGTCACGTCAAAGATAGCATGACAAAAAAATGAGGACACTTGTTTCCTAATTGGTGCGGATTGAAGCGAGGTGATATTATTATCTAAAAAGGTCTGTTCAGAAAATATTGTCAGATTTTGACACTCTCAGCAAAAGCCACTTCAAAGGGCTTGGACTCCAATTATATTTTGTGTTAAAATATAAAAAATTCAAAATACTAAATTCTATGATAAAGGAAACATATTTTTATTGGAATACAAAAATTAATGTATTTATTGATTGTAGGTGGAAAGTGAAAAATGGTGGGTCATAAGGCCCAGTTGCATCATCTCATCTAAAGCATATTTATGGATGTATTTACCTCAATCCTTAAAAGTAAAGTATATACAAAATCTCTTGTTGAGATTAGATGACAACCATTCCTCTTCTGGTGGATCAAGATCCTATTATTCAGCTTGTTGTTGTAACAAGACAACTTTAGTTAGAATATGGATAGGAACGCATTAATGAATTCAGTTTTGTGTGAATGCTATAAATCCGTGTATGCCCATTGAGGCTACACACAAAAAAATAGAGTTGTAAGAGGAAGAGTTGTGCTGATTGTAATTTCTAGATTTGAACAATAAGAGAATCGATACCGTTGCTCCGTGGATGTTTCCCTCTTGAGGGTTTTACCACGTAAATCTGTGTTTATGGTTTGTGTCTTTTTTGGCTATTTAATTTCGTTTACTCACTTTATATTTTGTTGTGCTTAATCTTTTCGTGGCTATATAAGTTTCCAATAAGTGGTATCAGAGCAAGGTTGGAGGGAGGCCACGAGGGGTGAGTTTGAAGGGCGAATTCATTCATTTGCGTTGAAGTGTGATGGCAAAGACACAGAGTGCTAAATTCGAGATCGAGAAATTTGACGGTAGCAATAACTTCGAGTTATGGAAGGTCAAGATGCGGGATATACTGTGTGTGCAGGGAGTTGTGAAGGCGCTCGCAGGAAAGGCAAAGAAATCCGTGAGTATGGAAGATGATGACTGGGACGAGATGGAAACTCGTGCTCTCAGTGTTATTCGCCTATGCTTGGCCGACGATGTATTATTCAACATCGTGTCTGAAACAACAAAGAAGCAGGACTCTGGACAAAACTGGAAAGCTTGTATATGACTAAATCCTTGACGAATAGAATCCTCTGAAGCATCAGTTGTATACCTTGCGTATGAAGGAAGGTATGACAATTTCAGAACATTTAAATACTTTTAATACTCTTATTTGTAAATTGGACAACACGGGTGACAAAATTTCGAATGAAGATAAGACGGTAACATTATTAAGTTCTCTGCTGAATCTTGGGATCATTTCGTAACCTCTATTAGTTTTAGTTCTAAAGAGGTCATTAGCTTTGATGTTGTTGTTGGAGCTATGATATCTGAGGAAACTCGAAAGAGATCTTCTCTGGAAACTTCGACAACAGAAGTTATGATGGCCAGAGGCAGAACTACTGAGAGGGGACAACATTCGAAGGGCCCAGCTAGATCCAAGTCGAAGGGCAAAAAGAGCAAGTTGAAGTGTTGGTTCTGTAACAAATCAGGACACCTCAAGAAAGATTGCTAGAAACATAAAGAGGCATCTAAGGAGGAGGACTCTACAAAGGAGGCTAACATAGCCAAGAAGGACTCAGGTATGGTTGATGAGGTATTATCTACGTCTATTGTCTCACAGTACCATTATGACTGGTTAATTGATTCTGGGGCATCCCATCACATGTGTCTGCATAGGAATTGGTATTCTACATATCAATCTATTGATGATGAGGTAGTTTACATGGGTAATGATGTTACATGTAAAATTGTTGGGATAGGGAGTATCAGAATTAAAATGTATGATGGGATTGTTAGAACACTGACAGATGTGAGACATGTGCCTGACTTGAGAAAGAATCTGATATCTTTGGGAGTTCTGGATTCTAGTGGACATAAGGGTTCAGTTCAAGGTGGAGTTTTGAAGATATCAAAAGGTATCTTGATAGTCATGAAAGCTAACTGAGTCGGGAACCTGTATAAACTTGAAGGAAGGACAGAAATTGATCAAGCAGGAGTCGCATCAGAGGATGCAGGTGAATCCACTCGCTTATGGCATCAACGACTGGGTCATATCAGCGAGAAAGGAATTAAGGTACTTGCTGATCGTAAACTTCTTCCTAGTTTAAAAACTATAGATTTAAAGTTCTGTGAGCATTGTGTTTATGGGAAACAAGCTAGACAGAAGTTTAAACCTGGAAAACATACAAGTAAAGGTATCCTAGACTATATTCATTCAGACCTATGGGGTCCAGCTCCGAAACTCTCATATGGAGGATCATCATATTTTGTTAGTTTTATAGATGATTACTCGAGGAAAGTTTGGATCTATTTGTTAAAGAGGAAAGCTGATGTATTTAACACTTTTAAACAGTTTAGAGCTTTGGTTGAAAAGAGCACAGGTAAATCCATTAAATGTCTTAGAACAGATAATGGAGGGGAATTTACTTCTAAGGAGTTTGAAAATTATTGCAAGAATGAAGGGATCGACAGGCATAAAACCACTGTGTACACTCCGCAGCAGAATGGCATTGCTGAACGCATGAATAGGACTCTTCTCGAGAGAGCAAGGAGCATGCTCAGTAATGCAAAGTTGCAGCAGGAATTGTGGGGAGAAGCTTTGCTTACAGCTTGTTACCTGGTTAATCGATCACCATCGACAGCAATTGACTGCAAGATTCCACAAGAGGTATGGACAGGTCAACCATGTAATTATTCTAGTCTTAGAGTTTTTGGTTGTGATGCCTATGCACTTATTCTCGAAGAGTCAGCGTTCCAAGTTAGATCCTAAGTCACAGAAATTAGTCTTTGTTGGATATGGTGATGGTGTGAAGGGGTATAGATTATGGAATCCTACTGCCCATAAGATCATCATAAACAAAGATGTTATATTTGATGAAATTTCCCTCATGAAATCGAGATGGAAAGAATGTTATGAAATAGGTTGATGTACCACAGTCACAACAAATTCAATTTGATATACATTCATCCACGGGTGAAAATCATGAAGATGTCCATGAGCAGGATATTCATGAGGAAATCACTCAGGAGGATGAGCAGATTGAAACACCTCAGGAAATTGAGGAAATACCACAACAAGCTCTATGAAGGTCTACACAGATCAGATCAGTTCCAAGCAGGTATGATGATTTTTTCACTTCTGTTGCTTTAATTTCTAATGAAGGAGAACCAAGTTGTTACAAAGAAGCAATAGAGGTTTCAGATAGTGACAAATGGAAACATGCCATGAAAGAGGAAATTGATGCTTTGATTAAAAACAAAACATGGGATCTGGTGGAACTTCCTAAGAACAGGAAATCAGTTGGTTGTAAGTGGGTATACAAGTTGAAGAAAGGTGTTGATGATGTTATTTCAAAGTACAAGGCGAGGCTGGTCACAAAAGGGTTTTCTCAGGAAGCAGGTATTGACTTTCATGAGATTTTTTCACCAGTTATAAAAATTGTTTCTATTCGTATGGTGTTAGCACTAGTTGCATTGCATAATCTTGAATTAGAGCAGCTAGATGTTAAAACTACATTTCTACATGGAGATTTAGATGAGGAAATTTACATGGAACAACCGGAAGGGTTCATTCAAAATCGCAACAAGAGGTTTGTTTACAAACTCAAGAAATCATTATATGGCTTGAAGCATTCTTCAAGACAATGGTACAAGAAGTTTGATTCCTTCATGGTGAGCCATAATTTTACCAAGAGTGAATATGATCATTGTGTTTACTTTAAAAGGTTAGATAATGGCATGTTCATTATATTGGTATTATATGTTGATGATATGCTTGTTGCAAGCAAGAGCATGGTTGATATCAAGCGGGTTAAAGGCTCAGTTGGCTAGGACATTCGATATGAAGGATCTAGGAGCAGCAAGACAGATCTTGGGCATGGAGATACACAGAGACAAGACGAAAGGCAAGCTATGGTTATCACAAGAGAAGTATGTGGAGAAAATACTTCAGAGATTTGATATGGATAAAGTGAAACCAGTGAATATCCCTTTAGCTTCGCATTTTAAACTTTCTTCAGGTTTGTGTCCTAGTAATGATGAAGAAAAGGAGTATATGTCTCATGTACCGTATGCTAATGCAGTAGGAAGTTTGATGTATGTGATGGTTAGTACTAGACTAGATATTTCACATGTAGTTGGTGTTGTCAGTAGATACATGGCAAAGCCAGGTAAAGAACATTGGGCAGCAGTGAAATGGGTGCTTCGGTATCTTAGAGGCACAAGCAGTTATTGTATCACTTTTGATGGTTGCAGTGATAAGGTTTGTGGTTATGTTGATTCTAATTTTGTAGGTGATTTGGACAAAAGAAGATCTACTTCAGGTTATGTCTTTACTCTTGCAGGTGGTCCTATTAGTTGGATGTCAAAGCTTCAAAGCATTGTTGCTTTATCCACTACTGAGGCAGAGTATAAGAGACAGTATGGTTAAAAGGTTTATTGGGTGAGTTAGGACAGTTTCAGAAAGTGTAAAAATTTTCGTGATAGTCAAAGTGCAATTTATTTGGATAAGAATCCATCTTACCATAGTAAGTCGAAACATATTCAGCTTAAATACCATTATGTAAGACATGTTGTTGATGAAGGACAAGTGATTCTTGATAAGGTCCACACTCAAAAGAATTGTGCAGACATGTTCATGAAACCGGTTATATTAGAGAAGTTGTGGTGGTGCTTGGCTTCTCTTGGCTAGCAAAAAAGGTGATGAGCAATGAGCAAGGTATCAGGTTAATTGTTGTCAAGGTGGAGATTGTTGAGATTATATGACAACCATTCCTCTTCTGGTGGATCAAGATCCTATTATTCAACTTGTTGTTGTAACAAGACAACTTTAGTTAGAATATGGATAGGAACACATTAATGAATTCAGTTTTGTGTGAATGTTATAAATGTGTGTATGCCCATTGAGGCTAAATACAAAAAAAATAGAGTTGTAAGAGGAAGAGCATGCTTGATTGTAATTTCCAGATTTGAACAATAAGAGAATCGATACCGTTGCTCCGTGGATGTTTCCCTCTTGAGGGTTTTACCACGTAAATATGTGTTTATGGTTTGTGTCTTTTTTGGCTTTTTAATTTCATTTACTCTCTTTATATTTTGTTGTGCTTAATCTTTTCGTGACTATATAAGTTTCCAATATCTCTCACATCGAAACACCTATGTTAGGGAAAATATAATGTTTTGAGCCATGTATTATCAACATAACAATTATAAAACAAATACCTTATCAACATAACAATTATATAACAAATACCTTAAATCGTAGTATTTATGAAACTTGAGGAGAATACATTAGTTTTCTAAATTAAAAAATTGTAAAAAGTAAATAATTTCATACCTTGTTTTGTAAATTTATTATTAATAGGTGACAAATGGTGGAAAATATTGAGATATGGTCATAGTTTATCATGATTCTTAAACCAATAGGAGTGGCGTTGCAATGGAGGAGGCACTCTCACTAATATAGTATGCCAATAATGGTGACACCCCAACCTCTGTCTTTAGCTTACAAGATGTCCCTAATGCCGCCAAAGGTGGTGAAAATGATCATGCTTAGTGTTGTAGATTTGGTGCACCTTGGAATTGCTTTCATGACTATTAAAAATTACATTCAAAAAAATCAATCTCTCCTAGGTTGGTTAGTTACAGGATATGTATGTTTGTTGTCTTCTTACCCAGTTTGGATATGCCTCTTCAATGCATCTTGGAATTACTTCGACCACGCTACAAATATTACGCGTATTAATACCCATATTAGACACACCTCTTTAGTGCATCTTCAAATCATAGTAACAACTCTACAAACCCTTATATTTCAATTTTCGGTGTAACATTGCATCTCATTTTGATAAATAAATTTAGATAATAATAATTAGTTTATATGCTATATAAAGGGGAGAAAATTCTGCCTCTAAAAAGAGGCCTCAAGCTTGAAAAATGTTCATTATTCCCCACAAAATTATCACATGGGTGTTGTAGTTGGTTTGACTTTATAACCACTAACAATCACACATGAAATGTGCGATGAAAACACCGAAGAAGGGTGCATTGTTAATTCAAAATGGAGGGAGAAATATTTTAGCTAAGGAAGAGGAGCGATGAAGAAGGGAGTTGTGGAGGAGAAATCAAAGAGTGGGGATAATTATGGGGAAGAAATGAAAAACTCTTCTATCTTAGGGGACAAAAAATCTAGAGACAACCAATCAAAATAAGTATTAGAATTGCAATATTTACAATATTGAATGTTTAAAGTCACTCAAAGATTATTAACGAAAAATTATGTATACATATTCACTACCCAAAAGGATACATAAATATTGTTTTAGACAATCATTACAGATATATGTATATCCTTCCATACTACAAACAAAAATGAAAAATAGTACAAGATTGAGTAGAACCCTTATGAGGGGAACAACATGATGCGGATCACCACCACACAAGACATCTACATGGACTTAGACATGAAGAATATGTTTCAAAAGTGGAAGGAATTGTAAAAAAGGGAAAAGATGGACTTTTGTTACAAATTTATAAAGATACATGGTGCCCACTAATCGCAAAGTGAAGCACAAAAACTGAGAGACTTATTTATTATATTAAAAATGAAAAATAGTAATTGAAACATGAAAGTTGATGGAAAAAGATTTCTTGATTCATGACATTTTAGATTCCAACAAAAATTATTAATTATGCTAAAATGTAAAATAATAGCCTAATCTAATGCAAGTTTGCAGTAAATAAATGAATACTAAAATATTGAAATAATACCCAAGCAACTAAGTAATGAAAATATGAAACCCTAATGTGCAAAGAGGGTTAGAAGAGCCTTAGCTGATTCACAGAGGTTGTTGGACTATGTCGCAGTGGAGACCGGCTGAACAAAGATGGAGGACCGTCGCACAGAAGCCTAGAAAAATGTAGATTCGGCATATTTGACTAAACGGGGTTTCTGGAGAAGGATAAGGGTGCTTGTGGGTTCCCTGGTCTGATTTTTGGGTGCCTTGGTCTGCGTAGATGCTCATAAAACCTCCTTTGATGTGTCACAAGAAGTTCACACTTGTTCGTCTTTCATTGCATATATGTCATTGTAAGATCGTTGAGGTACCCATAAACTTGCAATGAAGAAAGCACCTACAAAACCCTCAAATAGACATCAAATCCTAAAAAAGAAAGATGCAAAATGAGGGTTTAGATTGTCCTCAGCTACCACAATGATGGACTTAATATTGAGTGCTACACTACATCTCGGACCTAATGTAGTGTGTGTGTGTGTTTGTGCGAAATCGTGCCCTAGGTTGCTCTTGTGCATGTTGCACTTTGTGAGTAACAAGTAAGTAACTAGATGTAGAATGTAAATAATGTGTGCATGGAAACAATAGACTCCCTCCTATGAAGTGTGATGTAGATGAACCAACATTTGTCCCTTGTGATGGAGCTAGATGGATGCAAATGGAGCTATATATGCCTTTGATGGATGCAACCTTAGGTGGAGATAGTAGATGCTTAGTGTTTGGTCCCTTATTATGATCACATAACTTTATATTTATATGATTTACTTGCTTGAATTTCATAATTAACCCGAAAAGGTTGACTACTAAAAATATAAGATGCTCAAATGGCTAGAAAGGACCCAAAAAGTGTGACCAAAGTACAAAGAGGAAAAGGACGCCCGGAGGGGACAAGGGCGCTGGCATTGACATCCTCGTTTGGACACTGGTGTCCAAGATGATAAATACCGAAAACTAAAAAGGAATACTAAGAAAGCATCGGTGTAGGACCGATAAAAGTGACAGAAAGGAAAGAAAGGTGGCCAAAGACATGGGTTAATTAGTACCATTCTTACTTAGGAATCATATGAATAGTAGTATGTAATCAAGACTAAATAATTACCCAAAGTGTGTGATTTTGTGTCTACATTTTCCCCCACTTTATGTTGGTGAGCGGAAATCTCGATAACATAAAGTAGATAGAGATGTGTACTTGATATCCATGTAGATCAATGTAGAAAATGTGTTAAGGGACTAGACAAAGCATGGAGTGATAAAAAGATGGAGCGTGGAGACTAAAGATGCAAAAGTGTAAAAGGTGATGAAAATGAACCTAGGGTGGAAATGTGTGTGTGAATGTGGTGTTGTACCTATTATTGGTGTTGATGTGTGTGATGTTGTTGATGTTGACTACTTGCTTCCCATACGGACGAACTGCAAAAGATAAGATGATCAAGTAGTCAAATACGCATGTATATGTATAAAAACACATAAGGAAGTATGTAAAAGAAAATGTTGAAAATGTGAAAAAGGAACATGTGCACCTAATCCATGATGAGGAAAGAGTGTAGAAATGATCCTGTAGATGATTTCGATGCATGTGATTTTTTCAGGCGATCTCACATCAATGTAATGGAAGAAGTGTAGGGAGAAATTTCTGGTGTCATCCTCTAACCTTTAACTACTTCCCGTTGTATAAAACACCACTGCAGATGGTGTGTATGAGTGTTAAGGACTGTCTGCCCTGTAAAATCTATCTTGTATGGAGTTCTGTAGAATTTAATGAACTACCAATTGTTGTGTGATATTCCCCCGGTCTCGGTGTAATCAGGTAAGTAAGGCTATTATATGATATGCCCCTGGTTTTGAAATCCAGTAAGACCGATGTGGCATGGACCTAAGTCTGATTCTAAGCCCCGAAATATGAAAACTAGATTGTACTGGTATTGTGTTGTGTTGTGTATACTCTGTATGGGGTGATTGATTGACCCAAATGATGTGCCCCTCATTTGGGGTGCATGCGGCGTCATTGAAGGAGAATGTGGCCCAAAGGAGGACCAACCACTGAAACTATGCCACTGAAGGGGGGTTGTGCTTGGTAGAAACCAAGACACATGCAAACAAGTGGTTGGAGAAAAATGTTAGTAAAAGTAAAGACATACATGCATGTATAAGACAAAATGTAAGCTAACCAAACAATTTGTAAGCTAGAACACACAAGAAGACAATGAAGACCGTGAAAAATGGGTTGCAAACATGGGACATCACTCATGATGTCATAATACAATCAAGGTCAACAAATCCAAAAACATACAAGTGTTCATAAAAGAAAAAGGAAAAACCCGCAAACAATGACATATAATGACAAACAATGTAATAGATAACCATGGGGAAAATCAAGGAAAATTTTAATGATGAATTTTCGTAAACTTGCGATTATTACGGATTTTGGAAATTGGAAATGGTGAATTTTTCAGTCGACTCATCACTTGCAATTTGCCAAAAAATTCAGCCAACAAGTCATTTGTATGGGTCATTTCACCTACTATTTATATATAAAAATTAACTTATACATGTATTCATTGAGGTATAATACATAGCTTGGGGGTTATAGGGGTACCCATTTAATAATGACATCCAACAAAGAGCAACTATCCATCCAACTTAGGTTGGACAAACAACCATTGTCTATCATCCAACCTAGGTTGGACGACAGATGATGGATGGTCATTCAACCTAGGTTAGATACATTTGGGTTGGACAAAAAATAATGTACGATCGTCAACCCATGTTTGATGGTGTAGTGCCCACACTTTTTATAGCTCAGTAGCTTGTTGTTTATTTGCTCATAGACATGTTTGTGAGTGATTTGGTGATATCTTGGACATTATATTTAGATATTTGATTTTATTAGACATGTGTGACATTCAGGCGTATAGCGCCAATTTAGCCTAATTTCTTTATTGTCGCATTTTCTTGTTATGACATGGAAACTAATGAATATGATGTGCTTGGAAACCTAATTATATTGATGGATAGTTGTTGCATGGTGGGATTATATGTCACTTTATCATCTTGTCTAACTTTTGGAATGTGGAATATAATTGTGCACGTTGTCGCATCTTGATTTCAGTAGGATGTTAGGTTAGTTTAGCATGCATTGATATCTTACTATGTCACTTAATTATATTGTATCGGACAGGTGCGGTTAATGTGTGCAATGAGTGTGCAGGTGACAGGTTTACAGGAGAACGTGGGATTCAGGCCAACTACTCAATCTTGCACAAGCAGCCCACGGGCTGAGTCCTAGCCATGTTCACTGTGTGAAGCCTTAGGATAGATGATTATTAATTTTGGGCACTATGAGTGACCCCAATGTATGTAATGTATTGTGTTTTGATTTATTAATTTTGGTTAGGGTAGTTGGTTAAGTTGTAAACTTGTTTTGGGAGTTAATAACTCCTCTTTCATTTGAATTGTGGATTATGCTTAATGTGTCTCTTAATCACAAGGGTTTAGGGTCACATGTGAGACCCTTGGGTGGTCCCCACACCCTCTACCCTTGTGCCAAAAATGCAAAACCCGAAATTAGGGTATTTTGGGCATTTTTGGGGACCCTCAGAGCTTGGGAGTCCCCTATCACAAAAATGAGCCCTTGGACCCTACCTAATGGGTAGGGGGCTTGTTTTCAAGGCTAGAGGAGTTTTCCCTCCTTTCTACCCTTTTTGTCACATCCATGTAAGGGATGTGGATTTGTGTGTTTATAAAAGTGCCACTAGTTTTTGTCTTGCTAACATTTAAGGAAATTTGGGAGAAGAGGGCAAAAAGATAATTTTACCCTTTCTCTCTTTTATTTTTGGCATCTTTGACCATGAGGAGGGAGAGGGGTGACACATGTCACCCCCTCATTGGTGAGGATGCTTGCTTGCACCTCTTCAAATTCCCATCCATGGGAAAAGAAAGGGATTTTTTTTTGGAATTTCTTGCTTGGGGATACTTGTGGATTTTGGAGCTTGGAGATTGGCTTGAGTGAAGGTGTGAAGACATTTGAAGTTGGAGAGATTTTGGAGAGCTTTCCTTGAGGTAGGCTCTCATGTCTTTTGTTGTGTTGTTGCCTTTTGTTGTTAAATTTGTTGCTTAAAATTCTTATTTGTTGTATGTGGATTTTGGGTTGCTTGTTTGTGTTTCTTTAACTCCCTCCATCATATGGCATGATGGAGTTTTGGAGTGTGGGGGAAGAGAGAGGGAATTTTCCCTCTCAATCCTCAAGGCTTGATGGACAAGCCTTGTAGGATCTTATTGTTTTTCCCCTCAATGGTTGAGGTGGGGAAGTTGATTCATTTGGCTTGAATCTCCTTCCCCATTCTTGGTAAGGAAACCCCTTTGGGGTTTGAAAATCCTTCCAAGAAGGATTTGGAGAAAGGGGGAGGAATAAGGAGGGCTTGATTTGATTAGGAGCAATAAGGAGGATATGGAGATGTTTTTATGTGCAAGAAATTTTGATATATAACTTTGGAGAACTTTCTCCTCTCTTCCCCATTTTTGAGGATGAACATGGGTTCTCCTCCTTGTAAATTGGAGTCTTGTGTTGTTGTGAACTTTATGTTTGTGTGCTTGTTTCATTGTTGTTTTACCCTCCACCTTGTGCAAGTTTTGGTAGCTATCCTCTTTCCCATGGGCTTGGGGGAGGCTAGCATGCATCCCAACCTTGGGATAGGCATGTGATGATGCCTATGGTTGGGTGGTAAACAAGCTCTTTTCTTTCTCCTTGCATAGTTTTGGGAAGACATAGAAGACGGCTCTCAAGTTGGGTTGGTGGCATTTTGGGCTCTTATTGTTCTTATCCTTCCTTGTGATACTTTCTTGCAATGTAATCCTCTTTTGAATATAGTCATGTAAGAAGTTACATCTCCTTGTAAATCCTCATTGGTATTTAAAGTCATATGTAAACTAGCATCTTTTTTTTGTGAATACTTGGAATGATGTGGAACTATGCCTTGCCATTTTGAAAGACTCAAACATTTGAAATAAAAAGGATTGTAATTAGTGAACAACTTTATTATATGAGTTGTTGGAAAGTTCATTAATTTGTGATAGATTTCATCTTGTGAGTTGTTGAGAACTTGTGTAAATATAAGATTGGACATCATTTTTGAAACATCCTTAATGTGACAAGTTTTGAAAAGTTAGAAAATGAAATAATACTGATTTTACTCTCCTTGTTGGTTATCTTATTTGAATGGATGAAGAAGTAGTTTTCTTTTAATTCTTCTTGTATGCACACTAAGTTTAATGTATATAAATATATTAGGAGTTTGTTTACTTAATCACATTTTTACACTATACTAGATTGTTTCTTTTAATAAAATATATATATATATATATATATATATATATATATATATATATATATATATCACAGTATTTTGACAAGATTATTATTAAATAAACAACAATCAATAAACAGGTATATATTTTATATATATATATATACTGTTTTTAGAACTAATCTCATCTTTTTAAAAACATTTCTTTAAACAAATTCTTTTTATTCAAAACAAAAATAAATTAAAAAAAAAAAAATTAGTAATGGGGAGGGTGGCCCCTCCCCAGTGACTTGTCACATTTTTTAAAAAAAAAAATAAGTAATGGCAGGGGGTGAACCCCCGCACCTCTGTGACAACCATGGTAGAGGCACTTTGCCCCACGGACCCCCTCCTACACTCCAAAACAACCGTGTTGCCCGCTCCTAACCCCCTCACACCTCCTCCATCTTGTCCCGGCTCTTTCGCCCCCTCTGCGCGCCACTACCCCTGTCCCTGCTGGCTTATGTACCACACCCACCTTCCACAAAGCCCCGCCGACTCAAAACCCCCCACCCCGCTGTCCTATGCGGCTTAGCGCAGCCTCCTCCGTCCACTCTCTTCCCTCCCCTTCACCAGTCCTATATTTGTTGTGTTTTTTTGGTATGTTCAAAGCATGGGCGGATTTTTTTTTATAGGAACTGGTGAAGGGGAGGGAAGAGAGTGGACGAGAGGAGGGCCATGGCTAAGCCGCATAGGACAGGCGGGGGGTGCGGGGCGAGGTTTTGAGGCGGCGGGGTTGTGGGAAGGCAAGTGTGGTACAGCCGTAGGACGAGGCAAGTGGTGTCGCGGGAGGCGAAGAGAGCCGGAGCCGGACAAGACGGAGGAGGCGTGAGGGGGTTAGGAGGGGGCAACGGTGGCTGTTTTGGAGTGTAGGGGAGGGGGTCCGTGGGGGCGCCCCCACTTGTCATCATAGAGGTGCAGGGGGGTTCGGCCCCCCCTGCCATTACCACAAAAAAAAATGTGATCGGTCATTTGGGGGGGGCCGACCCTCCCCATTACTAAATTTTTATTTTTATTTTTAATTTATTTTTGTTTTGAATAAAAAGAATTTGTTTAAAGAAATGTTTTTAAAAGAAGATGAGATTGTTCTAAAAACAAGGTATATATATATATATATATATATATATATATATATCGTGTTTATTGATTGTTGTTTATTTAATAATAATCTTATCACAAATACCGTGATATACATATATATATATATATATATTTATTCTTTTATTAAAAAAAACAACCTAGTACAGTGTAAAAATGTGATTAAATAAACAAACTCATAATGTATCTATATACATTAAACTTATTGTGCATACAAGAAGAATTAAAAGAAAACTACTTCTTCATCCATTCAAATAAGATAACCAACAAGGAGAGTAAAATCAGTATTATTTCATTTTCTAACTTTTCAAAACTTGTCACATTAAGGATGTTTCAAAACGATGTCCAATCTTATATTTACACAAGTTCTCAACAACTCACAAGATGAAATCTATCACAAATTAATGAACTTTCCAACAACTCATATTAAGAAAGTTTTTCACTAATTACAATCCTTTTTATTTCAAATGTTTGAGTCTTCCAAAATGGCAAGGCATAGTTCCACATCATTCCAAGTATTCACAAAAAAAGATGCTAGTTTACATATGACTTTAAATACCAATGAGGATTTACAAGGAGATGTAACTTCTTACATGACTATATTCAAAAGAGGATTACATTGCAAGAAAGTATCACAAGGAAGGATAAGAACAATAAGAGCCCAAAATGCCACCAATCCAACTTGAGAGCCATCTTCTATGTCTTCCCAAAAACCATACAAGGAGAAAGAAAAGAGCTTGTTTACCACCCAACCATAGGCATCATCACATGCCTATCCCAAGGTTGGGATGCATGCTAGCCTCCCCCAAGCCCATGGGAAAGAGGATAGCTACTAAAACTTGCACAAGGTGGAGGGTAAAACAACAATGAAACAAGCACACAAACATAAAGTTCACAACAACACAAGACTCCAATTCACAAGGAGGAGAACCCATGTTCATCCTCAAAATGGGGAAGAGAGGAGAAAGTTCTCCAAAGATATACATCAAAATTTCTTGCACATAAAAACATCTCCATATCCTCCTTATTGCTCCTAATCAAATCAAGCCCTCCTTATTCCTCCCCCTTTCTCCAAATCCTTCTTGGAAGGATTTTCAAACCCCAAAGGGGTTTCCTTACCAAGAATGGGGAAGGAGATTCAAGCCAAATGAACCAACTTCCCCACCTCAACCATTGAGGGAAAAACAATAAGATCCTACAAGGCTTGTCCATCAAGCCTTGAGGATTGAGAGGGAAAATTCCCTCTCTCTTCCCCCACACTCCAAAACTCCATCATGCCATACGATGGAGGGAGTTAAAGAAACACAAACAAGCAACCCAAAATCCACATACAACAAATAAGAATTTTAAGCAACAAATCTAACAACAAAAGGCAACAACACAACAAAAGACATGAGAGCCTACCTCAAGGAAAGCTCTCCAAAAATCTCTCCAACTTCAAATGTCTTCACACCTTCACTCAAGCCAATCTCCAAGCTCCAAAATCCACAAGTATCCCCAAGCAAGAAATTCCAAAAAAATCCCTTTCTTTTCCCATGGATGGGAATTTGAAGAGGTGCAAGCAAGCATCCTCACCAATGAGGGGGTGACATGTGTCACCTCTCTCCCTCCTCATGGTCAAAGATGCCAAAATAAAAGAGAGAAAGGGTAAAATTATCTTTTTGCCCTCTTCTCCCAAATTTCCTTAAATGTTAGCAAGACAAAACTAGTGGCACTTTTTATAAACACACAAATCCACATCCCTTACATGGATGTGACAAAAAAAGGGGTAGAAAGGGAGGGAAAACTCCCTCTAGCCTTGAAAACAAGCCCCCCTACCCATTAGGTAGGGTCCAAGGGCTCATTTTTGTGATAGGGGGACTCCCAAGCTACAAAGGGGTCCCCAAAAATGCCCAAAATACCCTAATTTCGGGTTTTGCATTTTTGGCACAAGGGTAGAGGGTGTGGGGACCACCCAAGGGTCTCACATGTGACCCTAAACCCTTGTGATTAAGAGACACATTAAGCATAATCCACAATTCAAATGAAAGAGGAGTTATTAACTCCCAAAACAAGTTTACAACTTAACCAACTACCCTAACCAAAATTAATAAATCAAAACACAATACATTACATACATTGGGGTCACTCATAGTGCCCAAAATTAATAATCATCTATCCTAAGGCTTCACACAGTGAACATGGCTAGGACTCAGGTGGTGGGTTGCTTGTGCAAGATTGAGTAGTTGGCCTGAATCCCACGTTCTCCTGTAAACCTGTCACCTGCACACTCATTGCACACATTAACCGCACCTTTCCGATACAATATAATTAAGTGACATAGTAAGATATCAATGCATTTTAAACTAACCTAATATCCTACTGAAATCAAGATGCGACAACGTGCACAATTATATTCCACATTCCAAAAGTTAGACAAGATGATAAAGTGACATATAATCCCACCATGAAACAACTATTCATCAATATAATTAGGTTTCCAAGCACATCATATTCATTAGTTTCCATGTCATAACAAGAAAATGCGACAATAAAGAAATTAGGCTAAATTGGCGCTATACGCCTGAATGTCACACATGTCTAATAAAATCAAATATCTAAATATAATGTCCAAGATATCACCAAATCACCGACAAACATGTCTATGAGCAAATAAACAACAAACTCTCGAGCTATAAAAAGTGTGGGCACTACATCCCCTCTACTAAAATTAGACTTCCTCCCGGAAGTCACTTGAAAGAGATAGGGATATCTAGCCCTCAAAGGAATCGCATCCTCCCAAGTAGTTGTTGTCTCATCGTACTGGTCCCACTTGTACTCTAACTGGTCCAAGTCTTGACCCCTAAGGGCCAACCTCCGGTGCTCCAAAGATGCGTACGGGCTCCAATCTCCACTGTCCTCCGTCCTCTACCTGTAATGTCGACCAATCCAAGACATGAGAAGCATCAGGTACATATCTATGTAATACGAAACATGAAAAACATCGTGGGCCCATGCAAGGCGTGGTGGCAAAGCTAGGCGATAGGCAACTGGACCGATGACCTCTAAAATATCAAAAGGCCCCACAAAACGAGGTGATAGCTTAGAACCCTTTCCATAACGGATAGGACTCTTATGTGGATGAACCCTCAAGAAGACTTTGTCACCCACTGAGAAGTGATGATCGGTCCTCTTGGTGTCTGCATACGCCTTTTGGCATGCTCTAGCCTGCTCAAGACGCTGTCTAATCAACACAACCTATTGCTCTAAATCTTGAAGATAGGCTGGTCCCAGAATGATCCTGTCATCTAGTCTATCCCAACTCAAAGGTGTCCTACAAGGTCGTCCATACAAAGCCTAGTAAGGAGCCATACCAATGGAACTATGATAGCTATTGTTGTAGGCAAACTCAACTAGATGCAAATAATCTTCCCATTTCCTCTGCTGATCCATGACATACATTCTCAACATGTCCTCTAACACCGATTAACCCTCTCTGTCTGCCCATTTGTCTTTGGATGATAGGTTGAACTGAAATTGATCCGAGTACCCAGAGCGCCTCGAAAAGACGCCCAAAAAGCAAGTGTAGATAGTATCCCTGTCATTAATGATGGTCTTCGGAATCCCATGCACCTAACAATGTCCTCCATAAATACTTTGGTAATGGCCTGTGCATTATAGGTGACCTTGGTTGGCGAAAAATGCGCAACCTTAGTCAACTTATCCACGGTGACCATAATGGCGTCATGACGATAAGATGACATAGGAAGTTCGATTATGAAGTCCATGGAGATCACATCCCATTTCCACTCGGGAATATCATGAGGGTGTAAAAGTCCTGCGGGATGTGAATGCTTTGCCTTGACCCTCTGACACTCAAGGCATCGTGCAACAAAATCTGATATGTCCCGTCGAAGACCTGGCCAATAATATAACTCCTCAAATCGGCATGCATTTTCTTCACTCCTGGATGTGCCGCATATGGGGCTCGATGAGCCTCTATGAGGATGAAGCTATGCAGATCACCTGACTTAGGCACGTAGATGTGCTTGTGGAACCGAAGTAAACCATCTGTCTCTAAAACACACCCCGAATATCTGCCCTCTAAAGAACCTTAAGACTCTAACATCTGTTTAGCTCCCTCATAAAATCTGTCCTCTGGAAGGTGCTCAAGAATCCTGCCTCTCAAATCTGACTGAAGTGTCAAAGAAGCAAGCACATGTCGTCGCCTACTAAGAGCATCTGCAACCACATTTTCCTTCCCTTTGATGTACTGAACCTCCATGTCATACTCACATAGGAACTCCATCCAACACCGTTGATGAGCGTTGAGGTTTGGCTGTGAGAAGATATGTTGCAAGCTACGATGGTCTGTCCTCAAAATGAAAGGCCTACCCAAAAGGAAATGTCGCCAACGCACTAGAGCATGTACAACTGCTGCAAGCTCCAAGTCATGAGTAGGATAATTAAGCTCATAGTCCTTGAGCTTACGAGACTCAAAAGCAATAACCCGACGCTCCTGCATAAGAACTGCTCCCAAACCCTCTAGTGATGCATCGGTACAAACAACAAAATCCTCTGTCGGGTCTGGAACTACTAAGATGGGCGCCATGGTTAACCTTTCCTTGAGCAACTGAAAGGCTTGCTCACATTTTTCTAACCAATCAAACTTCTTCCCTTTCCTCTGAAGAGAAGTAATAGGGTGAGAAATCCTAGAAAAGTCTTGTACGAACCTGCGGTAATACCCTGCCAAACCCATGAAACTCCTCACCTCAGTAACTGATGTGGGTGCTGGCCAATCCAAGATAGCCTATATCTTAGAGGGATCTACAGAGATACCCTCGCTTGAAATGATATGACCCAAGTACTGAATCTCTGTCTAAAAGAAGCTACACTTTTCCAAGTTCCCATATAACTTCTGCTCTCTCAAAACCTAAAGTACCTGTCTCAAATGCTCCTCGTGTTCCTCCTTGGAACGAGAATAAATCAATATGTCATCAAGGAACACTAAGACAAAGCGATCCAGAAATGTCCTGAATACTCCATTCATGAGGCTCATGAAGACAGCTGGGGCATTGGTCAAACCAAATGGAACCATTGTGAACTCATAATGCCCATATCGTGTGCGAAAAGCTATCTTATGGATGTCTGCATCTAAAATGCGTAACTGATGATACCCTGACTTGAGATCGATTTTGGAGAACACTCTCGCTCCCCGCATCTGATCAAACAAGTCATCAATCCTAGGGAGCGGATAACGGTTCTTTATTGTGACTTTGTTGAGCTATCTGAAGTCTACACAAAGCCTGAGAGAACCATCCTTCTTCTTCACAAAAATTACTGGCGCTCCCTAAGGAGATACACTAGGGCGAATGAGACCCTTATCTAACAACTCCTCTAACTGAATCTTGAGCTCATGAAGCTGCGGGGTAGTCATCCAATAAGGCGCCCTAAAGGCGGTGATGATCCGGTATTAAATCAATGGTGAAATCCACCTCTCTACGGGGTGGTAACCCAGAAGCTCACCGAAACACATCTCGCATACTCCTCAAAACTGCGCATGATCATCTAAAGGTGAATGCTCTTGAATGCTCTCAAATCGATCACCGATGGTGATAGCAAACAATCGAAAACCCTTACGCATGCTCGCTTGAGTTCTTAGCGAAATCATGCGCAAAGAGATAGGTCTCGCATCCCCGATATAACAACTGCACTCCCAAGATCATCCTGACACTTAATAACCTTATTTCTGCAATCCACCTTAGCTCGATGAGACTCGAGCCAATCCATACCAAAACCACCTGATATGAACCTAGAGGGATAACTCGGAGGTCAAGAGTAGTGGAAAAGGCTCCTAAACCAAGTACACAACTCTCCACATACGAGTCCACGGTGATTTTGGCTCTAGAGGCCAACTCAACCTGCCAACTATCTAGTTGCCTAGCCACCACTAGCCCACACTGGTCCACTATAGAAGGTGATATAAATGAATCAAGCACTGAATCAAAAAGTAAATTGAGACAGAAATACCCGATAGTACTGCGCCTCAATGACTGTGGCTTTGATGCTCAACCTGGCGGTTGTCAACCGCTACATATACCCGATGGGCGCGTCCTACATCACCCACCGTCTACTCGGATCTAGCAGCTCTCTGTACATCCATGGTATTG
This sequence comes from Taxus wallichiana var. yunnanensis, assembly GCA_018340775.1. Classification (NCBI taxonomy): domain Eukaryota; kingdom Viridiplantae; phylum Streptophyta; class Pinopsida; order Cupressales; family Taxaceae; genus Taxus; species Taxus wallichiana. The sequence goes on along the minus strand of CM031235.1, from coordinate 585,364,648 downwards.
GGTTTGTGCGGGCACATGCGCACATAGTGGTCTAGAGATCCACAAATAAAACAACCTCCTGTACCCCTCTGAGATGGGGTCCCTCCTGTACTCGTGTGTGCGATCTCGCCGGTCCCAACCCTAGTAGACCGCCGAGTGCGAGCCGGCCGTGTGTCTGCTGAGTGCCCTGCCTCCTATCTCTGGCTCCACTAAAACCACCTCTAGAAACACCTCTCTGGAATCCCTGTGTCTGTCTAGCCCCCTGCTGCGGGTGGCCCTGCTGTTGTGTCTGTCACTGTGGGTGCGGTGGAGACCTCGTGGCTGCTGGCGGAGGCCAAAATCCTCCTCTAGGGGGTGGTGCAGTACCTCGTGACCTCTGACTCTGGAAGGCCTGTATCCTCTCCTGAAACTTGCTCTTGTTTCTATCACAATGCTCCTGTGCCTTGGTCCTGTTCTCCTCAGCTAAGTAGGCCTTCTCAATGACCTTCTCAAGTGTGGGAGGAGATAGCATCCTAACTGCTCCTGCTATATCTGCATTGAGCCCTCGAATGAACCTATTAACCTGCAATTTCTCATCTTGCAGGTAATCCACATACTGTAGAAGATCCAGGAACCTGCTCTCATACTGCGCTACTGTGCCAGATCCCTGTCGTAAGTCGTGAAACTCATCGATCCTCTTCTACACAAAATGCTCTGACATATAACGAGCCCTGAAATGCTCCTCGAACAACTCCCAAGTCACTGTCTCTCGAGTCAAATGGAGCTTCCACTCCTCATTCCTCCACCAAACGCCTGCTGCATCTTGGAGGAGATGTATGGCGAACCTCGCCTTAACGTTGCTCTCGTAAGAGTGCAAGCCAAAGCAACTATCCAAACTAAGGAGCCATGACTCAGCCCCAAAGCCATCTATAGAGCCGGTATAAGTGGGTGGCTGCAAACGAAGAAGATCCCTGATCACACTGCCTGTATCTCGATCATGGTGATGTAGTCCAACAGGCGAAGGGGGTCACCTATCCTCGAATGGTCCCTCGAGACTGTGTGAGCGGCTACGACGGAATGAGGCTACCCTCTCGTGATGAACGGAAGGGCTGCATGACCTCTCCCGCCTCGGTGTATCGTGCTCTGGCGGCTCCGAATGCGCGTCCTCACCTATCGGCTCCTCGTCTCCCAATGGTGCCTCCACTCTCGTCTCCTGCGGCTGTGGTAGGCGCTGCTCCACAACGCCTATTAGCTGGCGCAAGGCCTCTAATATCCGAGGCCCAAAATCAGGCGTCGGCGGCTCCTGCGTAGATGCACTACGCCCCATACCTCTAGCTGATTGTCCTTGCTTAGGTGCCATCCTGCGCACGAGGTGAGCGAGCAATTTATTAATTTAAAATTTAATGGTGGTGGATGATTTATTTTAACTGTTTATTTTTATTCATTTAGTAAATTTTGTGTTGTTAAAATTACCATTAATTATTTTAATTAGTTACCAAAGTGGTCATGAGTGCGAACCATCGCTCACGATACACTATGAAACCCCATCGGGACAGAAAAATACACAAAGCAGACTAAAATTTTAGGGTAATTTTTTTTTTGAAGTGTTTAAATAATACTATTTCATCTCTTAACCCATCCTTGACAACCACTAATTGATTTTTATTTTAATTTACCTAATTACACGAATACCAGTCTAAACCCGCCTTTAATTATTTTACCTATCTTTTATATTTACACACTTAATGACTATCTCTTTCCTTTTAATTAGATTTTATTTCACGGGAAATTGATTATATTTTTAAAAAAGGTTATTTCCCATAACAAATTCTAAAAAGGAAAGAGAGAGACATTAAGTGTGTAAATATAAAAGATAGGTAAAATAATTAAAGGCGGGTTTAGACTGGGTATTAGTGTAATTAGGTAAATTAAAATAGCATCCAATTAGTGGTTATCAAGAATGGGTTAAGAGATGAAATAGTATTATTTAAACACTTCAAAAAAATTTACCCTAAAATTTTAGTCTCTGTTTGTGTGTTTTTCGGTGTCCTGATGGGGTTTCATGATGGTGGGTTAGGCGGCTAACGATGGACAATCGTCCAACCCAAATTGGATGGCTGGGTTGGACAAAATATAATGTACGGTCATCCAACCTAGGTTGGATGGCTGGGTTGGATGACATATAATATACAGTCGCCCAACCCAGAATGGTTGGGTTGGACGATAGATGATGGATAGTTGTCAACCCGGGTTGAGCGGTTGGGTTGGACAATAGATAATGTACGGTCCCAACCCGGGTTGGAATGGTCTTTAACCCGGAGTTTGATGGCTAGGTTGGACAACAGCTAATGTATGGTCGCCCAACCCGGGTCGATGATTTGGGTTGGATGACAACGATGGAAAATCGCCCAACCCATGTTGGATGGCCGAGTTGGACGAGAGATAATGTATGGTCATCAACCCGGGTTGGGACAGGTTGGGTTGGATGACAAATAATTAACGGTCGCCTAACCTAGATCGAGACGGTTGTCCCTCCAACCCAGGTTGGACGGCTAGGTTAGATGATAGATAATGGAAGACCATCCAACCCAGTTGGATGATTTTCCATTGTCTATCATATAACTTGGGTTGGATGTCATCACACCTAGGTTGTATGTCGACGATGGACGGTCATCCCACCCAGTCGGCTCTACCACGAAATGGTTTTTCAAAAATTCTCCATTGATGTGAAAGTCAATTTTGGAGATTTGCCACCAATTCTAAACTAATTTTTCAAAGGGGGTCTTAAAATGAACCTGGCGATGTGTGAAAAGACGCAATGTGTTATAAATATTATGCATTGTGTGGGGTTCATGTGTGGTATTCCCTCAACAAAGTAAAGTGTGAACCGAAGCACACGAGCATGTCATTAGGTAACGATGACGCTAGAATGCAAAGAAAAATTCTATCTATGCTATGAGGTTAATGTATGATAATGTGCGAATGCGATATTTATTTATGATGAGATTGGGGGATGTGTGAATGATATGCCCCCAAATATGTAAGCAATGGAGATCTAGTCAAAAGACACTAAGTGGATCAACATAGGGAGTAGTTGCCTTAAAAAAAGTGATGGGACGTTGTAGTGATAGATTATTTTGGCCATTAAAGAGCTCATCCTCATAGTAAGCTTCATTTGGGTCCCAATCATCAACATAGGTATGGTCTATAACGAGATAGCGGAATTACAATTTTAACCTTAGGAGGTGATTGTTGTGTTTGAATTGGTGATGTGGCATATACCTTTGATGAAGGAGGAGTGAGATCTTCCTTAAGAGGAGGTTGTTTAGTTTGACTTAGTAATAAAACAAATGACTTAGTAATAGGACATGATTTAGAGAAAACCGTGAGAAATGATGGCTTATTTTTATTTGGTAATGTTGTAGAGGACGAAGTAAGAGGAGGTGGTGAACTAAATATTATGCATTGTGAGGGGGACTAGTGGTATAGGGGCATTCGACTCCTTGTATTGTTTCCTTTTCTGTTGTATTTTTTCTTCTCTAACCTAAGGAGTGCCTCTCGGTACCATCGATTTAAATTTATTGGCCTCATTTGCCTTATAAGAGGAATGTCATAAGAAATCTCTAGTTCTTCAATTGGAATTCCTTAGATAAACCTATTTGAAGGGGTCTGTGCCTTAGCCTTTTTCTTCTCATTATATGTGCTATACGATTGACCTGTGCTTGGTCTCTTACCTTGCCCCTTAGAAGATATACTTGAGGCATTAATGGACCAGCTAGGATAGCTTGGATAAGGGTGACAACAAGAGGGGCCATTCTTCTCGGGAGGTCCTCAACCCTTTGTGCCGGTTGTGAAACAAATGTCCCAGTTTTACTTACATGGGCACTTAACTCATCTTTGGTTTGGGTGGTAAGAGGGGATCTAATGTAAATTTGGGAGTCCTGGCTGTTCATGTGCCCTTCCCGAAAGGTGGTAATGAAACTTGAAGTATACCACTAACCTTGTACTCCTTTAGAACAATGGTGATTTGTTGACTGAGGTGTACTTTTTTATCTCTTCATAGCACTTGCGGTCATATGATGCAAGGATTTCATTTCTTGAGATGCACAATTTATAGGAGGGAGAGGTGATTGTGCAAAATCATTATGAGCATGTCTAGGACTAGTTGTTTCCTTATTGTCAACAATCCCTTTTGGGACAATTACTACCTTAAAGTTAATGATCTCGGGCCAAATAAATTCTAGAGTGGTCTCTCAACTCGACATCCTCATCTCTCCTACAATCCATCCAATCTTCATAATGATGTTGATGGTTCGGGTGGATCTTCTATCTTGGTGTAGTAACCACCGATATCATAATTTCCCCTGGAGCAAACTGTTCCATGGTGTTTTCTTTCATCTCGCTTCAACCAATTTGGCTTTGACCAAAGTTGGGCATGTGTATCTACCAACGGTGATTAGAAACTTGATGTTGGGCTTGTGCTTGGTTACCAAAATTTTGTGAACATATACAATTTTTCTGACCAACTCCAATAACACCCACTTGTCATCCGAGGTAGCAGAAATGGGGCTCCTTTGAAACCACTCACTCGATGTAAGAGAAATTTGGGAATTGGATGAAGTAACATCCACATCCTGTTATGCTTCGCTTGGCTTTAGGGGTCATTCTCTTGTATTTCCATGTGAGAAAAAACAAACATATTCTTTGGAGAGAAAAAGGCATCAATTACTATCATAAAATGTACTCCATAGTTTTCCAAATTTAGCCGAGGGTATACATCATATACTTTGTGAATACTGGGATCCTTTTCATACCTTAAACATGGGAACAATATGTGGGATGCTATATTATACACCAAATAAGAAGTCGTGTAAAACACTTGGACATCAATTGATTATCCCCGGCCACAACACCCACTTGCATCATCTTGTCATGGATGGAATCATCGATTAAGTCCCCCATGAATGGGAGCTTGTGGTGCAAATATGAGTAAGATAAACATGTACATCCATTTTTGAAATAACATGATAGATTCATTTCAACTAGGTAGTTCAAGATCATAGTTATACAATCCCCAAATTCCTCCTCGAACTCTATTTGATATATCTTCTTTGGGAATTGGGTGAGTGACACCTTAGGTATTAAGAACCACTTTTCATTTACAATCTTCAATAATTCATCAAAATTGTTGGCCCAATATTCTTCTCCTTATTTGACATTGATGTTAGCCACATGGGTTAAATCTGGGAGCCCTGACATTTTATCAATTGATGCAACTTCCAGAGATAACACCAATGCACCACTTCCATCCCTAACCTCCCGGGATGCATGATTATAGTTTTGGGTGCACGTCCATACCAGTTCAGGATATAATGTCGAAAGGGGAAAAGAAGAAGCTAAAGAAAGTCCACTTGTCATCAATTAGCCTCATTGTGTTGTTCTTGTTTGGGGCTTTTAGTCTTGAATTGATTCTATTAAATCTTCCCTCACAAACTTGTATCCATTATTTCATCAAAACATGATGTTATACAAGAATTCAATGGTGTGGGATTTGGGATAGTATTCATCTTGATTTTTATAGAGGATTCAATAAATAGAGGGCAAAAATGAAATTTCAAACCATTTCAGTGAATTCTTTTTTCTTAATGACCAACTACCAATTGCAAAAGTATATGCATGACTCAGAGAATTATTGAGTAAAGGTACTTACTTGTTCTAAATGCTCAATTCCTTAACCCAGATGTGAAAGAATGTTCCCCAACTTGCTCAAATCCTTTGACCGTAATTTTACTTTTGAAAATTTCCCAGGGCTTGCTAGAGAACTCACTCGAGTTGATAATTTGAACTTAAAGTGTCGCCTCCTCGTTTTCTCTCGAATTATATAAATGCCCTTATGGTTTGCATTAATGGTGTAAAATCCACTTGGCCGATTATTACACCTCCTTTATTTATATTTCGATTCATTTGAGGTCATCATTTATTTATATATCAAATATCTTTCTCCTATGAGATTCGGGAATGGGGAACATCGTGCATGAATGCAATGATAATAATATTAATTGGTTGCAACCAGCGTTCAAAATTGCACCCTTGAGCCCTTCCGAGGGCTTCCAACTGTCAGAGAGGGGCAGTCAAAATTTACTGTAAAAAAAAAAATTCAGAACCTATAAATCATTTGACAAATTGTAAGTGTAGTATTTTATTCAAATTTTCAAAAGAAGGGCTATGTGGAAAAAATGGTCGTCAATCACTATCATTTTAATTTGTAAATCTCGATAAAATATTTAGTTGCAAACACAAAATTTGGATGTTGGGCATTGGGAATATGGGATTAAATATACTACAAACATAAGTATATCATTTTTCCAAATTTCCATCCCATATATCAAATCATGTGACAAGTGATGATGCAGATATTTAAAACACGAGTAAAGTCCATTAGATTTTGTCATTGTAAACAACTATTTGCATAGCTTAGCGGCTTCTAGGTTCTAACCATAGTGATATTTGGCCATATTTCTCTTGGATTAATCAAAAGGATTAATAATTCAATTTCACTAAACAAAAATTTCTAAAAATGTGATTTTTTTGGTGAAAAAATGGAGATATTTATAGCTTAGTAGTCGCTAGCTAAATTGGTAATACATCAACAGGACCATGGTAAATTTTAGAGCTTAGCGGTCACTAGGTAACTTTGGCTAGACCATGGTGAATTTTAAGATACAAGCAAATTCCATTAGATTTTGTCATTGTAAACAACTCTTTCAGATAGCTTAGCGCTTACACTGACAACCATAATGATATTTAGTAATGTTATATATATGAAGGTGAATTTTACAAATTAAAATTTCTCGCTAATGGTGATTTGAATTAAAAAAATTGGTTATTGGCATAAATTCTAGGTAAACCGACCCTAAAAGTAACTTGAACCTTTAAAATTTAGACGAATTAGCCATATCCATATACCTAAAATTTCACAAAATTTTAAAAACCAGAATATTCGGGAATTAATGAAGATTTGCCATTAAATTATTCCTAAGTGAAACCCACAACCTCTGAGATGGAAATAGTGGACAATATCAATTACCCATGAAGGCTCGAAGTATAAATTATGTAAGCCAAGGATCATATCAATGTCGAGTCAGAGGATCACTACATTGGAACCTATTGGCTTGAGCCTAATATGAATCAAAGGGATGTTCTTCTCATTTAACATGCACATTAAGCAAAGTGAGTTTGAAAAGATAGTGGAAGGTGTGGAATAATGGCATTCATAGAGGTGGCATATAGAAAATCAAATCTGAGTTTGAGTTAATAGTTATGGATAGTTTGCTTTTGTTTTTGTTGTCTAAATGCTCGAGCGTCTAGAGGTGCATTAACACACCCTAACACATTTAGACCAGTATAATTGATCTTACGCATTACTTGTGGGCTTAATGTTGTAAGAAACAAACTATTAAGCAACTTTTCAAAGTAAATGAGTTAATTAATAGATGACTTGTTTTAGGTTGAGTTTTAAAATAGTGTTATAATAAAATAGACCCTATGTAGGGGGTATAGATATTGTTCTTAGATGTGATTGATGTAAAATATTATATTCAACACCTAATTAATGTTCTTAGTTTTTTAAAAATGAATCTCTCGATTAAAAATGTTCTAGTTTTAATAACCATTCATTTTTTTTTTTAAATCTCTCAATTAAAAAATGTTCTTTATTTTTGTGACGTGGTTACTTAATCTACTCTTGTCATGCGAAGTGCGAAATATTTATACTACTTTTCATCATTGAAGGGTTGGTCCAATATTTACCCTTCATAGTGAAATTCATACCAGCCCTTCAAATTTGATCACTTTGGTTCATGCAACCTTTTCCCGAAAACCCGCCGGCTCGCCACATGTTTTTGGGAGCGAGGATGCAACAACATCAAACAACTTTATATAAAGGTTTGTTATATAACCAAAAAGGTGAGTTTTCCCGATATTCCCTTGAATATTTTTTTCGTCGCCGAGTGCGGGGTCTTACTTGCAATTTGCAAGTGTTAACCGAGTTGCATACTTTTATATGCAAGCCCATTAACACGTCAAAGACTCGAGAAACTCTCATATTTCGGGCATGTGGAATATATTAGAATTGTGTGATGTTATTTATGAGTTCGTATTGCAAGATGAGAGCCCCATGATAATCGTGATTATTCCTTGAATATTCCCCCTTGTCGGGCATTGGAGAGAAATTTATACTTTGCATTCATGCATCATTTGTAACTTTACAAAGGAGGAAAAGGCCCGCTCTCGAAGAATCATACGTTCATGACCTTCACCGTGAACTTCAAACTTCGTGTCTCTTGAACTATTTAGACCATTACCATTTCATAGAGTGTTCCAAAGACTTAATATATAAACAATATGGTAATTTTTACTTAGTACGGGTTTGTCCAGGACTCAAACGTAGGTTAAAGAAAAAAATTCTATGGTTAATGAACCTATGCCAAGCAAAGTTCAAGGGAATTTTTTTTGGAAGAGTCAATCTAGTTTTAGATATGGGTTCGGGATGAGCACCAACACAAGAGGATTCATACGGCTTGATATTTTCTATAGATACAACATAATGTTGCTTTCTTGGCCTAAATCCAAGACCAAATTTCATTTGGCTAATAATGATCAAGAGTCTTTCAAGGAGATTTTGTAGGTAATCCTTAATGAGATGCTTCAAAACTTGGTGTTATTACCTCTCGACCTTAGTGGAAAGATCCTGTAAATGGTGTCTTGAAATGCTTTTCCAAAATAACTTTCCCAACAAGGGTTATGATGTTTTGTCACCATGCTTTCTCATGGTTGACAAGCTCAATGCTCAATGGTCCGTTCACTCAACTCGCTAACATTGAAGCCGAATGTTTCACATGGTCTTGAATGCCATCTTAAAATTGAAGCTAGCTCACTTTGCATAGTGCCTTCTTTACCAAGGTCTCTCGCTTGGAAACACTCATGCATTTGTTTTGGTTTTATTAAAAGTCCTAAATAACTTGGACTTGAACCTATGGATTTTGAAGCCATTTGTTGTAAGCCTTTTATTTGGTAGAATATCCTCTCGGGAGACTAGCCTTTACTTCTTGTTGACTACTACTAGAGATCGACATATTTTAGAGTGGATTTTTTTAATTTGAAAAGAAAGAAATTCAACTATTTTTACTAACTCGTTGTTGATTGTAACTTATCAAAAATCACTTGCTATAATTATTTATAATCTATTTTTTACAAATTCAAGTGCAACCTAGGAAGATGGCTCTAGAGTTTTCCCATCTTTAGATCCTGTGGACCTTTGGGGCAACACTGCACTTTGACTTGTGTTTTGGCCTCTTTACTATCTCAAGAAGGCATTGTAAGGCGAACAAGTTGTCGCTCATAGAGTTGACCTACGTGGTGTTCATTATATCGTCACTCTTCTTTGCATGTACATCATGGAAGTTGGGGCTTCCCACCTTCTTGCCTAGATGGGTGAGCTCCTCCCAAACAAGTTTTTGTGTCCGATTTTGGCTATTTCATCTCTACGAAATTATACTCCAGGGCAATTTTTTTTATAGAGACAGTTGGTTTTGAAAACATGACGAACACTAATTGAGACCCTATTAGTTATGAAAAAACATTCCAAATAATTGTTGAAATGACCCGACAATAAAAACCCATGTCTTACTCGACCTCTTTGTTACTCCTACTTAACTTTCTTATACTATCGGTAACATTTTAGCCTAGTTTGACATTTCTATGGCATGTTTCCATACCCTTTTTGGTTTGTTTTTTGTTTTTCAATAAATAATAAAGTTCTATTTGATTAACCTATTTTAAAAGAGAGGAGGAAACAATAGGAAAAAGGTAGTAGGTAGTCAACTAGTGATTAATTGAAGGATGGCGAGACCCGTGTCTTGTGTGAAAGAGAAACACTGTTGCCAGCGCCCATAGTTTTGTGGAAACCGTAAGGAATACAATACTTATATATTAATCGATGTGCATTTGGGCCATCTGCAACAGGGCTTCAGATCACAGTCTTCTGTCGTAAATATACCGGGTAACACGATTTCCATTTTGTTCTCTGCATTCTTTTTCTCTTGGAAAATTTGGTTGTAATGGATGGAGGTTAGGTGAGTTTCCGTAGGGCATCAGATTTTGTGGGTTTTAGTCGAGGAATGTGTTTTTTTAATTTTTAGACAAAATATCTCAGACCAGCTGAGCAAGTGAATGCACAGACAAGAGGTTGGATCAAGTTTATGTATGAGTATGTAATTTATGATTGATTCTTTTTTTTCCATATTCCTAGTGTTGTTGTATAGCGGGACTTCTTTGAGATGCCTTCCCACTCCTCAAACATGGGAAACATTAGGGTTACAGGAGATAACCCAATCCCCCTAATAAGGTTTATGCTCTCTTGGAACCATGTTTTTTTGGTAGCAATTCTGCCATTAATAATTGCCAAAATCCCGCAGGAGACGGTTTCAGATAGATTATTTCTTCATGTTTTATATGTAGACACAAGAACATATCAGATTTTGTTAGAATCCTGCAGTGGACTAATCCTAGCACCACTTTGTTTTGCAAATGTTTAACCGTTATATGGTAACAAACACTGCTGCCAATATTGGCAGGATTTCGATTTACCATATTTTGCGGATTCTTCTCTACAAAATTTGCACAAACATTTCATACAACTTGCATGAATTTTTTTTTTTTTGCAGATGGATTTGTTTTATTTTGCACGAAATGGTCAAATGATGTTGCTTACTGACAATATTTCTTTGCATTATGTAAAGAACAAGGGTTTGCCATTTTTAAATGTGGGAAAATTCAAATGTTTTGATCCAGTAAATTTGAAGCAATGGAATGAAACAGTCAATAACATGAAAGCATTCAAATGAATTTCAATCTCTTTCGAGTACTCTGTGCAAGCATTTGTTCTTCTACCTTGAATGGGTCGCATAATTTCCTTGTTTTTCCTCACCCTTAGCTTATAAATGTACTGTATTGGGTCATGTCAAAGCAAACAAGAACCAGAACTATATCAGTACTGGGGCCTCGAGAACTATGAATAGCTTATGATTTCTAACTTTTCCTCTTTAAGTCATTGTAGCATGTAAACCATGGGTTTCCCACTGATGTTAAACTTGTTTATATGATGTTCTCAGTTTTCAGCTGGTCACACATGGCATCCATAACACTTCCCAGTGCACCATTTTTTAAAGTGACTTCTTCCAGGACACAGATTAATTTACCCCAGAAGAATTTTGCAGGCGTGCAATGGTGTACAAATGTTTCCAAGGCCTTTGGGTTGAAGACAAGGCAGCGTTCTTTGACTGCAAGGTACAAGGTGAAGCTGATTATGCCTGATGGCAATGTGGCAGAGTTTGATGCCCCCTGACGACGTGTACATTCTGGACTCTGCTGAGGCTGCTGGTCTGGAGCTTCCATACTCTTGTCGTGCTGGTGCGTGTTCTACATGTGCAGGAAAAATTGAGAAGGGATCCGTGGATCAGTCTGATCAATCATTCCTTGATGATGGGCAAATGGAATCTGGTTATGTATTGACTTGTGTCTCATATCCCACCTCAGATTGTGTTATTCACACACACAAGGAAGGCGAGCTATATTGAACAAGATGTACTTAGTTGCCACCAGATTCTGTTACAAATTATGTTCTGTTGGACCGATCGTTGTAGGTATGGGGATGTTTATGCAACTTGATTTGGCGTGGATACAATAAAGTGACTTTCTTGGAGCAATTTCCTCCCCTTTTGCTCCGGTTTCTATCAAGCTAGAGTGAGTATGCTTTTGACTATAACTCCTCAACATTTTGGAAGCTTGTTTTTGTTTTGGTGGATTGGCTTTTTGAGGAATAACACCATTTGGGAAAAAAGTAACCAAATACAACACTACTATACACCGGTATATGTATAGGATTCGTTAGTTACTATAATGCCAGTCTATTTATGTTTTTATTCTTCGAACTTGTGTGGATTTTTGCGACCACGTCTTTTTCTTGTCGACCCAATATTCTTCCTTGTTTTGTCTATGTCCACACTTTCCTCTGTTTCTGCCTTTCCTTGTATTATATGTTTCAGACATCTGTGGAAGTTATATTTGTTGTATTTTTGGTATGTTAGAATTGTATTTGTGCGGTTCTTTCTCTCTATTATGTGCCCTTCTAACCCATAATCTGGGTGTCTTGAGGTTTTGGCCCCCTTGTTAGCTTTTTCTCTTCTTGTGCATCGACATGTCCACTAATAGGGTCATCATTTGATTCCAAGTATGTAAATACATAGGTACAAGAAGATAGATAATAAATAAATCTATTAAAGTTGCGAAGCAAGGAATCTATATATTTCTAAAACATCTTTATGCCAAAAATAGAGTTTAAGCATTCAGACAAGCATCTAGCATTTTACTACTTATTGTATCCATTGGAAAGATACATTTGTATTACATTGAATTGTATGTTGAATGACATTATATTTGTATGTTGATTGCCAAATTGTTCAACTATTTAGGGTTGTGGTAAACTAATGAGTAAACTCAATTTTTTTGGGTTTTAGCACATGCCCTAAAACATATTTGTTTTCTTTATGCATTTTACAAACTTAGATGCATGATTAGGGTTTTGGAGGAGAACAATTTCCAAGTGATTTGCAATGAATTCTAGAAAAGTGGATGAAAATTTTGAAGCACACGAGCAGAGAATTATGAGCACCTAGTAAGTTTCACACATGCAAGTAGTTATTTACAACCAAAGCTACTATGATTATGGTTTTTCCACTTCCATACTTGTGCAATTATAGCTACTCAAAAGACTTTTGTTTGTTCTAAGATTTATGGGTTTTGTTTGTCTCGCTTTCAGACATGTGTTTGAATCCTTATTGTTGACAATTATCTTTAGATTTGTGACAATATTGTGTCTATTTAAAACCCTAATTATTTCTAGCTCCTAGATTCTTTATTTCATTTATGTTTTAGGAAATTCAATTTTGTAGCTGATTTATAATTGTAAATTTGATTTAGGCTTTATTGCAATGTTATATGGTTATTATAGTGCATTATTAAGGAAAAACCACTTTTCATATTCACACTTTATGAATCTTTATTGGACATGTTTGTAGCTTCTAAGGGTTAGAGATCTTGCTTCTCTTGGGATAAATATTATTTATCTAGGGCTATCTTTCCATATTTGATTCATTTAGCCCTAATTGTTATATGATTCCTCATAGGGTTTGGCTCTCATAGTCATATTTGTGGCAGCCCTAACAATTCCTTATATCACGTGTTGTAAATTATGTGATTTTATGTGTACATTAGTTATTAATCATGCCATTGATATTGATAGGAATGTTACTAGATGTAATTCTATTTTGGCATGATTTGCAATTATTTTCTTTCCATGGCATATTCTTGTCACATGTATTATTGTGTAGTATATTGTCATCCATGTTTTAGACGTTTTCCTTCCAATGACATATCATTGATTGTTATCCTTATTTTATGGACATCGTAATATTATATGCAATGTTGATTGTAGTTCTTGCTTACATATTGCTTCTCTTACCAACTACAAGGAACCAATAGTGCGTTTTAGTGATATATCTCATGTTTCCTATTGTATGATAGTGAGACATGAGGTGAAGTAGACCCTGCAAATGAGGGCTAGAGTAAAGAATGTTATAGTCCCTCCTCTTTCACAACCACAAGAGGGGGCTAATCAAAACTTTCCCCATGCTCCTAAGCTTAGGTTTCATGTGGAAAACACTAATACCATGAATTAGTTACAAAATATGCATGCTAAGATATCTATCCTTGAGTTAGCTACCAAATTTAATGTGTACGAGGATATTCTTTACAAAGCCTTAGAGAAAACCACATTACCAAGTGATATTTAACCTTCTCACTTCGTTCATTAACACCTTTGAGAATGATGAAGTGCCTTCATGAGATATCATTGATCAACGTCTTCCATTGCACATTCAAGGTGTACTCACCTCATTTTGGCTTACTAATGATTTATTTTGTAGGACTTGTCGGTATTAATCTCCTTGAATGCATGTCATAAGGAGTACATTTGGGATCGGGGTGGGTTGACTTGTAGCACATTGTGAGGGATCATTGCATCATTTTCCTTCTTACTAACACATTACACCACCTTCACATCAACTTTAGTTTGCCTCCTAGGTTTTTGTTCCCCTATTAAAGCCCATTTTCCCACTTCCTACATGGGATCATTGCATCACTTTCCTTCTTACTACCAAATTACACCATCTTCACATCAACTTTAGTTTGCCTACCTAGGTTCTTGTTCCCCCTATTCAACCTCTTTGTCACACTTCCTCCATTTGCTTGCACTTAGTTGACATCATTGACCTAATCAACAACATTTTGTAGACCCCAATTTTAGTCGATGTCATTAGTCAAGATGATGATGTCACTTAAAATTAAAATGTGATTTCTATGGTGATTATCCATATTAGGGTTCCCATAATGAACAATCCACTTTGCTCATGCCCGCAAATCCCCTTAGGAAGAAGAAGAGGAAGAGTTTTGAGGAGCTTACATCAAGGAAAACTAATTAAAACATTGAGCCATTAAAGATACCAAGAATATGAGTCGAATAATCAAGGCCTCGGTCCTCCCTAGCTTGAGGTTTATTTAGGTCTTCTAGTTATCCACCTTGGCTTTACCTACAACAATCTCTCACAAGGTGTTACAAGCTAAAAAGGGAGATTAATTTATCGATAATTCAACCCTAGGTAAGTATCCTTGACCCTAATCTTTTCTTTTGTAATTTGGTTGATGGTTATTCTTTATATCATGTATTAGATAGGATAAAATATCATAAATTTATTATCTTATTGTTATCTTTACAATCTTGTCATTTACTTTCATAGCTCTTGTTTTTTTGCCTAGTGGCGACCAACGTTATAGATTAGATAACTCTTGGTTAAATGTCTAAGAACACCCTAAATTTAGTAAGGTCCTACACCATATATATACATAGTGATTGATTTGTGAGAAATTGTATACACTTCTCCTTTGTTCACCTATACACATGTTAACTTGGAGTTCTCTTCTCACATTGTGCACCTTGCAAAGTGTGCATACACGTTGTGTGGCCTCCTTGCACACCACCGCATTATCGTGCAACGCTTCTCTTCTATGTAGTGTCTCGTAGAGCCCTTATTCTAGTTTGTTCCTTATGCAGAAATTTCTCACTCAACACTTGTGTGCTACTGTTGAGTTGTGGAGCTCAATTACTTCAGTTTAGCTTGCAATGTGAAACTTGCTAGAAAACATAGTAACAGTCATCGGCTAGGAAGAACCGACATCGGTCACCGAGGATCGATCGACTTGATCAGGCAAGGAGGAATCGGCATCGATTAGGGCTAACCGACGTTAGTTACCTGTGCGAGGATGTTTTAATTAACTCTTGGGAATTAGATCTATTTTTAACATTAAAGTATATCTATTGATTGTAATTGCATGGCTAAGTGCCCTAAGTTTATAAACGCCTATATAAGTATAAAATCTAGGGTTTAAAAGTAAATATTAACAAGAATTAAGAAGCACTTGCAAAAGTTGGTGACAGAGAGAATTCTTGGTGATGAAACAAAAAGCTTGAGAGAAAGAAAACTGTACATCCGAGAGGTGTGGAAGATTGTAAATATTCAATTGTATATCTTGTCAATGCTTTGGATAATAGATTGGCTTGTTTCTTGGTGGACATAGCCCACACTTTGGGTGAACTACGTTAAATGCGGTGTTGATTTATGTCTTTTATTTTGTATATTTCTTCTAGTAGAATATCCACTTTGATTTGCATGGATGCTTAGATATGATATATTATGTCTGCACAACCGGTGTGTTAACCCCAACATTACCTTTACAACACACTCTAGCATAGGCCCTGCATTGTGTGCAACATATTTTCAAGGAAACAATGCTTTTGTATGGCTTGTCAAGTGGCACTTTCCAAACCTTCGTGACACGTAAGAGAATCTCTCGGAGTAACCATCTAACGAGAATATCAACCACCATGCACTTTGAAGAAGTTCAACCATCACATAGTTGGAAGATAAAATGACTTATGAGCTTTCTTCTTTGTAACTATTGATAGTCATAACTTCATTCTTGTATTTGTAGTATAAATATATAACATACTCAAATACTCAAAGGATGACTTCTTGAAAAATGAACCAATAGTAGTGGTTATTGGCAATGCCCTAAGTATCTAATATTTATCACATGTATCTCGTACATGATCTTTCATTTTAAGAAGATAAGAGGAAGTGGTTTCCCATCCGATCACATAAACACACTCATCTATCCTTTTTATAACATTGTGTATGCATCTCATGTTTTATTAGTGCTAACATTTTCTCTTGTGCTGAGGGGATGTTGATGCATTATCCTTTTGAGTAGGTGCCTTAAGGGGCCTTTCGTGATTGGGGGTGATCAAAATTGGTCACATGGGCTTGACCACAACATTTGAAGAGAAGTCACTATATCATCCTTTATACCATAGTTACCCTATCCTTTGTTTGTTTCCTCCTTTGTTAGCTTGTTACCATCATTGTCCACTTATTTACATTCAATCTCGGTCTTCCCTTCACTTTCAATCATCCCGGACCTTTGTCACATTTTTGTTATGTCTTTGGCCCCCATTCCTCATTATTTTCATCCTTGACCTTAGGCTTTTCGACAAATGAACCATGATTGACCATGGTTGATCACGTTGGGCTTTATTTTCTCTATGGCCAACTTGATCGACCACGGTAAATCACGTTAGAAATATTTCATATATATACTCATCTTTTCATATCATTTGATCATCAATTAATCACATTGTCACATCTTATTTGCACATTGGACATTTGTACACATATTTACATATACTTGTTAGACTTGAGGTTTTGGAGCTTCCCCTTTTGCATTTGGGTCACCATAGTGAGCTAGGAATGAAGGTATTCTAATTGAGACTTCCTTCTCCCGCCCCAACAACTCTCTCTTGGTGTTGTTGTCTCTGGGAAGGATCAATGCATCAACAATCACACCACATGTAAGTATCTCTAACCCTTCTTTATCCTTTATTTCATGTTTATTTATGGTTAATCATTCATTGTTATAGATTAGAGTATATGTGTGTGTTTAATTAGTTTTCTTTGCCTTGTTTTATTTATATTATGCCCATTGGATTTATCCACCTTCCGACCAATCTATATTCGAATATTAATATGACACCTCTCTTTACGTTAGACATAGACCTTGAAAAACTATAACTATCTTGGGGTTAGGGTTACTATCCTCTAGGATTATGACTCTTGTGCTCCATCATCGCATATGGTATCTACATCTTGTGTGCAGACTCAAACTTGATCTCTTATAGTAAGAGAACAAGCAAGGAACTATCTTAGCCTATGATACATTTTGGTGAACCCAATGTGAGTCTTACTTTTCCGTAGATCAAGTTAGATTTGCTCTGATTTTTCTTTTTTCTCTTCATTTTTTACACTATTAGCCTTTGTGTAATTTTCTCTATAGTGCTTAATCCTATGTGCATGCTACGCCCTTAACTTATTGCTTGTATTAGGATATGAGTAGCCGACTTATGGCTTACCATATCATTTTATTATATCATTTATACTTTCTCATGCTTAATAAGTCGGCCTTAGTGATGGCCATAACATATGAATAGTATATATATAGGGGATTGTAGGTAGTAGTTCATTATCATTTGAGCATTTGAGTCTTATTATATGGTTTGAAGGTTGTCCCCTCAAAGTGGCAAAGCTATTCTAACCGCATATTGATATCATTATTCGAAATATTGTGTTATTTGGTATTCTATTGCTACTCATAATCAATTATACAAGTAATTTCATTACAAGTGGTATCGGAGAGTGTGATACGGGCCAAAATTAGGGCAAAACCCTAATTTTTGTTTCCGCCATATATTGCGAAACCATAGTGAATTGGTGGGAGATATTTTTACTAGAGTTGCAAAACATTTCAAGTAAGGTTCCTTGAAAATTTCAGACTTTTTTATTTATTTTGCAAAAGTTATTACAAATTTAGGGTTTTTCATAAAATCGCTCCCTAGGGTGCAAATTGTGGAATGTTTTCAAGTTCTTTACATTTTCAGAAATCTCTAAAAAAATAGTATTAGTATCTTCTCTGTGTTTTTTTCTGTTTGACCAAATTTGTATCGAACCCTAAACCCTAAGGTTTGACATCATGGCGGGGCATTCCACAAGAGCAAAAAAGAATCCGGTTACTCTGGGTAAAACCCCAGATAAATATAGGGTAATGATTGAAGAGATGGAGCTAGAAGGGGTAAATATAGATTCCTCAGCACTAGGGTTTACCTCAGTTGATCATAAGGTGAGCCAACTTGAGTATGAGTTGCGAAATGTACAATTTGAGATGGCCTCTATAGGAGACAAACCAAATCAATTAGCGGTTGGATGATATCATGCAATATGTAAAGGGTAAACAATATTGCTCAAATCTGCCCCATATCAACCAAGGAGGATCTTGGTTCAAAATCATGGACAAAATAACCATGCTTTGGATTGCTTTTCAAAGCCCCATCGAATCCAACTTATTCGCAACCACGGAACATGATGCCGAAAGTGGATATGCGCAAATTTGATGGTAAGGATCCCTGAATTGGATAAGTCAAATGGAGAACTTCTTTGAGTTACATCAAACACCATCAGGGCAAAAGGTGACATTGGCATCCCCGTATCTTGTACTGGACCAATTCGTTTGGTATCAATGGTTATGTGCTTAGAGGCGAAGAATGGCCTCAAAGTGTCACTTGGATAGTTTTTACCGAGGAGTTGCAATTGTACTATAGTTCTAGTGTTTCAGAGAACTACTTTAGTCAATTAGCAAAGTTACGGAAAACAGGATCACCAAAGATTATGTGCATTAATTCCGAACATATCCTTAAGGGTGGAGAATATTCTAGAAGAGAATCAATGACTTGTTTCTTGGGGTCTTAAAGACCACATCGAGCATGAGGTCCGTATGTTTAATCCACTCAAGCTTTCGATTCTATTATCATGGCACGTCGAGTAGAGGAAAAAGTACTTTGTAGTAGGAAACCGCCTTTCATTAACCCCGAGAGACCGTAGTATCTCTTCCCCTTCATTAGCTAGGCCAATTAGACCGACTCCTCAACAAATTGAAGAAAAGAGAGCAAAATGATTATGTTTTAATTGTGATAGCAAATATTGATCGGGACACAAATGTGCTTTGAGAAAAAGTTGTCCTATATTGACGGAGGTAATGAGGATGATGAGGAAGCTGCAATTATAGGAGAGGTGAGGAACCGTAGAGAAGATGAAGTAGAGGATCACCAACCTATAATTTCTTATTATGCATTGTCAGGTATTAGTACTCCTCAAACACTCAAGGTTATTAACTATCTCAAAAACAGAAGGTGACAAAGTGTTGATTGACTTGGGAGTACCCATAACTTCATAAATAGTAAGTTAGTTGCCTGCCGTCTCAATTGTTTTATTTACCCACTCCGTAAATGTAAGTTATTATGATTGCGGATGGTGTGACGATCAAGTGCACAGGAAAGTGCTATAGTATCAAGCTTTCCATGGGAGACTACATGTTAGACTCACCTATGTTTGTTATTTCTATGGAAGGGGTAGATATTGTTTTGGGTGTCTAATGACTCACAACCTTAGGTACTATAGAGATGAATTTCCAAGAATTGTTCATGTGATTTCATTCAGGATGGAAGGACAATACAATTGAATGGGATGATATCTAAGTCTTCACAGATTATTATTGTCATCGATGCGTAAGGTTCTTAAAAGGAGTAGATGGATTTATAAAGCAATGTTATTTTCCATAGAAGTACAAAATATGTAGAGTCTTCAATGCCACCCGATCTTGAAGTTTGTTGATGCTCACTCATATGTTTTTGATGCAATTCTAAAGGGATTACCACTAGTTAGGGATCATGATCACGCCGCTCGTTGATTCTAGGAGCCAAACACCTAACATCGACCATACGAGATACCCATATTCCCAAAAAGTGAGATCGAGAAAATGGTTCAGAAATGTTGAAGGAATGTATCATCAAGCATAGCCGGATTGCATATTCTTCACCGGTGGTCATGGTATGTAAGAAGGATGAAACATGGAGGATGTGTCCAAATTATTTGAGAACTCAACAAGTACATCAAAGATAAGTTTCCTATTCTAGTAATTGATGATTTACTTGATGAATCGCATGGTGCTATTTATTTCACAAAATTAGATCTTCGTTCGGGGTAACATCAAATTAGAATAAAAGAGGAAGACGTTCATAAAAGCGGCTTTCGGGACTCACGAGGGCCATTATGAGTTTTGGTAATGCCTTTTGGTCTTACAAATGCGCCTCAACCTTTCGAAGCTTGATAAACACTTCCTTTTTAGGCCATTTTAAAGGAAATTTGTATTAGTTTTCTTTGATGACGAATTATAAAATTCAAACACACGTTCAAGTTTTAATAATTGTTCTCGCCCAAACAACACAGTTTGATCACACAATTTTTTTAAAACGAATGTTCCCCTGCTCGCATATTTACAATATGGAACACACATTCAATGCCATTCAATCTTATAATGATTCTATATGCTGTCTGTAAATGACTCGAGGAACTACCGATCTTCCATTTTCATGGCTCTGAGTTTCAACGATCCTTCATTTCATGACTAAGCAACAACCGATCCTTCATGTTCATGACTCGCAACAACCGATCCTTCATGTTTGTTTATGCATGGTATATTATATATACCTATTCTCATAACCAATTCCTAGTTATCGAAGTGATCCATTTAAGAAGCCTATCTGAATATCTGTTACTGATATTCATCTCGACATCCCGCATCTTAAATTAAGTGATAAGGACAACGCAACCAAGCAATTGCGATACTTTGGCCAAAGATTTTCACATGCTTTTTGATGATCATATTCCCGGATGTGATACACATCACGGAATACGCCCTTCACCTCACTTCACCGTTATCTAGAATGGTCTTTCCCGGTTCCTACCAAAGTCCTCTTTGTTTAAGGTTAGTTTAAATTTCCAATTACAGTTAGTAATATGAACGAGTATAGGAAGGCACTCCTGTAACTAAAGATACGCAGACATACAGTGTCGTTTCCCCACGACCCCGTGTGTCTAGTTATCTTTAGTATTCCGGAGTCACTCCGTATACCAGATCATACTCCTATCCCCTGTCCACAATTACACATTCAGCCTATGTATTCTTGATGTTTTAATTCAGGAGGGCATTGCAATATGTCACCGCAATACAGGTGTCGTCATGAAGACCCCGTCTTCATGGAGACACCTTGCTGTAGCTGGCGTATGCCAATGTCCTACGGAATTCTCCCATCGAGAATACACATCCTGCTCAAGTGCTTCGGATATGATTTTAATAATTAAAATCAACTTTCAGCATCCACGCTGATCTCTTGATCCTCGTTTCCGTTACAGTTGTATATAGCCAAGAGGGACTAAATCCGTCCATTATCTTGCAATGCATCTTCTCCTTCATGTCGAAGGGCTGCATTTCCTTACTTGGTTCACTTCTTAATCATTGGATTAAGCAGTCCGTACCGACGGACGTGATAAGTTTAACCTATTAAACTTAACCAAGATTTTCTCAACTGCAACTAAATTCAGAATTTTAACTTATTAGACGTCATTTAAACGAGGTCTAATTCCCAAGAACAGTATTCATTTGTTCTCCTTAACGTTATATGGTTAAGGTCCATTAGTTATGGATATACTTATCCTATATCCTTTATTCTGAATTTAGCACACGAGATCATTAATGAAGCTCGAAAGCGAAGTTCGATTACTCCGAAGTTTAATTGGTATTCCTTAGCTCCTAAGCTAATCCCGAATACCTTCCAATTATGGAATCATATTCTTCTTAATCCTTTTAATGTCAATTAAAAATTCATCTTTACCCAAGTATGAATTAATTGCATTTTTCAACTTAAAAGTTGCATTTAGGTAAGAATAGATATCAGTTTCCATTTAGCATCCATCCAAGGACAAATAAACAAATCCAAATCAAGAAATAACATTATATTTCCAATTTAGACAACAAAATCAAACTGATATAACTATTGAAAATATCACACTTGTAATTGTATTCAATATTTCAAGTCATAATCTGTACATTTGCCAATCCAGCTGATTGGGCATAGTTTATACAAAACATCCATACAACTCATGGATAGAAGAATATATTTTCTTCTTTTCACAATTCCTCGAAGAGGAATAAAAGCAACAATTTCAATACATCATCAAATCAAAAGCATCGAAAAATAGCCAAGTCTTCATTCTAATCAAATTCCATCTCGCAAAATGAATTGCACGGTCGGCTTCAATGAATCGAGCATATTAAGCACTTATCCTTAAAATAAGGTGCTTCAACTAACTATCTCAATAAAAGAACCCCGCTTTTATGAAACGACAGCTTAAACATCAATCACTAAATAGGCACAAAAGAAAGATCAAAGCATAACAACTGAACTATCAAAATATTATCACAATCAGCAATAAGACTGCTGTCCCATAGTTTCCACATAATATTAAACATACTGTTATCCTTTCCACGCCTTTCATTAATAATAAATGCAAAGGATGAAACTAACTGAAATGTAAACTCATTACTTTCTTTTTCAGTTCATCGTGTATTAAATTCAAAGCAATCAAGTATGCATAAGAAAGCGAACAACAATGCATATAGTTGCTTCCATCTAAGCACTATAAAATTCATTATTCACTTAATTCCAGATTTCCAATCGAATGAAAGAAGAAAAGATCATTTTTCCAAGTCATTCATTCATATCTCTATTTCTTTCCACATGACTGTCCTAAAGTGGAATCCAAACGAAAGACAAATCAAGATAATGCTTCAGAGTGAAACTTACAAAATCCATTCGGAATTCACTTTCCGATAAGAAGAATAATTTCATTTATAATCAGCTTTAAATGAAAACAGGGAAGAATTCATCATAGAACAAGCAATATCAAGATGCAGACTATGTATTTACTGTACTAGAAGATCCCATACTTCTTTCACTGTATTGTTAACCAAACAAACAGTTATACAATCACGCAATCACTTACTCATATGACCTTTTATATCCATGAACGCATACAATTCATAATAACCAATTACACATTGTTGTTACCTACAGCGAAACCAAATTCTTATGCACCGTAAAGTTCCAATATTATTTTTAGAGTCAAAATAGCAAAAAGATAAGAATTCATTTCTCTAAAATTTCATTAAGAACAATCCTTTTGATCAAAATGAACTCAAACACCCAAATCGTGTTCATCTAAGCAAGACAACTCAAATTATAAAGATAGCAGAACAGTCGTTCTTATTGAAAAGCAAACTCACATAGCCTGTACAATTTAAATCCAGTATACCACAACAATGGATATCCAATTCGAGTTCTATCTCGATCAACCGTTAACTCCAAAACAACATTCTCCATTTTCTTAATGAGGTACAGAACTCAAAATATAACATTCATATATCAATACCTCTATAAAGACAAACCCGTTTAGGGTGTTAATTGCGTAAGCTGGTACAGTCAAGGCAGACTCAGAAAACAAGCTGATTTCCACATTTTCCATTTATTTAAAAACAAATCCAAGTCAAGTTCGCATTCACGCATAGTTCCAAACAGGAGGACAAACCTCAACTATAGGACGCAATGAAATCAATTTTCCATTACAGCATAAGGAAATATAATCATTCTTTGCACAAAATACAACCAATTGTAATTTTGTCAATCAGTCCGAACAGGAAGACCAAACAACATCTATAAAACACAATAAAACCACCCTATTCTCTCAACAAGGAGAAACGAAATCCATTAATAACTTCAGGAGGAAAACAATCAACTTTTTCCTACTTTCACGAATACCCAGTTCGTATTCGTTCTCATCCAATTCAAGGAAAGGCACAGCAATGAAATTATTGCTATTACCTTATTCAAATCGAGTTCAAATACTCATAAGAAAACCCAAATGCCATTTCCTTTACAATCCAAAACAGAAAAAGGAAGAGGATCTATTTCCTTATAAATATCAATAAGAAACAACTTCAACAACTATTGCTTCTCTTTCATTCTAGTTCATCAAAGAAAAGAACTTATAGTTTCAATAGAGAAAACAACTCAAATAACATGTGTACACCGTGATACACATGATAAATTTCCCAATATCGTTAAACGACCAAGACGACAGAAAGCATTTCATTCGAGAATACAAGGACAATCGAAACTCAAAGAACCAATAACAATGATTCATATTATTTCCAAAATGACAGCAATACAACACGACTGTAATTCCGTTTCCTCTTTTCATGCCAAGGCAGTTCCAAGCACAATCAGCAAAGAAAATGTTTACATTATAAGGAAGTGATTAAACAGCCTGTTCCGATTCATTCAACATGTACAGAGAAGAAAATGTCTACCTCAAACAACTTGATTCATTTCCGATTTGATTCACACAACCAAATCAAGACCAAGCAACCAGAAACGTTTCATCATATCATTTCCCAAAGAAAAGAAAGCAAGAACCAACAAAATCCAAGTCAAATCGACTCAACAGCAATCACGCAATCCAAACCCAAGAGCAGGGTTGTTTTAATGAGACACTTAAACAAAGCAAGAGTTTTTAAAGAGAAGGGCTTAACATGCCTGTAATCTCTTTTCCTGAACTCGAAGAAAGATTTGTTTGCCGCATTTTTCCTTCCACAACGACAACACAAACTTCCCAGACACTCCTTTCTTCTTCAGGCTTAACAACAGCCTCCAAATCTCCAAGAAAATGTCAAATGCCAAGAGCTGGTTCGACTGAACCAGACCAGAAAAACCAAATGCAGAGCAACTTTGCCAAAACCAAACCGAAACAATGAAAAATCAAATTCCCTCATACACTTTCCAAGGCGAACTGGTCATGGGACCGAAAACAATTAATGCAATTAAGGCTCTGCCTTTTCCTTACTTTCCACGCCACCGCCACTTGAGTTGGCGAACTCAAATTTCAAATTTCCCATGCAAAACCGAATTTGGCTCTATCTCCAAATAGATGCCTCTATTTCCTACCTGCCCCGCCAAAACTGGCGCTGTCCACGTATGGACTGTTTATTAAATGCTAATGAATGCCCTTCCTTCATCCTTATCCTCTCCTTCCAAGGGTCTGCGCGCCTTTTAGATTAGGATTAGTTTAGGTTGCATATAGTGTTCAACCTAGGTCTTAGTTTAGCCTTAGGTTTATTTTCCCCTTTTTTTTTTATGTAATTTAAAAATCCACTTAGGATAGTAGTGTAGGATGCATGTTAGGACTTAGGATTAGTTTAGGTTTAATTCACACTAACCACTAACACTAACATCTTCCATCCAGCCTCCCTACTAACATTCACGTTAATGCAGAGCAGGACGTTCCGTCCTTCGATTATGTGCCAAGGCCACCCGTGTCCAGGCATTTCTTGCCTCACGAGGTCCCAAGTTCGACAGTACAGGGTTCAAGAATCGAACCCCTGTCGTTGGCATCTACGTGCTAGCTGTTCACACCTGCAATCAGGCGCTGCACGTTCATAACAATCTCGGGTTCGGTTCAAGTGTGAATCGACACAGAAATCACAAGAGGACCTCAGCATACTTGGATCAGTGAAATTGATTCAAGGTATGCTGTCAATCAGCAAAGAGAGTTTAGCAAGTATACGACAATTTGTCGTCACATCAGCAAACACACAAGTACAATATTTGTTGTCCCATGCAATAAATCATAGCATACAAGAATCCAAGTTAGCAACACATTCTCTTAAGATCAGAACTTATCTTAACATGTTTGCCTTCATTTCAGCAGTTATAATCAGTATGTAAAACATTCACCAAGTTAACATACAAAATCAGAGTGTTACATTCTTCCCTCCTTAAAGAATCATCGTCCCGATGATCAGATTAACAAATCAAGGAGTTCCTAGGACAAAGTTCAGTTATTGTCCTTTCATTCATAAGTTCATACCAAAAACAGATTCTCTCTTAAAAACAACGTTTTAAGACAACTGTACAATAGACTAATAATTGTCTAAATTTGGTAGAATTATCAGTTCTTGAATTTCAAATTCAATTAAACAGTGTGGAAAAGTAGATCTCATTTCTTCGAGATTCTCCCAAGTTGCACTTTCTTCGCTGAACTGGTCCCACTGGACCTTACATTGGTTCACTTCGCGATTTCTCAAGTACAACTGGCGAGTTCCCAACACTCGAATGGGCTTAACCACGATTATTCCTGGGTCTTGGACCTGCAAGGAATTCCAATTTAGCACATGTGATAAATCTGTCACGTATTTCTTAAGCAAAGAAATATGAAAAACATCATGCATTTGAGACAAAGCAGGAGGTAATGCTAGACGATAAGCTACAGGGTTGATTATTTCAACAATTTCAAAAGGTCCCACGTAACGTGGCGACAACTTGGCAGCCTTGCCAAAAGTTATTGAGCTCTTTTTCGGCTTCACCCGAAGAAAGACCTTCTCTCCCAGTTTATAATGCCTGTCAACCCGCTTCAAGTCTGCATAACTCTTTTGCCTATTGGCAGCCTCCTTTAGATGTTCTCGAATCATTTTGATTTGCTGTTCCATTTCCATAAGGATTTCTGGCCCAATTACCTCTCTGTCCTCAACGCTGTCCCAGCTGACAGGGGTTCTGCATTTTCTTCCATACAATGCTTCAAAGGGCGCCATTTTTAAAGAGGCATGATAGGTGTTATTGTAAGCAAATTCTACCAGCGGAAGGTATTCCTCCCATTTATACTGCTGGTCCATGCAATACATCCTTAACATGTCCTCTAAAACCTGATTAACTCTCTCAGTCTGTCCATCCGTTTCTCGGATGATATGCAGAACTGAAGTTCAATTTAGTCCCCAAGGCCGCATTAAGCGTTTGCCAAAACCTTGATGTCATCCTCGGATCTCTGTCCGATATGATTAATTCCGGTATTCCATGCAATCTGAAGATTTCATGTACAAATCTTCTTGCTAGCACTGGTGCATCGTCCTTCAAATTACCAGCAATGAAGTGTGCCACTTTGGTCAATTTATCGACTACAACCAGGATAATGTCATGCTTATTTCTTGACATAGGCAATCCTTGAACGAAATCCATCGTTATCACTTGCCATTTATACTGCGGAATGCTGTGGGGATACAATAATCCAGAAGGGTGCATATGTTCCGCCTTAACACGCTGACATTCCAAGCAGTGTGTTACAAACTCTACCACATCCTTTTTCATTCCCTTCCAAAAATATTGTTGCTTAAGATCAGCGAGCATTTTTGTAATGCCAGGGTGTCCAGAAAAAGGTGAATTATGGAATTCAGTTAACAATTTCCCTCTTAAGTCATTTGCCACAGGTATATATACCCTGTTTTCGAACCTTAGAATTCCTTCATTATCAAAACGGAATCCCTTATACCTGATGTCCTGCGGGTCTGCAGCAAGTGCTGATTTGACTTGCTGGAAATAAGGATCTGATTCCAAGGCATCTTTACCTCATCCTTAAACTGAGTTCTTAACGTTATAAGAGCAGAGATATGCTTCCTTCGACTCAAAGCATCTGCTACCCGATTTTCCTTGCCCTTAATGTAGCTTATATCGAAGTCATACTGAGACAGAAATTCTAACCATCTTCGCTGCCTTGCATTCAGATTTGGCTGAGTAAAAATATACTTCAGCCCCAGATGGTCTATTTTTAACTCAAAGGGCTTGCCTAAAAGGTAATGCCTCCATATTTGAAGTGCATGAACAATGGCAGTGAGCTCAAGATCGTGTGGAGCATAGTTCTGTTCATGTAACTTAAGTTTTCTGCTTTCATAAGCGATGACATGGTTATTCTGTAATAGAATACCT
Source organism: Taxus wallichiana var. yunnanensis (assembly GCA_018340775.1). Taxonomy (NCBI): domain Eukaryota; kingdom Viridiplantae; phylum Streptophyta; class Pinopsida; order Cupressales; family Taxaceae; genus Taxus; species Taxus wallichiana. The sequence continues at coordinate 585,336,705 of CM031235.1, read as the reverse complement.
CCAAGGCCTTCTCCTGAGGCGTCCGTTACAACCATAAAATCTCCATTTGGATCAGGTACAGTCAAAATAGGTGCTGTAGTTAACTGTTCCTTTAACTTTTTAAAGGCAGATTCACATTTGTCTGTCCAGATAAATTTCTTTTCTTTCTTTTGCAACGAAGTGATTGGGGCAGCAATTTTTGAAAAGTCCTTAACGAACTTTCGATAATATCCAGCCAAGCCCATGAAGCTCCTCACTTCGTGCACATTCTTAGGCGCAGGCCACTCAGTTATAGCTGTGATCTTTGAAGGGTCAACAGCTATCCCATTTTTGCTTATAACGTGTCCCAAATAATGCACTTGCATCATAAAAGGAACATTTGGACAGTTTGCCATACAACTTCCTCTTTCTTAAGATTTCCAGCACTATCCTGAGGTGTTCTTGGTGCTCTTCGACATTTTTAGAGTATATAAGAATGTCATCTAAGAATACAAGCACAAACTTGTCTAAGTATTCTTGAAAAATATTGTTCATTAGATTCATGAAGGTGGCAGGTGCATTAGTCAGCCCAAAAGGCAACACCGTGAACTCATAATGCCCGTACCTCGTTCTAAAAGCTGTTTTATGAATATCTTCTTCCTTTATTCTCAGCTGATGGTACCCTGATCGCAGATCTATTTTTGAATAAACTGATGCTCCTCGCATCTGATCAAATAGATCATCAATCCTAGGAAGTGGGTATCGATTTTTGATAGTTGCTTTGTTCAGCATTCTGTAATCAATGCACAGCCTCAAAGTGCCATCCTTTTTCTTTACGAAAATTACCGGCGCTCCCCAAGGTGAGACGCTCGGTCTGATCAGCCCCTTAGTCAGAAGTTCTTGTAACTGAGCCTTCAGCTCTACCAACTCAATGGTAGTCATTCTATAAGGTGCCTTAGATATGGGTTCCGTTCCTGGTTTGATTTCTATTGCGAAGTCAAACTCACGTTTGGGCGGAAGACCTGGCAATTCTTCCGAAACACATCATGGAAATCCCTCAACAATGGATATCTTTCCATGAAATCATTATCTTCTTCTCGTATTTTCTGTCATTTTTACTGCATACAAAGTGCAGCCTCTGTTTTTAGCCCTCTTTAGTTGCATAGCCGTCAGTTTCCTAACTGCAACTTCCCGTTTTACACCTTGAATGACTGCTGCTTTCTGCAGGTCATCAAAGCAATAGATTTGTTTTTCATAACAGTCGACCTTTGCCTTATGTTCAGCCAACCAGTTAACTCCAATAATGATATCATATGATCCTAGAGGAGTGACATACAAGTCAACTTCGGTGGAGAAACTAGGCAGATCAAGAATTGCCCCAAAAAGGCACATTTCGACTGTATGGACAACATTATTCCCATAATGCACTGTCCATGTTTTATCCATTCTCGCAGCCTTTCTTTTTAATTTCATAGCAAGTTTAGCAGAAATAAAACATTCTGTAGCTCCAGTATCAAAAAGTATAACTACAGGTGTACCGAATAACTTACCCGTAACTTCTATGGGCGTCACTTGCTTTTCAGCTTGTCTGTTAGCCACTGCAGCATGTATCCTATGCTGTTGTCCGCGATCATCCTTCTTCAGAGGACAGTGATTCGCATAGTGGTCCTTTCCACAGTTGAAGCATCCTCCAGCTGGCCCTTTTCTAGGCTCAAATTTATTACCAGCCTTGAAGTTATCATTCTGGCTTCCATAGGACTTCTGTCCAATGCCATTAACTTTTGTGAAGCTGTTCCGCACGCTATTTACAGGTCTGTTCATCACAGGTTTCTTGTTGTTATCTACAACAATTTTGTTTTTCACACCAAACCTTTTCCAAGGTCCCCTTTTTGGTGCAAGAGATGAAGAAGGATTGGGAATCTTCTTCCTTATCTCTTCCCTGTGAGCAGATATTGCCCTCAATTTCTGTTCCTGTCTGATTGCCTTTTCGACAACTCCATCCATGGTGGTTGGGCCGTGGACATCCACTTCGCCCCCAATGATGGGATTCAGTCCCATTATGAATTTCCGTATTCTGAACTTCTCGTCAGCTTGGTACTGCGGCACATACTTAAGGAGTTTAGTAAACCCTTCCCAGTATTCCGTCACCGACAGCCTTCCTTGCGACCAGTTCTGAAATTCAGTCATTTTCCTATCAAAATAGAGTTGAGGCAGCCATCGTTGCCTAAAATAACCCTTAAATTGATCCCAAGTTATGTCTGATTCGACAATATTCAGCTCAACCTTACGGTTGTCCCACCATGATGATGCTTCATGAGAAAGCTGATATGCTCCCCATATCGCTTTAGTCTCTTCAGAGAAGTTTCTTATCGCAAAGTATTTCTCCATTTCACTGAGCCAGTTCTCAGCTCCGTCCCCAAGAGTTGTTCCATCAAACTTTGGAGGACTTATTCTCTTTATATCATTTGTAAGTTCAGCTGCTAATCTTGCCCTTTTATTTTCAGGGGGATTAGGAGCAATTACATTATTATCATCAACACCCGGATTCCCTCCGTTGATGTTGTCCACAGGAGGCAGCTGATCATTTATTTCAGCTTCATTCTCCTCCTCTTCATTGCCCATTGACTGTTGTTCCAATACAGTCAAACGATCCCTCGTATCAAGTAGGGCAGCAAGGATTTCATCCAGCTTTTGGGCAGTTGCTGCTTCTCCACCCTGCAACGGGTTATTCGCAGCATTCCCTCTTGTCCTGACCATTTTCTGTTCAATAAGAAAATGTAAACCTTATTAATATCGTGGACTCATTAGGTCCAAGAGCTGCAACCTTCAGCTCTGATACCAAGATGTAACATCCTCATTTCAAAATACCAGAACAAGGGAATTTTTTTTTTTTTTGATAACGTTCACTGTTATGAATTATAAAATTCAAACACACGTTCAAGTTTTAATAATTGTTCTCTGCCCAAACAACACAGTTTGGATCACACAATTTCTTTTTAAAACGAATGTTCCCTGTTCGCATATTTACAATATGGAACACACATTCAATGCCATTCAATCTTATAACAGATTCTATATGCTGCTGTAAATGACTCGAGGAACTACCGATCTTCCATTTTCATGGCTCGGAGTTTCAACGATCCTTCATTTCATGACTCGGCAACAACCGATCCTTCATGTTCATGACTCGGCAACAACCGATCCTTCATGTTTGTTTATGCATGGTATATTATATATACCTATTCTCATAACCAATTCCGGTTATCGAAGTGATCCATTTAAGAAGCCTATCTGAATATCTGTTACTGATATTCATCTGACATCCTGCATCTTAAATTAAGTGATAAGGACAACGCAACCAGCAATTGCGATACTTTGGCCAAAGATTTTCACATGCTTTGCATGATCATATTCCTGGATGTGATACACATCAACGGAATACGTCCTTCACCTCACTTCACCTGTTATCTAGAATGGTCTTTCCTGGTTCCTACCAGTCCTCTTTGTTTAAGGTTAGTTTAAATTTCCAATTACAGTTAGTAATATGAACGAGTATAGGAAGGCACTCCCGGTAACTAAAGATACGCAGACATACAGTGTCGTTTCCCCACGACCCCGTGTGTCTAGTTATCTTTAGTATTCCGGAGTCACTCCGTATACCAGATCATACTCCTATCCCCTGTCCACAATTACACCTTCAGCCTATGTATTCTTGATGTTTTAATTCAGGAGGGCATTGCAATATGTCAGCTGCAACAGTGTGTCGTCATGAAGACCCCGTCTTCATGGAGACACCTTGCTGTAGCTGGCGTATGCCAATGTCCTACGGAATTCTCCCATCGAGAATACACATCCTGCTCAAGTGCTTCGGATATGATTTTAATAATTAAAATCAACTTTCAGCATCCACGCTGATCTCTTGATCCTCAAGCCGCATACGCTTGTATATAGCCAAGAGGGACTAAATCCATCCATTATCTTGCAATGCATCTTCTCCTTCATGTCGAAGGGCTGCATTTCCTTACTTGGTTCACTTCTTAATCATTGGATTAAGCAGTCCGTTCCGACGGACGTGATAAGTTTAACCTATTAAACTTAGCCAAGATTTTCTCAACTGCAACTAAATTCAGAATTTTAACTTATTAGACGTCATTTAAACGAGGTCTAATTCCCAAGAAATGTATTCATTTGTTCTCCTTAACGTTATATGGTTAAGGTCCATTAGTTATGGATATACTTATCCTATATCCTTTATTCTGAATTTAGCACACGAGATCATTAATGAAGCTCGAAAGCGAAGTTCGATTACTCCGAAGTTTAATTGGTATTCCTTAGCTCCTAAGCTAATCCCGAATACCTTCCAATTATGGAATCATATTCTTCTTAATCCTTTTAATGTCAATTAAAAATTCATCTTTACCCAAGTATGAATTAATTGCATTTTTCAACTTAAAAGTTGCATTTAGGTAAGAATAGATATCAGTTTCCATTTAACATCCATCCAAGGACAATTAAACAAATCCAATCAAGAAATAACATTATATTTCCAATTTAGACAACAATATCAAACTGATATAACTATTGAAAATATCACACTTGTAATTGTATTCAATATTTCAAGTCATAATCTGTACATTTGCCAATCCAGCTGATTGGGCATAGTTTATACAAAACATCCATACAACTCATGGATAGAAGAATATATTTTCTTCTTTTCACAATTCCTCGAAGAGGAATAAAAGCAACAATTTCAATACATCATCAAATCAAAAAGCATCAGAAAACAGCCAAGTCTTCATTCTAATCAAATTCCATCTGCAAAATGAATTGCACGGGTCAGTTCAATGAACTGAGCATATTAAGCACTTATCCTTAAAATAAGGTGCTTCAACTAACTGTCTCAATAAAAGAACCCTGCTTTTATGAAACGACAGTTAAACATCAATCACTAAATAGGCACAAAAGAAAGATCAGCATAACAACTGAACTATCAAAATATTATCACAATCAGCAATAAGACTGCTGTCCTGTTTCCACATAATATTAAACATACTGTTATCCTTTCCACGCCTTTCATTAATAATAAATGCAAAGGATGAAACTAACTGAAATGTAAACTCATTACTTTCCTTTCAGTTCGTGTATTAAATTCAAAGCAATCAAGTACAGACAAGAAAGCGAACAACAATGCATATAGTTGCTTCCATCTAAGCACTATAAAATTCATTATTCACGAATTCCAGATTTCCAACTGAATGAAAGAAGAAAAGATCATTTTTCCAAGTCATTCATTCATATCTCTATTTCTTTCCACATGACTGTCCTAACAGTGGAATCCAAACGAAAGACAAATCAAGATAACAGTTCAGAGTGAAACTTACAAAATCCATTCGGAATTCACTTTCCGGCAGCAAGAATAATTTCATTTATAATCAGCTTTAAATGAAAACAGGGAAGAATTCATGATAGAACAAGCAATATCAAGATGCAGACCATGTAATTGCTGTACTAGAAGATTCCATACTTCTCTCACTGTATTGTTAACCAAACAAACAGTTATACAATCACGCAATCACTTACTCATATGACCTTTTATATCCATGAACGCATACAATTCATAATAACCAATTACACATTGTTGTTACCTACAGCGAAACCAAATTCTTATGCACCGTAAAGTTCCAATATTATTTTCAGAGTCAAAATAGCAAAAAGATAAGAATTCATTTCTCTAAAATTTCATTAAGAACAATCCTTTTGATCAAAATGAACTCAAACACCCAAATCGTGTTCATCTAAGCAAGACAACTCAAATTATAAAGATATAGAAGAATGTTCTTATTGAAAAGCAAACTCTCATAGCCTGTACAATTTAAATCCAGATACCACAACAATGGATATCCAATTCGAGTTCTATCTCGATCAACCGTTAACTCAAAACAACATTCTCCATTTTCTTAATGAGGTACAAAACTCAAAATATAACATTCATATATCAATACCTCTATAAAGACAAACCCGTTTAGGGTGTTAATTGCGTAAGCTCGGTACAGTCAAGGCAGACTCAGAAAACAAGCTGATTTCCACATTTTCCATTTATTTAAAACAGTAATCCAAGTCAAGTTCGCATTCACCAGATAGTCCAAACAGGAGGACAAACCTCAACTATAAGACGCAATGAAATCAATTTCCATTACAAAGATAAGGAAATATAATCATTCTTTGCACAAAATACAACCAATTGTAATTTTGTCAATCAGTCCAAACAGGAAGACCAAACAACATCTATAAAACACAATAAAACCACCCTATTCTCTCAACAAGGAGAAACGAAATCCATTAATAACTTCAGGAGGAAAACAATCAACTTTTTCCTACTTTCACGAATACCCAGCATTCGATTCGTTTCTCATCCAATTCAAGGAAAGGCACAACAATGAAATTATTGCTATTACCTTATTCAAATCGAGTTCAAATACTCATAGAAAACCCAAATGCCATTTCCTTTACAATCCAAAACAAGAAAAGGAAGAGGATCTATTTCTTATAAATATCAATAAGAAACAACTTCAACAACCAACGCTTCTTTCATTCTAGTTCATCAAAGAAAAGAACTTATAGTTTCAATAGAGAAAACAACTCAAATAACATGTACTGCACCGTGATACACATGATAATGATAAATTCCCCCAATATCGTTAAACGACAAAGACGACAGAAAGCATTTCATTCGAGAATACAAGGACAGTCGAACTCAGCGACCAATAACAATGATTCATATTATTTCCAAAATGACAGCAATATAACACGACTGTAATTCCGTTTCCTCTTTTCATGCCAAGGCAGTTCCAAGCACAATCAGCAAAGAAAACGTTTACATTATAAGGAAGTGATTAAACAGCCTGTTCCGATTCATTCAACATGTACAGAGAAGAAAATGTCTACCTCCAACTTGATTCGCACACAACCAAATCAAGACCAAGCAACCAGAAACATTTCATCATATCATTTCCCAAAGAAAAGAAAGCAAGAACCAACAAAATCCAAGTCAAATCGACTCAACAGCAATCACGCAATCCAAACCCAAGAGCAGGGTTGTTTTAATGAGACACTTAAACAAAGCAAGAGTTTTTAAAGAGAAGGGCTTAACATGCCTGTAATCTCTTTTCCAGAACTCGAAGAAAGATCCGTTTGCTGCGTTATTTCCTTCCACAGCGACAGCACAAACTTCCCAGAACTCCTTTCTTCTTCAGGCTTAACAACAGCCTCCAAATCTCCAAGAAAATGTCAAATGCCAAGAGCTGGTTCGACTGAACTGAAGAAAAACCAAATGCAGAGCAACTTTGCAAAACCAAACCGAAACAATGAAAAATCAAATTCCCTCATACACTTTCCAAGGTGAACTGGTCGCGGGGACCGAAAACAATTAATGCAATTAAGGCTCTGCCTTTTTCCTTACTTTCCACGCCACCGCCACTTGAGTTGGCGAACTCAACTTTCAAAATTCCCATGCAAAACCGAATTTGGCTCTATCTCCAAATAGATGCCTCTATTTCCTACCTGCCCCGCCAAAACTGGCGCTGTCCACGTATGGACTGTTTATTAAATGCCAATGAATGCCCTTCCTTCATCCTTATCCCTTCCCTCCAAGGGTCTGCGCACCCCTTAGATTAGGATTAGTTTAGGTTGCATATAGTATTCAACTTAGGTCTTAGTTTAGCCTTAGGTTATTTCCCCCTTTTTTTTTTATATATAATTTAAAAATCCACTAAGGATAGTAGTGTAGGATGTATGTTAGGACTTAGGATTAGTTTAGGGTTTAATTCACACTAACCACTAACACTAACATCTTCCATCCAGCCTCCCTACTAACATTCACGTTAATGCAGAGCAGGACGTTCCGTCCTTCAGATTACGTGCCAAGGCCACCCGTGTCCAGGCATTTCTTGCCTCACGAGGTCCCAAGTTCGACAGTACAGGGTTCAAGAATCGAACCCCTGTCGTTGGCATCTACGTGCTAGCTGTTCACACCTGCAATCAGGCGCTGCACGTTCATAACAATCTCGGGTTCGGTTCAAGTGTGAATCGACACAGAAATCACAAGAGGACCTCAGCATACTTGGATCAGTGAAATTGATTCAAGGTATGTTGTCAATCAACAAAGAGAGTTTAGCAAGTATACGACAATTTGTACAATTTCGTCACATCATAGCAAACACACAAGTACAATATTTGTTGTCCCATGCAATAAATCATCAAAGATACAAGAATCCAAGTTCAAGAAGAACACATTCTCTTAAGATCAAAGTAAAAACTTATCTTAACATGTTTGCCTTCATTTCAGATAGTCTCAAATAATAGTATGGAAACATTCAACAAAACCAAGTTAACATACAAAAAAAAGATAATTCTTTTGGGAAGGACTCAAGGGAATGTACAAAAGTTTGTATCAGAGTGTTTAGTCGTGCCAATAGAACAAAGGGGAAACAATTAAGACACTAGGTCTGTTGCAACCCTTACCAATTCCTAGCTAGAGATGGGAGGATGTCTCCATGGATTTCATCACCGGATTGCCTTGTTCAGAGGGTAAGAATGTTATTTTCATGACTGTGGATAGGCTCATAAAATACGCCCCTTTTTGTGCCCTATCACATGCATTTGAGCGATACAGTCGTAATTATTTTTTTGGAGACAGTTCAAAGGCTACATGGAACCCCAAAGATAATTGTAAGTGATCGTGATCCTATTTTCACAAGTAATTTTTGGACGGAATTATTTTCATGTTTGGGTACTCAGCTAGCTCACAGTTCATCTTATCATCCTCAAACTGTTGGGCAAACATAAGTGGTCAACAAATGCTTCGAGGGGTATCTTCGTTGTTTTGTATCAGATAAGAAGGAAAGGTGGATTAAATGGCTACCACTTGCGAGAATGTTGGTATAACACATCTTTTCATACCTCTTCTCAAATGACCGCATTTTTAGCATTATATAGTTACCATCCACCTTCTATCACTTCCTCCTTGAGGGTGAAAACTAAGGTCGAGATGTTGAGGAACACATTCAACATCAAGAACATGTTTTGGCTAGCTAGAAGGAGAATTTAGCATTAGCACAAAACAAGATGAAACAACAAGCAAATCAACACCATAGTGAAAAACATTTTGAAATTGGTGACTGGGTTTTTGTATGTCTCCAACCTTACAAACAGATGTCCCTAAAGCAATAGAAAAATGACAACAAACTTGCTCCTAAATATTATGGCCCTTATCAGGTTCTACAGAAAATTGGCAGTGTTGCTTATAAACTAGAGTTGCCTCCATCTTCACACATACACCCAATATTCCATGTTTCATGCCTGAAGAAGGTTATTGGACAAAAATTTGAAGCCCGAGATAGAGTTACGTAACTTGACGAGAAAGGAAGAATCATTTTGGAGTCGAGAAAGAGGCCGAGAACCGAGACATTAAGGAATATCCGATCAAGTGGAAGAATCGAGCATAAAAGATGTAACTGGGAGGATGAAGGTTTTTCGCAACAACATATAGGATTATTCAACGTTGAGGAAAACATTTGTTTGAAGGGGAAGGGCATGCTACGCCCATAACCTATTGCTTGTATTAGGATATGAGTAGCCGACTTGTGGCTTACCATATCATTTTATTATATCATTTATACTTTCTCATGCTTAATAGGTCAGCCTTGGTGATGGCCATAACATATGAATAGTATATATAGGGGATTGTAGGTAGTAGTTCATTATCATTTGAGCATTTGAGCATTTGAGTCTTATTATATGGTTTGGAGGTTGCCCCTCGAAGTGGCAAAACTATTCTAATTGCATATTGTGATCATTATTATGAAATATTGTGTTATTTGGTGTTCTATTGCTACTCATAATCTGAATTATACAAGTAATTTCATTACTGGTGCACCTCAGCTTTTCCTAACATTTATCATCATCTATGAAACACACACATGATTGATCCCATTAGGTTATTTCCCATACTTCACATTCTCTCAATCCCGACACCATTGGACCGTATGCAACTTATGCACAATTGATCTCATCTCGCTCACAACTCATATTTCAAATTGCTTCCTTGACACTATCGGTCCTTGTGTAATTTGTTTTACATGTTAGATCTTTTCAAAAATATATTACTAGAACCTCCTTCTGGTCATTCCTTGCTTAGGAACCTTCATCAATGGAGTATCCTACTCTTGGTGGTTTTATTGATTCATCTTCCAAGCAATATCTCAGACAACATAATTAACAACAAAACTAATACTTTTCCTAAGATCACCCCTAATTATACCAATTGTTTGGCTATAGGAGCTTTCAAAAATAAGAAGCAAAAGCAACCAAACCATAATATGAACACCAGGTCTAGTACTCATAATCCTATCTTTGACTTAGAGGAGCAAGGAGAACATGAAGATATTCTTGGTTTAGGTTATCCTCCTACAATCCAAAAATTTCTTCAAAAATTCCTTGAGTTTATAGGAGAGACACTTGATATGTTATAAAAGCGCATTGAAGATTACCTTTCTAGATAATTAGACTAAGATGCTAACCACACAAAGCCTTCTCGCAAGTAGAGAAAATGTTGTTCTACTCAACTCATCATTCCAATTATTACTTTTTTGAATCAACAACAAACTACAACAGCCAATCAGTTCTTACAAATGCAAAATAACTTGGCCCAACTCCCTAGTTAACCAAAAATGGTCTCTTGGGGCATGATAAACTAATGCACCCCTCATCCCTTCCCAATTGGTTTAAAATGAGCACCCATTACCCAACCTCTTATCCACAAAAAATTCCATCAAGCCAATCAAAGAGAACCTATTGCTCCCCACATTGCTTCCATGGACATTGGAGGCATCATGTTGTACATTTCTAATTGTGGCTCTATCAACCTTACCCTTCATATTAAAGCTTTCAAAGCAACCTCTATAAGGATTAGGTCAAAGTTAGCTCTTAAGCAACCACTAAGCTCTTGGCCAAAAGACTTACATGAGATGCTCTAGATTAGTATCACACTCTTCCAGCCAACTCTATCATCAAGATTGAAAGCTTAATTACTATCCTTGTGAATGAACTCCAATAGCATGATCTTCCTGAAAAAAAAATCAATGCCTTCATTAATTTCCAACAAACCAACAACGAATTTGCATAAAATTTCACCAAGAGATGGAAAACCTTATCCACTAAGGCTAAACACAACATGTTTGATGAGTATTTCAACTATTCCTTAGAACCCCCGAGCCTCGCTTTCATACATGGTGAGATCCTTCTCTCCTACCACATTGGAAGAAGCATTCGAGCAAGCTAAGCACCAAGATTATCTCATGCAAGAATTTGAAAATCCTTCCCCCAAGCAACAATTACCAAATAATGTACACGTTTTCATGCATCCTAAAAACAAGAATGCCACTATTCAAGTGAGTCATAAAAACTTTTCCTCAAGGAACTTCTTCTAAAAGGATCATTGATAGCATTGATCATACAACTCCTAAACCAAGAGGAGGTTATCATGCACATTCATCCCCCTATAATGACTATTACCAACCTTTGTCTAAGGAGTTGAGATGATGTTTAGCATGGGACCATTCACCATGGTTGTAGATCCTTCTTAACCTCTTCCTCAATAGCACGATGAAAGTAAATTTTGTTGGTGGCATGCCAATTGGGTCATCCCATGAAAATTATCGTGTCATTCGATCCTTTCCTTATACTTTCATCCTCATTTCTAACTTCAATCATGAAGCCCTTACTTGGGAAAGGTTAGATGAAGCTATCAAGGCATGTGAAAATCCCAACAACATGATCAACATGAGGTGGTTCATCAAGCCAAAAATGTCTTAAAGTCTATAATGAATGACTTCCCAATCACTCTAAATATGAACAACCCATTTCCGCTCTTCTCAACACAACAACACATCTGCCAACATTGTTGATTACTGTTGTTGTGCAAATATGCAAAAGGGAAATTGGAAGATTCCAAGCACGACAATTATACCCCTATGTCAAAATTTTCATGTTTTATCATTCCTAGGCAACCTCGGTTCTGTACAGTTAGTCCAAATGACCTCCCAACCAATGTTAAACCATCCCCTAGGTGATTTAGGAAATTCCACTCATTCCACCTAGGTGATTTTAGGGAGTTCTAAAAAGATGCTATCTTCTAGCAGTATTGGGAAGGGCTATCGCTGGCCTTCCCAAGATTGGATTCAACCCCTAGAGTGGAACAGAAGGGAAAAATTCAACATGGAGGTGAATGGAAGACCTTATAACATCATGGAAATGATTTTGGAAGGTCTGGGGAAGTTCTGCAAGACTTGGAGCAACTGAGTAAAAAACAGGGTTCACAAGCCTAGGTGGTACATATGCCTAAAATAGCTGCTGGGCTTTAGAAGAAGATTCCGGGAGCTCTAGATGGAGTTAGAAGGAAAAAAAAATATATCCAGAAATAGTATTCTAAGACCTACATGATGGTGAAATAATATTTTTCACAACACTTTGGCGCATAATGTCTGTAGGCATTTTTTATCAGGCATAGTGGAGTAAAAAATCAAAAATCTGATTTTTCAGGGATCAAATGGAATAATCAAGACATGAGACCCAAACCATTGGATTTAGAAGGAAATTTCCAGTCAGTATCATATAAATATTTTCCAAAAAGGTCCATCGGGAGCTCAAGTTATCACTGTCACAAGTTTAGGACTTAGCCAATTTTTGGGAGGACACGTGTCAGCACCAGGAGCCTAGCAGGATTTTGTGTCCCTCACGTCCCCCAAGGTCAGGGACATCAAGGTTGGAAAAGTGCACCAACCTCTTGAAGCCCTCTCAACCCTCATATGACCTCTTAGACCCTCATGTGACCTCCAGACTCGAGAGTTCAGCCCCTAGGTACATTTTTGGAGCATCCATTCCTTGCCGTCGGATCGGGTGCCACGTGTCATCTCTAGGACCACTGTGGAATTTGATGTCCCTTATGCACCTGAGGTGGGGGACATCAGACCTTGAAAAATGCGCCCATCCCCCATAGGGATTCTTCTGGACACCCATGTGACCACCTTTTAGCTCCCAGTGCTTTAAAGCAACTTTTTCCTCCTTCATTCCCCACCGTTGGATTAAATGCCACATGTCGCCGTCTTGCTCATTGTGGAAATTGATGTCCCTCACATCCTTGAGGTTAGGGACATCAAACATGAAAAAATGTGCCCAACTCCAACTCAAAAATTTGAAAAATATTCTAACTCTTAATTTCTAATTGCTTCTAGTTGTTTCTCCATTACCAGAAGAAGAGAACACAAGTCCACCACTCCACCATTGCAAGAAACTCAGACCAGATCAGAAAAGGAACTGAAATACCTTTTCCATGGAGATACGCAGGTCTCAGAAGGAATTTTCATCAATCTAAGAAGGAGAAATGAAGAATAGAGAAGAAGAACAATGGAAATCCCCATAGCCATGAAAATGAAGATTCGAACATATCTTGCAAACCGGTGCTCGGATTGACAAACCATTTGTTGCTGAGTTTTAATCTCTTGAAGGCCATTAAAAATCATATTCAAACCTCCAATTTTCATCAAGGATTTCTCGCAGCGAAGAAACCCTCTTTCCGGCTCTACGAAGGAAAAAGCTTGATTTCCCGTCAAACCGATTGTCGGATTGAAGTAAGATCACACGTGAAGCACAGAAGAAAAACCCACATCAAAAATACAATTTTCTTTGCAAATGGAGGAGAAAACCAGACCTGCAATTTTGAGGTCCATTAATGGTTGTCGTACCTAGAAGCATTGCAAGTCCGAAAATTAAAACTTTAAAATCTCCTGGACTATTAAGTGGTCGGCCCGAAATTTTAGAGGGAGGATATTGGGCAAAAACCCATATCAAAAATTTGTTCCACATCAATTCGACTCCCAGAGGAAAACTTTCTAAAAATAGCAGGTCTACTACATAGGAACTGCTATTTTGGGAAAGTCATTGATAGAAGAACCTACGAAGAAGACGAAGACATTGGAGGTGCACTACAACTAAGAATCCACTAGAACGGACATTTTTGGCACTTACTAAAAATAGTAAGTGTGCCCTCGAGCACCTGCTAAAAATAGAAAGTTGATCTAGAAGGAACGAGGAACGCAGGAGAAAGAGGAAAACTGAGCCGCAACATCCAATTGAAGATCGGGGACTTGATTTCTCATACTTACTAAAAATAGTAAGTTGATTTTTATAAGGGAGATATGAAGCCAAAGTGGATGGGTCAGAAGCCTTCTTAGGATTACAAAGTGGAGAACAGTTAGAGAATGGAGCCAAGTCCAGTGTAGTAAAGAACTCATCCTTCGGCATAATTCCTCTTCTTATTCTTCTTCGTCTTCTTCTATCTCTCTCTCCCTTCGCTCCTCATACGACATTCTCTCTCTTCAATGTTATATTTTTACGTTGAGGGCTGCACTTTTTAATATGACTTTAGAAATATAATGTAAATTAAGTCACCTTACTATTATAAAAGGGACTTAAATATTTAAAGTGGAATATGAACAGTCTTAAGTCATATTAAGGTATTCGAAAGGTCATGAGGAAGACGATAAGTCACCTCTCATTCTATAAATTGTAACACCATTCCCATTTCAAAGGGTTGGTGATTGATCTTGTAAACTCAAGAGTATATTGCACCTTGAGAGAACAAAGGAGATAGCCATTTTCTTCTATTCCCCCCTTCTCAATTTCTTCCATTTCTCCACTATGTACAACTTTTGTCTAAGCAATCAATACAAGAAGGAGTTTCTAGCTTTCTTTGACTAAGGGGTTTCATGATACTTTGTGTTCATCAAATTCTATTTGGTCTTGTTGCTATTTGCAGGGTTGTTTCTTCTCATGAATGCATGTGTTGAAGTTTCTAACTAGTGCATGAAGGAATATGATTTTCTACCTACAACATTAGTTCTCTTACCTCTTTTCTCACTCCCCTTTCCCGCTCTACAGATGAAGACTTCCCTAGCAAGAGATTGCTAGCTTTGCCGTAGGGTCAGTGGAGTGCCCCTGTTGGATCCCCGTGGAAAGACCACCATAGAAATATATCTTTTCATGCACATGCACATACGGTATCTCTGCACCGATTAAGTAGAGGGACTCAGACTCCCATAGTGTTGGCAAGAAATCCACAAGTTTTTCCACCCAACAATTTTTCTCGCCAACTTTGATTTTAGCGCCCATCGTGGGGCAGATTTAGCAACATCTGCACCCAAAATACGACCGCAAGGTCCGAAAATTAAAATAATAATCAAATATTGAAAAAAAAAAGAGTTCATTTCACACTAATGATTTCGCATGTGTCTTTTCATATTCCCACTTCAAGAATTTCAAAAGTGGTCGAAGGAAGACACACCAGTTGAGTAGGACAAGAGGTGTTGTTGATTCCAATTTTGAAGCTTTGAAAAATCAGCGAGAATGAATTAGAGATAATCCATACTTCTTCTCTCAAGCCTCCTCTCCATCTGGCACTTCGAGAAGTTCACCTGGTAATCCTATCCAAACTCCTTCAAATTCTCCCATTTTTCAACCACCATTGAACATCGAGTTCACAGAAGAAGAAGAATTTGAAGAAGAATTTGCAGAAGCAAGAGCTGAAATAGAAGCAGAAACAACAATGGAAGACGAAGAACAAAGACCTCGACCCATTGTTCCATGGGGAAGGAATACAAAGACCTGACCCATTGTTCCATGGGGAAGGAATACATGCCGCTTACTCCCGAACCTCCTCTTCATGATCTACCAATGGGTTCCCGGAAGAAATTTCCAAAGTTCAAAAGTGACAACACACAACATCCAATACTGATCAGTGCGGTCTCAGCTGTGTTGGCTACAAAATGTTTGCGATCTAGGCCAGATATAGCTGAGAGGAGGCTGCTTACTGACCAGAATCAGATGGATGAAAAGCTGCAAACTAAAAAAGTGGTCATGCTGGGATCCACACCTTTGGCCTGGAATAAGATTCTTCAAAACCCTAATGAAAGGTGGGTCCACAATCTCCAGAAAGAGGGCAGTTCACGTGGGAGAAGGAAAATGAAGGGGCTACCTATCTAAAGGTTCCAGATGGCTGCGTGAATAGGGCTTTGGACAAAGTGAATCTTTCCCTAGTTGGTAAGTTTCTAGGCTCCAGACCTAATATTGATATCATTAGAAAATGGGCTCTTAGAAAGTGGAAACCAAAGGGGGATCTGAGTATTACCATTATGTCACGGGGTTTTTTTCTGGCAAAATTTAATCAACAGACTGATTTGGAATCGGTGCTTCTGGGAGGCCCGTGGTGGCTGGGTAATATGGGCCTTTTTTGAAAAAATGGTATCCTGGGTTTGACCCAAACATTGAAAACATAAACATCATTCCAATCTGGTGTAGACTCCCAGGGCTACCACTGCAATTTTGGGATGATGAGATCTTGCTAAACATTGCTAAATCCATAGGTGCTCCGATAGGGCTGGATGGACCCACGAGAAATAGATCCAGACTTTCTTTTGCTCGATTCTGCATATCTTCTGAAATGGAGTAGGAGTTACCGGAGCATATCATCTTGAAATCTAAGTGTGGCATGTGGAACCAAAAAATTGAATATGAAACCTTTCATTTAAGGTGTAAGCAATGTCATCGTATAGGACACTTCACCAGAAAATGCCCTAATAAGGAGATCTCTCAAGAGGAGGATAAACACAAAAAGAAAGAACAACTTGAGGGAGATTTAGATAAGACAAAGGAAAGCTAGGGTGCTAGACAAGGAAAACCGGAGAGAAGAAAAATCCCTAACCAACCTGAGTTGAACTACAAAAAGGGAAAAAAAGGGGTTTAGAACTCCTATCAGGAAACACCTGGTCTGGCGTCCAAAAACCCCAGTGGCAGCTTTGCATGGAGCACCCATAAGAAACAAAGAAGACTTAGATATGCAAAATCCAGTAAAGGTGACTCTGGAGGTGGACGAGCAAGAAGGAACAATAAAGGTAAATATTATTCCTAAGGATCTAGCTCAGACTATGGAATTTCAAAATGATACTAAGGAAGCTGAGATAGATAATTCTTTGTGCATCATTGAGGAAATGTTGGAGAAGGACAACATGGAATCAGAAGAAGCATTGTAGAAAAACACTCCAAGGGTCGAAAGTAAAATCTCACCCAAAAATGGGAACCCTATATATAGCAACAATGATCAGCAGGTCTACAATATATTGACAGTAAACAGGGAGAGAAAGAGGAGGGAGAAGTAACGCCATTTAAGGAAGATGAGGAGCTAACTTCTGGATTCATAGAGGTCATTTCAAAAAAAAAAAAAAGAATGAAAGGATTTGAAAAGATCCCAGAATCGCTCTATAGTGAAAAGAAAAAGAAAATTGACAACTAGGAAACTTCAACATCCAGAACTACTAGATCTTCTGCTAGAAGAATAGTAGATTTTGGAAGGAGTTCTCAAAGAGGTGTTTCGCTCGGAATGTTTCGGCTTACGGGAATAGAGTTGCTTCTATCCTTTCATTCCTTTTAGAAGCAGAGATGAGGTTAGGGTTAGGAGGAATACTGTTGAATGTCGAGATGGTGTGCACGCACCGTAGAGAAAGATCAGCCGACTACGGAGAACTCCTTTTGTCTTGGAAGGACTACCGCAAATAAGAACACAAGACCACAAGATTTTGATTAAACAATAAATGAGGAAGCGCCTGGGCCCAGGAAATATAAAACTTCCCTTCGAAGGTGGTCAGTTCCCCTGCTAATATGAATTAACACAAAAGACTGCAAAATATCAATTAAATTATTTTGTTAAACTGGGTAGGGGGAAAGGCTGGTTTTTTGGTTTTGATCAAAGGAACCGATGGCGGTTATTGATGACCGATGCGGATTCGATAACCGATACCGGTGGGTTATAGGATCTTCTTGGTAGATATGGTGTTTGTAATAGCTGGTTTTTTGGATGGTATTAGGAAATGGGATGATTAGGAGTGAAAGAATGACAGTTAGATGCAATGGCACGTTGGGTAGTGGATTCAGAAACGGATTTAGGAGGACTGAGATTCAAGAAGCATAAGAAATGTTATAACAAAAGGACATGTAAGATCTGACTTACTGGTTTTGACCGAGAGGCAAGTTGATCTCCTTGGTTGTAAACACTTCTGGTTTCTTTACTCGTCTCTGCTCTGTCAAGTGAAGATCTGGACTCTGTTCCTCGCTCGCAATGCTCTCTGTTTATCCAGAAATCCTTTGACTGATCTCCAAAATGAAATTCCGATCCGTTGTTTTGGTTTGGGGAGCCCATTTACAGGGAACCGATGGTGGTTGCGTAAAGCGGCGGTCGAGTAGGAACCAGCATCGGTAAGGAAAAAGTAGGCTATTTTTACTAAAATAGCCCACCTTCCCGCTTTTCTCCGAGAGATCGATTGCGGGCTTGGTCAAGTGGCTAGAAGGTCGGCTTTTAAAAGTGCGAGTAAGGAGGCATTAGTTATGGATGTGAGTCTAGACCAAGTCATGGGTCTTAATTAGGTTAGTTTAGGGTTAGGGCTAGGTCATGATGAGGTGGCAAAGTGAGGTGGCGGGTAAGGTGATGTGGATTTATCAATTACAAGGTAATTAATAAATAATTGTGTAAAGTTTAGGTAATGAGGTTAGGTTGCGAAATGGGATGCGGGCCACAAGGGGTCGTGAGACACGAATTTGGTGTCTACATTAGCCCCTTATTGTCGTGTAGCTTGTTCTGTAAAGCTGCGCGGACAATAATATGAAGTGGTTTCTCATGTTAAGGATATAGGTAATCCCCCTCAAATCTATCACAGATTGAGTGAACGGGAAATCAGGGATAGGGTTGATAAAGGGTATATGTGGTAGAGAGGATGGTAAGGTGGTGGGGTAGGTCCAAGGAAGCAGACGCATGTTGAAATGTAATAGTACGACTAGGGTACATGATTTGACTAGAAAACCAACAATGTATAGGCAAAGGTCGATAGTTTATCCAAACAAGGGTGATATAATCCGGTATCAAGGCATAGGAAGTAGCTCCGGGGGTATATAACAGGTAAAAGGTACCGGAGCGTTTAGGCATGTTCGGCGGTGCAAAAGGTTGGTTTGGTTGAGATAAACGTCACGGTCTGAGTCCAGGCAAAGCTGGTCGACGAGATCAAGTCAAGGACCCTAATCATGCTAAAACACGAACAGGTGAGCTCGATTGAACACAAGGTACATGATGGATGTGTAAAATAAAACGTTGATTGTGGGTATGGTATGGAAGTGATACGGCCTTGGGTCAGGCCAAGTGGTTGGGCGGTGGCCCTAGGTCAGGTTAGGTGGGTAGGTTGAGGCCTTGGGTCGGGTCAAATTGTTAGGGCGAGGCCTTGGGTCGGGCCAAATAGGTAGGTTGAGGCCTTGGGTCGGGCCAAATAGGTAGGGCGAGGCCTTGGGTCGGGCAGGTGGTAGGTTGAGGCCTTGGGTCGAGCCAAAATAGGTCGGGCAAGTGGTGAGGCCTTGGGTGGGGCCGATTGGTAGGTTGAGGTGGTGTTGGTAGGTTGAGGCCTTGGGTCGGGCCAAATAGGTAGGCGAGGCCTTGGGTCGGGCCAATTGGTAGGTTGAGGCCTTAGGTCGGGCCAATTGGTAGGTTGAGGCCTTAGGTCGGGCCGAATGGTAGGTTGAGGCCTTGGGTCGGGCCGAATAGGTAGGTTGAGGCCTTAGGTCGGGCAGGCCTTAGGTGGTAGGGTCGAGGCCTTGGGTCGGGCCAATTGGTAGGTTGAGGCCTTAGGTCGGGCCAAATAGGTAGGGCGAGGCCGTAGGTCAGGCTGGACAAGTGAACAGATGTTGTGCAGCAAAGGTGGACGGAGGCGATATTGGTGAAAAAGAGGCAAGGAGTAAATAAGGGCAAAGAATGGGGTGAAAGTTGGGTAGAGAACCGATGTCGATTCTGCATGACCGATATCGGTTAAGGGACCGATACCGGTTTCTTAGGGCAAAATTAAACCGACATCGGTTAAGATCGAAAAACCTATAAAAAGAAAAATACGGCCTGTCATTGTCACTTTAGAAAATTTGCAAACCAAAGCGACTTGTCTGACGTGGAGAGTTGATTTGGAGGGTTATTGAGTGAGGTGGAGCTATTTGATTGGCGGAGAGAGTTGATAGTGGGCCCGATTGAGGAGGAGGCAGCAGGTGATTGGCCAGGGACCCAATAGATCAGGATTGGAGCCATGGCACAGGCAGGAGGAGCTGGAGGGGCTGGACCAGCTGGACCGCCACCACCCATCCCACCACGACGACGTGTCGTCGTACCGGTAGGTTCTAAACTCGTGATTTATGCATTGAAATGGTTATTAGGCTAAATGGGGGGTTTGGGTAGGAATTTGTATTTTGTAGGAAATAAGGAGTAAATGGAGGTAATTTGAAAAACGGAGAGGGTAGAGAGGTAAAATAGGGTAATGCGGCTAGGTGAGTAAAATTGGAGGGTTTTTGGGCGGGTAAATGGGTAGAAAATAGGAAAAAATGGGTTTTGGGGGCCGCGCGGGGGTTCGGCTCCGAGAGAGGACAGTGACCGATGTCGGTCACTAAGCGACCGGCATCGGTCGCTCAATTTTAGGGGAAGGGAGGGTTGTTGGTGACCGGCGTCGGTTATGTATCGGCCGGCGTCGGTTGTGGGTTTATGTAGGGGTGGAGTTGGGTTGGGGGTGGGTGTGGGGTTGGGTTGATTGTTTTTTGGGTTGTGGGTGGGAGTGGGAGTGGGGTTGGGTTGATTGTTTTTTGGGGTGTTGGTGGGAGTGGGAGTGGGGTTGGGTTGATTGTTTTTGGGGTGTTGGGTTGGAGTGGGAGTGGGGGTTGGGTTAGGGGTGGAGAAGGGGTAGGTGTGGGGGTTAGGTGTAGGGGTGGAGAAGGGTTAGGTGTGGGGTTAGATTTTGGGTTTTTTGGGTTGGGTTGGGTTTTGGGTTTTTTGGGTTGGGTTGCGGGTCGGTGTGGGGGTTGGTTTAGGGGTGGAGAAGGGTTAGGTGTGGGGTTAGGTTTTGGGTGTTACAAAAGGGGGTTTAGATGGTAAAGTAGATGTTATAATAAAGAGTAGGTCTAAGAATGTGGGTTGGTTTTGTAGGCACGTCGGCTGATTGACGATGCATGATAGGATGCCTCCACTATTGAGTCGGATGAGGCCACACGTATCTGCGGCGCATTGGGCCATCATGCGCGAGTGGGACTCGGCGGGGGTCCAGAGGTACAGAGCGATAGAGAGGGATCACGGCGATGGTCGCCCTCATCGAGAGATGGGATCCGCGGCCAATGTGTTCCATCTCTGGCCGAGGAGAGATGACCGTCACATTAGAGGATGTGTATCGCATCCTGCGGCTACCGATCGGAGAGGCGATCTTCGAGTAGATTCGAGGCTGCGATGGACAAGATATCTGCGAGTTTTGGGGATGCGGCGCCGCGCCATCGACCTACCATGCGCGAAGTATCGGATGCAGTGACATGTACCGTGTGCGCATCGTCACGAGACACGGCCCAGCGGTGTTGATGATGGTTGGGATCACCGCTTCACCCTCCCGGACTCGAGAGGAGGCCGCTTCCCACGAGCATTGATGGGGGTGCTGCTGGAGATGGTGGAGGAGCACACTGTTTCGCATGGGCACCAGTGTATTCTGTGCCATTATACAGGAGCTATGGGGCTATCGCCGGAGGAGGCGATTTGGTATTTGTTCTACATTTTTGTTGCACTGTTGGGCATACGAGCACATCGTATGCATCAGGCCAGTAGGGCTACCCCAGCAGCCAGGGCCACAGGTCGTATACCGATATGGCTTTCAGAGGTGGTTGGGGGTCGTGGGCCACCCACGGCGATTGTTGCGGAGTCGGGATGTGGTCTATTATAGACACTTGCTAGAGGGCCTTACAGCAGTAGACATTGTATGGAGACCCTACAGAGGTCACCAGCCTGGTAGAGGAGCCCGCGTACAGCTGCGCCTGATCCAGTATACATTCTGGATAGCAGGACGGAGGCCGGGAGAGTACGAGCGGATACCCCTAGAGAGGGTACGCAGGCAGATGGGGCTACGACAGGACGAGCCACCTCCCCTCCCTCAGTACAGGAGGGATGATGTAGAGGCCCCACTGCCAGCGCCACAGCCTTTGGATCCAGACTGGGTAGCGGAGAGACCAGCAGGTGAGGTGTGGATGATGCGGGTGCGGAGGAGCATACAGGTGGTAGAGGTGGGCGAGAGAAAGCAGCGAGATAGTACCGCTGCGCTGTGCCAGGACTTAGGCTGCGATTATAGGAGAGAGGATCAGCTCGAGGTGAGTGCGGCTCTTACGAGGCGGCTAGGCTGCTGCACAGCAGCACGAATAGGGGCCTTACGAAGGCGGTAGCTTGAGCTCGAGCACAGTAGCACGCAGAGTGCAGTGAGTACGCAGCGCGACACCACCACACACCACACACCACGGCCACAGTGCGAGTGCAGGCAAGCACCACGGCGGCACCACCGCGGCCAGCAGAGTGCAGTACGAGCTCGGGGTATTGGTGTTAGGTGCCGAGGGACCAGCCCTAGCTCCTTGATGGCGCGAGATCGCTATATGGAGGTTAGAGCGAGAGGCCCGATATTATCGGATATTCTTGATAATCACGGAGTCGAGTATCAGGCGTATACAGTACATAGGGCGAGACCTCGCCACGGCCGAGAGATCTTAGGAGGGCAGCCACGGTGGCGTGTCCGTGACAGGCAGGAGGCGAGAGGCACCACAGGACCAGCAGGGGAGAGGTGAGGGCGGTGGGGAGAGGCGATAGATCCCGACATGGTTTTGTATAGGACACGGCACGGGCACCTGCGAGCAACCGGTTGTATTGATAGAGGCCTGCGTGCCGACACTTATTCATTGTATTGATTCATTTTATTTATTATATACCGGCCTGCGAGCCGAGTACGGGTTGTACATTTGATACCGGCCTGCGAGCCGAGTATATTTTTGATATGAGAGACCGGCCTGCGAGCCGAGTCGAGATTTTTGGTAGGTATTGCGGCCTGCGTGCCGGCTTTGGTATATTATGAGATCACAGAGGCCCCGATGTAGGGCACATTGTATTTGTGTGGTATATATATAGAGACGATGTTTTGATCCTTGTGCAGTGTTCAAAATGTGTTTAAATATTTTGTTAATGGTTGGTAATATGTAATGTATGATAAGTTTTAGTTGATATGTTGATAGATGGATGATGTTGATGTTTTTGTGTTTGTTGTACGTATGTATGAATGATATGTGATGTGATGAATTGTTGGTTTTGTGACATTGTGATATATGTAACTGATGAGTTGGATCCAAATGATGTAGAGATTGATAGTTTCTTGAAATTCGTAGTTGATGGTTGTGTATTTGTATAAAATAAATGATGTTAATGAAGTTATAAGGCTATGTGTGGTGGATGAACAAATGTGGTAAATTGTGTTGTTTATGCAGGCAAAGAGGCGGGCGCGACAAAAATTTAGATGAGAAATGAAGAAAAGAACCCTGTTTCAAAAAGGCAGGTGTGTAACCGGTATCGGTTAGGTAACCGATGTCGGTAGCTATATGACCGATATCGGTTATACGACCGATACCGGTTATTTAGGTATGAGCTTTTCTAAAAATAGAAAAGCTAGGGTGGCAACTTGAGTTTTAATTTTAGAGCCATGCAAGAGGTTAAATACGCGAACGCGACGCTTTTTGGCGGCGAGAGGCAGGTATTTGCATGAGAGATTTGGGTGAGAAGGAGAAAAGAGACAAGGAAAGTGAATGTGATCCGAGGTTCAGAAGGCAGAAAGACAAAGTTGAAAAGGGTGGTGATCATGGCAGAACGAGGAGAAGCATCCAGCAGGCAAGGACATGAGGGAAGACAAGGGCCACCTCAAGCTGCTGCAACCCAAGAGGTATCATTTTGTTTGTGATTTAACTACTGCATGTTTCGTGAATAAGATGGGGGAGAGTAGGTGGGTAGATATGAGAAAGAAAACATGATAACAAGGGTTGCAGGTGAGGTAAGTGTTACAGGGTAGGCAATCAGGGGTTTCAGGTATGTTTGTATGTATAAAAAGGAATAAACGAGCAAATTATTGTCGTAGGTGGTTGTTTTTTTGGGAAGGTGTATATAATTGACAGTGACCGGTAGCGGTTAGGGAGAACCGGTATCGGTTACTCAACCGATATCGGTTATGTATAACCGGTACCGGTTACTGGAGGAATTTCCAGAATGTTTGAAAAAACCCTGACGGATTGAATGGTTGTTTGTTGTTTTGGTGTATGCAGGCAGAGGCAGGATTGAGGATGAATGATAGTGTGCCAGCGCTGTTGTCACGAATCCGAGCGGATGTAACACCAGCGGAATGGACGTTGATAAATCGTTTGGGGTTAAGTGGAATCCGTTATTATTCACGAATCGCACGTAACCATGGTATGTTACAGGCGTTGATTGAAAGATGGAATCCCGAGACAAATACCTTATCTCGCCAACGGTGAAATAGCGGTAACATTGGAAGATGTGTTTCGGATTTTGAGACTCCCTATTACAGGAGAACCAGTATATTAGGCACTACCTAGCGCGGCACGGGGAGCGATAACAGCAGTATTTGGTCCATACGCACGAGATTTGACACAGCGAGGTTTATCGTTTACATATGGGGTAATGTATACGGCACACCACGAGGAGACAAGGTTAGCAGTGATATTAATGATGCTTGTAGGGTATTATGCGTTACCGAGGCGGAAGGGGAAGATTTCAAAGGCATTGATGTGTGTTATCGGGAGATGGTAGAAAGGCATTACGTTTGCATGGGCACTGCATATTTGGCGGAGCTATACGAGGGTTTATGGGCTTGTAGGCGAAATCACGGGGCAGCCATTTGGATTGTTCATACTTATTACAACTTTGTTGGGCCTATGAGCACACGGTTTTGTGTGTGTGACAATAGGCCAATCC
The DNA here is from genome assembly GCA_018340775.1 of Taxus wallichiana var. yunnanensis. NCBI lineage: Eukaryota > Viridiplantae > Streptophyta > Pinopsida > Cupressales > Taxaceae > Taxus > Taxus wallichiana. Next base: position 585,311,798 of record CM031235.1, on the reverse strand, counting down.
CTCGAGCGAGAGAGAGACCCGGAGTACGAGAGGTTGGGATTGAGGCGATGGGTCGAGGCAGAACAAGAGGCCGAGATCCCGAGGCCGTGACAGTGATATTGAGTATTACGAGAAGGTATGGGGAGAAGTAGCGGTTGCGGATATCTGTTGGAGGCCATACGGAAACTATATGATAATGAGAGAACATAGGCGAGGAGTTGAGGGTGTTGAGCGGTGAGGTGGATCGCGGGGCACGAGGCGGGGGAGTATGAGAGGATTCCTATAGATCGCGTGTGGCGACAATTTGGATTTGTGCGGGATATACCCACGGCTTATAGACCATATATGAGGATCGCGCAGAGGCGGCATTCTCACCTCCCGGCCAACACCTCCGAAGGGCACGAAGAGGTAGCGGCCGATCGCGGGGTAATGGATGCGGGGCAGCGAGAGGCCTATAGATTATGGTGGGTAGCAGAAGCTGCGAGGTGTACGTGGCGCCACGACATAGCGGTGATTACGGCGAGAGAGAGGATCGTCTGCAATGTTTGGTTCGGCGGCTCTCAAACGCGAGTGAATGAGACAAGAGGATTGTTAGTGGTTGCGGAGTCACGGGCGGGGAGACTAGAGGCTGAAGTCCTCCATGCGAGAGGGCGTATTCATATGTTACAGGAGAGATTGGCAGATCAGTGGGCGGTACCAATAGCCGTGGTACCTTTGAGGACAGAGAGGCCCGGCGAGAGGGGTCGACAATCACGATCATCGCCTAGTTCGGGATGAGGCGTGAGGGTCTGAGTAAATGTTAGCAAGGTATAAGAATAAATAAGGATGCCGACCTGCGTGTCGATGATAGAGAAGATGTATTTGTTTAACATCTAAATAAAACTGAATATGTATGTTGATTTGAGTTATGATAATAATAAGATTGTTGGTGTTTTGATTTTCGGTGTTTCGAAAAAGGGTAAAGAGAAATGTGATTAAATAAAAATGCACAAAAATATTTATATTTACCACACATGATAAGTTATGGTAGGGGATGGTCGAGCTAACCTTGGGAGACCCCATGTCTCCAAAGTGCTGCCTACATAGCCCATTGCACAAAGCAAGGAGGGGCCTCAGACCGATGTAGTTCTCCCTTAGGACCAGGGAGAGGTGAATTCAGGCAATTTGGGTATGGTTAGGCAATTTGTTGGTTGATAAGAATTTGATGTTGATAGGGTAATGTTGTTGGTGTTGGTAAGGTATGGGCGATGTTGATGTAGGTATAGGTAAAGCGAAAGTTAGCTTACCCAAATAGAAGGGAACCATGTCCTGATTAAGATCAACACACAATCCTAGATGTGAGGCAAAGAGGAAAGAGTGCTCCGTAGGTGAAAAGAGCTAAACAAACCACATATTAACATAGGATGAGCTTGAATCCCTAAGTACCTTGCATAGGCGAGAAGTCGATAGGTGAAAAGAGTTGTATAATCACAATATATCGGATATACGTCACGTCCCTTGAGTTTTTGTTGCTTTGACAAAGGGTGAGGTGAGGTGGTTGATATAGGCGGGAGTGCTGAGAGCTTGTTGCAAGGTGATTATTCTGACGAAAGAGAAACTACCCTAAATAGACAAGTCCATGACTCAAAAGTGCTTTTGAATGAGGCTTTTCTTTTATTGAATGTGAGTGATCGATCGATGCGGGAAGTCTACGAGGGGGATATTGATTGTATTATTCTTGAGGTCTTCACGAAGGTGATCAATGCGAGAAGCTCTTGATAAAAAGCTTATTGTGTATAAATTTGTCCTTGAGGGAGAAGATCTATTTATAGTGCGAATATGATTGTAATGCATAGCTGTCCTTCGGGGAGCGATCTATATATAATAGTAGCAATAGTTCGGCATATAGCTGTCCTTCGAGGAGCAGTCCATATTTAATTTAAATGACTAGATGTTCATTTGGCGTGAAGCATCTAGGAGTAGGAAGTTTGACTCAAGAAAATCCCATAAGAATACGGCTTATTTTAATACTTTTGAAGTCATGGACTAGACTAAAAAGGGGAAGGCATCATCGAGGGGAGGTGAGGATCAAACTATGTGAGCTTGATTGTTATTATGAAGTGTAGGAAGCAGAGTGTATGTAGTGGTAAGTGAGCTCGGGACGAGCGGCGGGTAGATAAGTGATATAACACTAATTTCAACGGTAGAATGGTCGAAGATGCAAGGCATTAAGGGGTTGAGCTCGGGTTTACCATTAAGCGAAGCTAAGCGATAAGTACGAGATCCATAGGTATGAGTGATTATATAAGGCCCAATCCAATTGGGAGCAAATTTTCCACGTTTGCTCTTTTCTAGTTTGGTTACATGTTGATTCTCTTTGAGAACAAGATCACCAACCTTAAAGGTACGCTCATGAAGTCGCTTATCATAAGCACGTTTAATGCGTTTTTGATAGATTTGAAGGTGATCAAGAGCTGTAAGACGGCGTTCGTCAAGAAGCTCCAATTGGGCTAACCGTTCTTGGCGGAAATCATCGTTGGTGAGAATATCCTGAAGAGATATTCTAAGGGAGGGTATTTGTATTTCGAGAGGCAAAACAGCCTCGGTACCGTATACCAAAGAAAAAGGTGTGGCATTAGTAGAGGTACGAATGCTAGTACGATAAGCCCAAAGGGCAAAGGGAATGTGATCGTGCCAATTTCTTCCGGATTCATTGACAACTTTCATGAGGATTTTGGTTAGTGTTTTATTAGAGGACTCGGCTTGCCCATTGGCTTGTGGATAGTAAGGTGATGAGAAACTAAGTTTGATACCAAAGTTGTCACAAAGGTCTTGCAACAACTTGTTTTTGAAAGATTTTCCATTATCTATTATCGGGCGATGAGGAACACCAAAAGCGGCGAGATAATGTGGTGGTTAATGAACTCGACAATTTTTTCTTTTTTGATTGAAATGAGTGGAATAGCCTCCACCCATTTTGTGTAATATTCGGTCGCTGTGATTATCCAACGGTGACGTTGTGAAGAGGTTGGGTGAATCTCACCAATAAGGTCTAAACCCCATTGTGAGAAGGGCCAAAGATCTCGAGCGATCTGGAGCGGGTGGCTAGGAGTATGTTGAAGGTTGGCATGTTGCTGACACATAACACAACGCTTAACATATTCGTAGCAGTCGTTATTGAGAGTAGGCCAATAATAACCAAGGCGAAGGATTCGTTTGGCCACGGCAAGGCCGCTAAAATGCCCGCCCAGATTACGGCCTGGGCCTGTTGGATGGTATGAGTGGCCTCGCACTTGATTAGGCAGCGAAGGAGGATGCCATCAAAGCCACGTTTATAGAGAGTCCCCCATGACAACATAACGCGAAACACTTTTAAGAAAAGCACGTTTGCCGTTACTAGTAAGGTCGAGTGGGAGGGCGAGAGATTGTAAGGTAGTCGTGGAATTGGTGGTACCGGGTATCTGTGAATTAGTGGACACAGTATTTATCATACAAACTACTAGGGGTTGAATAGGATGGGGCAAAAGTTGTTGGACCACGACGAATAATTGAGTCGTTGGCGCGGCGGGAATTTGCGAGGCTAAGCAAGCCATAGTATCCATAAATTTGTTAGTGGAGCGGGAATGGTTTGTATAGAATAGTGGGTAAATAAGGCTAGAAGTGAATCACGTAGTGTTTGTATTTTGAAGTTCCTCGTTTTTGCATTGGTAGACGCCCATAGCTTGATTGACTACCAATTGAGAGTCGCAAAAATGTTGATAGATTTGATACCTAAGTGTAACGCGTAACTTGGAGACCGAGCAAGGGCCTCGTATTCCATTTGTATTATTAGTGCAAGGGAAATCAAGTCGGAATGAAAGAGGCATAGGTTCAGCATTGAGGGGAATGAGAACAACGCCGGCTCCTCCGCCGCGCTGGCATTTAGATCCATCGAAGAAGAGGGTCATTGGGTACGACTCCTCCGTGATGGAAAGAGTAGCGATGAGTTCGTCGGGAAATGTGAAATTGGTAAATTGTTCCCCCGGTAAAGGAGCGTCCGCAAGTTGGTCCGCGATGGTTTGTCCTTTGATTGATTTTTGGTGGATAAACTCAAGGTCGAGGTCGGCGAGAAGCATGAGCCATCTAGCAATGCGTTGGTTCAGATGAGGTTTGGCATACATGTAATGGATGGGGTCTGTATTGGTGATGACGAAAGTCTTGTGATTTAGAAGGTAGTGTCGGAGTTTGGTGGCCACGAATGATAGGGCAAGGCACAATTTTTCTACATGTGTGTACCTAGTCTCATAGTCCACCAAAGTACGACTTATATAATAAACGGCTTGTTCGTGATTCTCAGAGTCACGATGTGCAAGCATGGCTCCTACAGCGTGGTCGGTGGCGGAAAGGTAAAGGTAGAAGGGGCGGTCGTCTTGGGGTGGGATAAGCACGGGTGGCTGCAAGAGATAGGATTTGAGAGCTTCGAAGGCTTGGTGACATTCTTCGCTCCATTGGAATGCAATATCCTTTTTAAGGAGGTGATGGAAAGGTTGACATCGATCGAGAGTTGGGAGATGAAACGTCGGATAGATTGGAGCTTACCTTGTAAACTACGCAATTGTTTGAGATTGTTGGGTGGGGGCATTTCTAGGATAGCTTTGACTTTAGATGGATCGACCTCAATGCCACGCAAAGAGACGATAAAGCCAAGAAGTTTTCCCGAAAGAACACCAAAGACACATTTCTTCGGTTGAAGGCGGACAGAATATTGTAACAGGCGATCAAAAATAATGGTTAAAACATCGAGATGTTCACTACGATGTTTAGACTTGCCGAGAAGATCGTCGACATAGTCTTCAAGGATAGTGTGCATAATGTCATGAAAAATGTAGGTCATAGCCCGCCGATAGTAGTAGCACCCCAGCATTCTTAAGGCCAAATGGCATGACACGATAATGAAGGTTCCCGAGGAGTTATGAAGGCGTTTTGTCTTTGATCGGCGAAGGCGACCAAAATTTGGTTGTATCTGAAAAGCCATCCATGAGAGAAAGCATTTCATGGCCTGCAGTGAGATCAACAAGTTGATCAATACTTGGGAGGGGGAAGTCATCCTTGGGGCAAGCGAGGTTAAGATCCCGGAAATCTGTGCATATCAGAAGTCCCCTGTCGCTTTAGTGGCAGTGCGATGTTAGAAATCCATTGAGGATAGTCAATAGGCAAAATGAAGGAAGCGAGAAAGAGTCGTTGGAGCTCCTCTTTGACCAAGAGAGCAATGCGTGGATGCATTTTCTCAATTTTGTTTATTTGGTTTGGAATCGGGGTTTAGGGTGATGTTATGGATGGCGATGGTAGGATCAATTCCTGGCATGTCAGCGTAAGACCATGCGAAAGCTTGGTTGCGAGCACGGAGAAAGGTAGTAAAGGCGGCTTGTTCTGATGTGTTAAGGGATTGTCCAATCTTCACAATGTGAGGATCCTCCTCCGTGTGGATATTGATTTCTATGGTAGATTCGTTCAGCATAGTTTGGGTTTCAGATGGTAAGGCTCGTTGAATATAAGAATCATCCGCGCCAAGGTAAGTGAGGATGGAGTCGTCATCCTGGCATTCAACAACATTAATCAAAGGCGAATCCTCTTCGATCATGTCTGGATAAAGAAGGGGAAGAGAGGATGGGTCCTCATTATCACGTTGATAAGTGAGAGGACCTATGAAGATGACATTTATGAAAAAAAAAAGTTAGGAGGGATAGATTCAGGGTCTATAGATTCTGCGGGTGATGATGGCAAAGTGGGTGATGATGGTTTGGTAGGGGCGACGTCTTCTTCTTCTAGGATATAGCTGACAGGAGGTGTCTCCTGTGTAGGTGTTTCGGGAAAACCGAGACCACTGCGATCATTATGTTTACGGGTAGTCACGGGAATGAGTGTATGTCGGCCTTGTTCGTAAAGGCCAAAACCAAAGCCTTTCCACGCACAGCGAGTCAAGAAGGTGAGGGCGAAACGACGATTTGTCAAGTATTGAAAATCGGATTGGAAAGGAACCACACCAAGAGGAGGTTCAGGGGTAATGGAGGATGCGTCAACACCCCCATACGTTAGGTTAGTGCGGCAATGGGGTGGTCGTAGAGATTATCTCCCCCACGCGATGGTCGTAGGTGGGATGTGCATGTAATTGTCCGTACTCCTGCGGGGTAGGGAAAGAACTAACGTTATATAGGCGGTACTCCCCCAGCGTAAGGCGCTGAAAAACATCTACTAAGGGATCGGAGGTTGGAATGTTAGCTGCGGGAAGGGAAGTGGTTTTTGCGATGGTGGTTTCATCAATTGAAGGCGTAGGCGCGGTTGAGGTGGATGGTTGAGGTACATTTGAGGCGGATGGTTGGGTTGAATGTATGGGTGTCTTGATTGGTATAAGCACATCGTTAGGGCGGTATAACATATTGCAGGTTTTAAAGGGGGGAGGGTCAGCTTTTACGGTGTAAGACTTCCCCTCGTACTCAAATTTTATACATCTATGTAATGTTGAGGGAACGCATCCCATGGCTCGGATCGAGGGCGACCCGACAATATATTATATTGGAACTCTCCCTCCAAGACATAGAAGAGTTCGGGTAAAGTACGTGGTCCTACGCGAATGTTGAGGATCACGGTGCCTAAGGTAGAAGTAATAGCGTCATTGAATGACCGCAACATGATGGGGTTGGCACACATGCAACTAGAAGGGATGTTCATCTGTTGGAAGGCTTTTGAAGAGATGATGTTTAGGCTAGCGCCCCCGTCAATCATAACCCGACGTACTCGAATGTCCCGGACGTAAGCGGAGATGAAAAGGGCAGGGTCAGGATCTTGTACCAAAGTCGACAATTTCATCTTCAGAGAAACTCACTGCAACAGCTTGTTGTACAGAGACAGAAGTGGTTGGGGCAGTGGGTTGTTTGGTGAGAGAAGCAACGTGATTGGGTGTTAGAATGGAGGTGACAGGCAGGGTTTCATTAGGTAAAACCTCTATCCCTTGAAGGATCTCAACGAGAGCTTGTCGATGAGATTGAAGTCGAATGAGGTCATCTGATGTCATTTTACGGGCGATTGGTGAAGCTGTTTAATCATATTTCGGTGGGCAATGCCATTAGAGACGGGATAGGCGGGTCCGCGAATGACCACTTTAGGTGGTGGTGCAATCGGGATGTTTGACGGAGAAAGAGATGCCGCAGGTGTGTTTTCTTTTGCTTTCCCATTGTTTTTCTACCCTCGAGTAGCGACACTAATCATATTAATCTCGTAGACCTGAGATGAGGAAGATGGTGGGGATAACTCATGGTCTTCAAGAGGTGGGGTTGTAATAATGATAGATCTTGGTGAGGCGGGGACAGATGGTATAGGAGAGGGAATGGAAACTAAAGGTCTCTCCCTTCGTAAGTTGTCTTTCTTAATCTTTCTATCGGGAGAGGTGGTGGCGAAGGATGGTTTTTAGAGCTTTGCATCCCTCCACATCATGTCCTGGCGTGCGGTGATAAGCGCAGATTTTAGACTCATCGTAACCCATAGGTCGGGGCTTAGACGGGTCATAAGGTCTAAGTGGAGGTAGGGAAATGGTCGCATTCTCCACCAACATAGCAAGGATTTTGGCGTAAGATCCTTTGAGTGGGTCAAAATCAGGAGAGGATGAGGGTATTGATTGTGCGGGTTTTGGTAATGTTTGGGCATGATTGGTTCGCACGGGTGGTGGTTTAGCCGAAGGGTGTTGATACATGGTTTTTACTAAACGTGATTTCTTTGGCGCAGAAGCTATGTTGGATGATGAGGCCGCGAGATGATGTGGTATCGAAGAAAACAACCACGGGAAATAGGAGTGGTGAAAACAAATTTTTGATGATGGAATTTGTTTAAGGTTGATAGGTGGACGAGGATACGCGGAGTGGCGGTGTTCTTTATACCTGGAATTTACGTATAGGTGCGGAAGGCGTAAGTTGTTACAGAAGAAAACGCGGGAGGTATGATATATTGATGTAAGGTAGAGGATGGGGTCCCAATATGGAAGGTAGGTATGGCGATGATGGTTTTGATTGTGACGAGGGGGACGGATTGAGTTTGTCTCCTAGGTGGCGGAGCGGATTTATTTTGGATAGATCGAGTCGCTTAGGCGGGTGCGTTAGGCCCAGGCATTGGTGAGGTCCCAGCGTATGGGAAGATCTGGTTAAGTTGATAGAAGTGGACGGGGCATTTGGTAGAGGTGAGGGGGTGAAGGTGAGAACAGGGGCATTTTAAGCACGTAAGCACTTCGGGTATATGGTGGAGACATCGGGATCGAGTCATTTGCATTTGAGTAGAAAAAGGGGTACTCAAACGTTCCCATAGGGCCTGTCTATCTTCTGCGGAATGACAGTCTCCAGGTGTGATTTGTAATTTTTGTACGGAAGAAAGGTGGGTTGTAATTCCAGTCCACTGCGGGTGTGACACAGGAGGTAGATGAGGCACTGTATCAATAGATGTTAAGAGGTCAACCGGTCGTTGAAAAGATTTAGGCGATGAGGGACTAATAGGTAGGAGGGCGTGTTCGAGGGGATCTGTCACGTTTAAAGAATGTGGTGATGTTAGTGTAAGAGATTTCTCGTCTAAGGATGTCAAAAGGAGTGGCGGGCCTTCCTCTTGTGTAGCAAGAGTGGTAGAAGGGGACGTTTGGGAAATAGATAAATTAGATAGCATCCGCTCACAGTCTTGTAGGGATGTGGTGTAAGAAGACTTGTTGATAAGAAGAGAAGTCCGGGCAGTTGACTCTTCTATGGGTAAAGGAATGATTTCACTTTGGCTTGATGGTGGTGAAGGAGGTTCAAACTCCTGTGTTGGTGGAGAGGCTTGATTTAAAAATTTTTCAATAGAGGCTTTTGGCTGAGAATCGAAGACTGCATGGATCTCATGAACACTCTCCTCGGCTAAGATATCTTGGTTCACGTTACTGTTAGACGAGTGATTCGGGAATGGCTTGTTGAAAATTTTCAGATTTCGGTTAGCAGGGGCGTTAGGATTATCGAGGGTTATATCCCCTGCGTCAACCATTTCCTGCACTATGTTTTTCAACATCTTGCAGTTTTCATGACTATGTCCTTTTACGCGGTGAAAATTACAAAAGTCATTTTCTTTGTACCAGGAAGGTATTGCGCGGGTGGAGTCAAACCCAGAGTGAGGTTTAACAGGGGGCAAGGTGATAGCCCCAGCTTTGAGCAATTTTTCAGGATGACGCCATAAGTTTCTCCCAAGGGAGTGTAATTGGTGGGCTCGGCTTTGTACTTATAAGTGGTTTTCGGCGGAGTATTGGACGGTGTTTGAGATTTGACCATTACCGCGTGGACAGCTCCTTTTGATTTAGAAGAAGTGGACGCGTGAGGAGTGGCGGTGTTTGGCTTGTTGGTAGAATCAGGAGTTCGGAAGTGGGGTTTTGTTCTGTGACCGCAATTTCTCTTCTTCTAAGGCTCGAATTTCTAGTTTCAGAGCCATGGTAAAGGCCTCGTCGAATGTGCGGAAAGTTTGAATTTGGAGGGTAGGGGAGATGTGCTTAGCGCAGGCCCGCGTAAATAGTTCGATGAGTTCGGTTTGAGGCAAGGCATACGTGAGTTGGTTGATAAGACCCCGCCATCGTCCAACGAAATCTGCGATAGATTCGTCTTCAAATTGTCGGATGGCATAGAGGTCGGTAATAGATACTTTCTTGGCAATGTTAATGGAGAAATGATCCAAGAAAGATTGGGCCAGTTGGTTAAAAGAGAAGATTGAGTCTTTGGGTTAAAAACTGTACCACTCAAAGCGAGTCTGATAAGGACATGGGAAAGGTGCGGAGTAGTAAGAGGCATCATCATGGGCAATCAAATAACAAGCATGTCTAAATGATCGCAAGTGTTGTTGAGGATCCTCTTTCTTGTTAAAGCGAGTAAACTTTGGCAACTCCCATTGAGGAGGATATGAGCGAAGGGGGACGAGAAGGGTGAATGGGCTCCGACAAACTTGCTCGTATGTCAGCGCTACGACTTCTGAAGCGGAAGCCTCGGGTTTTGCATTTTGTCCATCATTTGTTTGATGAAAATGTGGTTGGATGAGATGATGGTGCCCTGAGAATAGGGATGTCCCATATAAGGTGTTGAGGTTCTTTGGATACGTGTATGGGAATGAAAAGGTAGGCGGAGCTTGAGAAGGAAAGCTCGTGTGAATAGGTGGCGAGAGTAAGTCATGAATGGAGTGGTGCGAAGAGAGATGAGATAGGGCGGTTGGTGGTAAGCGATACGTGGGGTCAAGGTTAACAAAGGAAAGCTAATCGGGGTCGTATGAACCTCTGAAGCTGTCGGATTGGGAGACGGGGCTAGTGATGCAGGAAGTAAGGTATTGTTATCAGGAGGAGTGGGAGCTAAATGAGCAGCTATACTAATAGGCATGCCAATAAGGAGCTGACCATCAGGCGTACGGTCAGGGGTATGAGACAAATAGTATTATGCAGTATTTGGGATTAGCATCGAGAAATTTGGCAAAGTCCTTGTCTCCTACGGGAATTTGGGGATCTCACTTTGGTGTCGTAGGGTTCCCTATAGAATGTGAAGGGGGTGATTCAGGCAAAGACACAGAGCAGGCATGTGAAACCATGGCGGCGGCTTGCTTCCGAGTGATGACAACCATAGACCAGGACACACAGGAAAGTTTCAATCTATCAAGAACAAAAACAACCTCAGAATGATGAATTTGGCAAGTTGCTGGTTTGTCAGGGGCTGATGGAGACAGTAACCGATATCGGTTTAGTAACCGGTGTCGGTCACAGAGCAAACGACGTCGGTCCCTTAACCGATGCCGGTGTCAAAAGTCTAGGATAAGAAGATATAAAAGGCTGCTAATTTGATTTTAGCAACGTTGAGTATGTTTATCAACTTATTGATCACAGAAGACAAAGTATGACAGAGAAAACAGGATTTGAAAACAAGCAAGAGGCACACGCAAATCTAAAGACTAACCCTAGGGTTAATTTTAGTTATCGTGGGCTTATGCCTTTAGATGTAAGATGATGTCAGAATCCTAAACAACAAGACCTAGGGGAAATGTCAAGTTTGTTTTGGCTTATAAGGTTACCTCAATCGGGCGGAGGAATACCGCGGAAAAGGGGGGATGTTTGAGCTGTTGTGTTAATTGTGAAGTGATTCGGTATGTGTTGTGCAGTGAAACTAAGGTTAATTTCCTGTCAATACCGTGGATATCACCCCCACGTGTACGACCTGTTACTTAATCTATGTTCACTAGAATTGGAGAACAACAAGTAGGAATGCAATGCACGTGTTTTAAACCCAAATCGAAAATTATATTCGATGAAGCAAGAGAGATGACTTTCACTAATGCGAAACCAGGAAAGCAAGACAAATTCTTTACTAAATATATAACAAAAACAGCAACAACAAATATGCAAATGAAAATAAGCAAGAGAAAGAAACCCAAAATGGGTCCCACCGGGCGTGCCAAAATGTTTCGCTCGGAATGTTTCGGCTTCTGGGAATAGAGTTGCTTCTATCCTTTCATTCCTTTTAGAAACAGATGAGGTTAGGGTTAGGAGGAATACCTGTTGAATGTCGAGATGGTGTGCGCGTACCGTAGAGAAAGATCAGGCTGACTACGGAGAACTCCTTTTTGTCTTGGAAGGACTACCTGCAAATAAGAACACAAGACCACAAGATTTTGATTAAACAATAAATGAGAAGCGCCTTGGGCCGGGAAATATAAAACTTCCCTTGAAGGTGGTCATTTCCCTGCTTTAATATGAATTAACACAAAAAGGCGCAAAATATCAATTAAATTATTTTGTTAAAGCGGGTAGGGGAAAAAGGTGGTTTTGGTTTTGATCGGAGGAACCGATGGCGGTTATTGATGACCGATACCGGTTCGATAACCGATACCGGTGGGTTATAGGATCTTCTTGGTAGATATGGTGTTTGTAATAGCTGGTTTTTGGATGGTATTAGGAAATGGGATGATTAGGAGTGAAAGAATGACAGTTAGATGCATAGCACGTTGGGTAGTGGATTGAAAGCGGATTTAGGAGGACTGAGATTCAAGAAGCATAAGAAATGTTATAACAAAAGGACATGTAAGATCGACTTCTTGGTTTTGGCCGAGAGGCAAGTTGATCTCCTTGGTTGTAAACACTTATGGTTTCTTTACTCGTCTCTGCTCTGTCAGTGAAGATCTGGACTTTGTTCCTCGCTCATGATGCTCTCTGTTTATCGAGAAATCCTTTGGTGATCTCCAAAATGAAATTCCGATCCGTTGTTTTGGTTTGGGAGCCCATTTACGAGGAACCGATGGCGGTTGTATGTAAGCGGCGGTCGAGTAGAACCGGCATCGTAAGGGAAAAAGTAGGCTATTTTTACTAAAATAGCCCACCTTCCTACTTTTCTCCCGAGAGATCAGTTGCGGGCTTGGTCAAGTGGCTAGAAGGTCGGCTTTTGGTGCGAGTAAGGAGGCATTAGTTATGGATGTGAGTCTAGACCAAGTCATGGGTCTTAATTAGGTTAGTTTAGGGTTAGGGCTAGGTCATGATGAGGTGGCAAAGTGAGGTGGCGGGTAAGGTGATGTGGATTTATCAATTACAAGGTAATTAATAAATAATTGTGTAAAGTTTAGGTAATGAGGTTAGGTTGCGAAATGGGATGCGGGCCACAAGGGGTCGTGAGACAATTTGGTGTCTACAAGAGGAAGTCCCTCAAAAAAGACTCTTAGAACCAAGACAACAGAGAAAGACATTGCAGATGGCACTCAATGACAATTGAGCCATCAGGCAATCCCAACACCCACTCCTGTTAAATGAAGATTATCTCTTGGAACATCCGAGGGCTAAATGGAAACTCCAAACAGAGAATTATTAAGGAGTTACGAGATTCTAGTAGTCCTAGTATTTTGATTTTGTAGGAAACTAAGATGAATGCCAAGATCCTTGAAATTAGTAAAAAGAATTTCTGGGAAAATTTTGACATGGTTGCGGTGGACTCTCAGGGAGCCTCTGGAGGTCTGGCTACTTTTTGGGATAAAAGGCAATATACTGGTATGATTCTTAATGCTAGCACTAATCATCTTGCTATTAAATTTCATGCTATTGAGAACAATTGTGAATGGATCCTTTCTAATATCTATGCCCCTAATACGGTTATTGGGAGACGTAAACTATGGACTGATCTCAAGATCTTTAGAAACCAACATACTACAGCCAACTGGCTTATCATGGGTGACTTTAACTCTCCTCTAAACCTAGGTGAAAAACATGGAGGAATCTCCAGTTTTTCCACAGGTATGGATGAATTTGCAGATTTTGTTGCTGATCTTAATCTCTTGGATGTGGATCTCCATGGGAATAAGTACACCTGGACTAATGAAGGTTGGGGAAAGAACTAATCCAAGTTAGACTGGATAGAGCCCTGATTTCTGCTAGTTGGATTCTTAATCAGGACTTTCATCTCTCTTCCCTACCCAGAATTGGATCGGACCACAATCCGATTGCCTTAAATCTTCTCAATTGGACTAAGCCCATCAGAAGCTCCTTCAAATTTGAAAAGATGTGGATGGAGCATGATGACATTTATGACAAAATTAAAGAGTGGTGGGTTTGGAATGGTGAAGGCACTGCTCAATTTAGACTGATTCAGAAGCTCAAAAATGTTAAAAAACAAGTTAAAATTTGGAATAAAAGAGTTTTTGGTAATGTGTTTGAAAAAAAAGGAATTAAAACAAAAGCTCCAAGATCTGGAAATCAAAATGAATACAATGGGGAGATATTTTGAAGATCAAACTGAGGAAAAGAATATTCTTTCAGAACTGCATATGATTTGTAGCAGAGAAGAATCCTTATGGAGACTAAAATCTAGGGCTATTTGGCTAAAAGGAGGAGATAGAAATACAAAGTTTTTTCATATGACCACTCTAAAACACAAAGCTTGTAATAGGATTATGGAAGTGGCTAAAAGTAATGACACTGTTATAAAAGATCCCAAAAGCATCAAAGAGGAAGCTCTCAATTTTTATGAAAAACTTCTTAATGAGAGGAATATCATTGCTGATGAGGCAATTTCTTTCATGTTGGAGGCTATTCCCCAAGACAAAATTGAAGAGCAGAGATTTAAAGATATCACTAAAGTTGTCACACTAGAAGAACTACAAAAATTTGTGTTTACTTTAGAAGGTGATAAGGCTCCGGGCCCGGATGGTTTTTCTATTAACTTTTTTCAGAAATTTTGGGAAATATGTTCGGATGATCTTCTCAGAGCGGTGAATGAATTTTATAGAACTGGGGATCTTTTGAAAGAGCTGAATAACACCCACATTGTGCTTTCTCCAAAAAAAATGGATGCTAAGGACTTCAAAGACTTCAGACCCATCAGCCTTGTGAATGTTATCTATAGAATTTTTACCAAAATCATTGCTACCAGGCTGCAATTTATTATGAATGATTTAATCTCAAGGCAACATAGTGGATTCATTAAAGGCAGGATTATCCAAGATGGAGTGATTATGGTACATGAGACCATACACTCTATGGACAAAATAATAAAAAGCAAATATGGTCCTTAAGCTTGATATGAATAAAGCCTTTGACAAGGTCTCTTGGGTTTTTCTAGACAAAGTTTTGATTAAATTTGGTTTTCTTGCAAAATTCAGAAAAATTATTAAGGCTTGCATCTCTACAAATGATTCTCAGTGGTGGTTAATGGTGAGCCGGTGGGATTTTTCACAAGCAAGCAGAGAGGGCTAAGACAAGGGGATCCCATATCCCCTCTACTCTTCATTCTTATGGCAGACAGTCTTAGTAGAACAATTGGTAAAGTAGTTATTGATGGTCTTCTGAAAGGTTCAAAGCCCACTTCCATCAGCCAAGTAGCTTCTCATCAGCAATTTGCAGATGATACAATCCTTCTTTTAATGGCTTCCATCCTTGAAGCTAAGGCAACCAAGACTATTCTGCAACTTTATGAATCTACTTCTGGGCAAGAGATCAATTATGATAAAAGCTCCATTTTCTTCTTCAACACTCCTGAGGAAAGACAACTTAAAATTGCAAAAATTTTGGGTTGTAAAATAAGTTCACTTCCAGCCACGTACTTAGGACTCCCTCTTGGCACTAAAAAAGTTTCTACCAAAGTGTGGAATGATCTGTTGGTGAGATTTCAAAAGAAAATGGCTGGCTGGAAAGGAGCCATTCTGTCTAGTGTTGGTAAGTGTCTGCTCATAAAAAGCACTCTTCAAAATCTACCTATCTATATCATGTCTCTGTATAAGATCCCTTCTACCTTCAGAGAAAGAATTGAGAGGATTCAGAAAAACTTCTTATGGTAGGGCATGGAGGAGAAGTTTAAATATCACTTAGTTGCTTGGGATAAGGTATGCACTCCCAAAAAATTGGGGGCCTGGGCATAAAAGACATAAAGAAAATGAATGAGGCTCTTATTGTGAAAATGGGCTGGAGAATGCTCTCAGAGAAGCAACCCTGGATAGAATTAATTAAGGCTAAATACCTTAATCAACAAGCAAGTATTTTCTTTTCTTCAAGATGAGCATCTTCCTTATGGTTCCATTTTTGGAATAATTTAGTGAAGATCAGAAATTTCATCAAACAAGGAAGTAAATGGAAAGTGGGAGATGGTTGTGATATAAATTTCGGGACGATAACTGGTTTAATTGCAGCCTTATGGACAGATTTGGTGTAGTCAAAGACAGTCTTGAAAGTAAGTATGGCACTAGAATCATGGATTATATTGAAAGAGATGGTAACAATAAGAAATGGAAAAAACTTTCTGTGGATAGAGATGATCTGAACCAAACTATTTCCTCTCTACAAGATCAGTTGGACCTTATCCCCTTAAGTCAACTGGAAGTTAAGGATGAATTGGTCTGGAGCAATTCTATTGATGGGGACTACTCTGTTAAAACTGGTTATAATACTTTCTTTGACAATAGTCAAACTGAGTTCAACTGGAGTAGGATTTGGATGACTGAGCTCACACCTAAAATTAACTTTTTCTTTTGGCTTGCTCTCAGGGGTAGAATTCTTACCACTGACAACCTGATAAGAAAAGGTTTCATAATGCCTAATAGATGTCATCTGTGTAAAAAAGACTCTGAGGATATCAGTCATTTGTTTATCCATTGTGAATATGCTACCAAAATTTGGAGTTTTTCCCTCTCTAATTTTAAAGCTTCCTGGGTGGTGCCGAAGGACTTCAGTCAGTTCTGGACCCAATGGAGCCCACCCTACAAACATTGTGTTGTGAGAAGGCTTTGGAAATTGATAATGCCTCATGTTATTTGGAGGATATGGAAAGATAGAAATGATATCATCTTTAGAAATAGTAAACAAAATTATAAGCTCAGTATTGGTAAAATTTCTAATGCTATTAAAGAGAACATTGTAGATTTAAACCCCCCAAGAACAAGAGTTATCTAGAAAATGAAGAGCATATCTTGTCCCAATGGAAGATTGGAGCTGACAGTATCCAAAATAATACCGGTAATAATATTGATAGATCTTTGATACATTGGCACCCTCCTGATCTCAACTGGTATAAGTTGAACTTTGATGGGGCCTCTAAGGGTAACCCTGGGATTGCAGCTGGGGGAGGAGTGATCCGGGATCATAGAGGCAGTTTGATAGCTGCTTATGCTGGTAAAATGGGAATACAAACTAATCATTTTGCTGAAGCATTAGCCGCTTTATGGGGCCTTAGAATTGCTCAGACTCATAATATTCAAAATCTTATACTAGAAGGAGACTCGCTTAATATCATTAACCATCTTAATCAATGTTCACCTCTAAGTTGGAACATCAAGGACTTCATCTTGGAATCCATAAGTATTTTCCAAACCTTCAACAATATTTGGATCAAGCATACTTACCTTGGGAGGGTAATAAGGTGGCAGATGCATTGGCTAACTATGACATAAATGTTAATCACATTATTTGGGATAATAGTGATCACATTCCTGAGTAGGTTCAAAACAACATTCAAGCGGATACTTATGGGCATGCAAATACGGAGTAAGGTTAATGATCATTTGGAGTGGGTCTTTGAGAATATGATTTACACACGTGCTGACAATTTCTTGTTTAAAATAGAACTCAAGCAGATCTTTGCGGGAAATTAAGGTTATAGTAAGGATAATGATGACTTAAAGTGTTTTTTTAGAAGATCAAATTCACACATGTGGGTAATATTTTGCTTATAACAGCTTTCAAATAGGTTTTTATGGACATTCAAGTCCGTAGTAAGGATGATGATGACTTGGAGTGGGTTTCTAAGGAGGTAGAAGTTCGCACATGCGGGATTTCCTAGGCATAAAGTAACATTCATGCAGGCATTCATGGGAACTTTCATGTTAGCAACGACTATACTAATCCTCATTCCCATCGCGTGAGATATCTTTTTAAAAACAGAGAAAGGTGGATTGGAAACTGTGTTTCATATAGCATTCCTCATAGGGGTTTTGAAGAAAATACTTTCAAACACTTCAGCAAGGTGAAAATGGGAGGAGCCCCTTGTCAGATTGAGCCCAATAAGGACCCGGATTGGAAGAATAATAAAGAGCTATGGAATCTTCTCAATCAGGGAGGCATTACAAATTTTATTGAGAAGATACAGGGTCACATGACCAAAACATTTCCATGTAATTTGCGATGGATTGGAAGGATCGCAAAGTTGAATATGGTGGGCAAAAAATATCGATTAATGAAGAGTTTATAGCTGAAGCAACAGGCCTTGGGATGGATGGGTACCACTTTTTTAATAAAAGGATTGACAGAGCAGCTGAGGAGAGGAAGTTTGTTGATGGAAATGAGGAACTGATCTTCATCACGACGGGTTTGAAGATTAGCTCTATCCCTTCGCCATTTGACAATGTCACCCACATGATGGTTCAATACATCTCCTTGGAGGGGAGATACGTCACAGTGCCCATTAAGCATCTAGTGTTCCTCAATCACTTCCGCAGAAGTATCACGGTATGTTTCCCACACTATCTTCTTAATTCTCTTGAACGCTCCATTTTGGAGTTCCAAAAACATACTCGTGCGGTCCCTCTGCATCAAGGTCTCATCTTATTCTTTGCATAAACTCTGTATTCTTAAGTATCCCAACCTTCCTTCTTCCCCCATCTCTGCTCCATTTATCCCCTTCACCGCTGCCGCTACCCCCATCTCTTCTCCTTCTATCCCCATCACCACTCCGCTACCCCTTTACCTTCCATCTCGGCTCCCACCACCATCCCGTCCACCTTTTCTCCCACCCCCTTCGCCTCCACTTTGAACAGACCTATAACTAGGTCTTCTAAGAAACTGAAATTGGATACCCTTGTTTGGGAATGTTCCTCAGGACTTGGCGGATGTTCAAAATCTTCTCCATATTAGTAATGTTGGCTTGTATGAGGCTTTACACATCAAGATTTCCACACAAATGCTGGAAGCCTTAGAAAAAGACATGTTGCTGTTGAAAGATGAAGTTAAAAACTTGGCTAAGCAAAAAGGTAAGAGGAAGAAGGAGGAGGAGGTTGATCTTGACAATAAACAAGTTGAGGATATTTATAAAAAACTGAACTCCCTGGACAACCATCTAGGGAAAGCCAAGAATCGTCATGACCATAATATGGCTATTTTTAGTGCAATCGGAGACTTCCTTGAGCAACATGTCCACGTCTCTACTCTCAGTGAAATCCCAACAACTCTATGGGGCATGGAAAAAGAAAGCAAACAGACCATTGAAAAGTTGGATGCTTCAGACCCTACTCACATGACGACATTGGCTTTGTTTACCTCTTGGAAAACTATCAAATCCAGAATTGCCAAAGCCGCCAAGAAGTAAATGTGGAGCTTCACTGCTGATGCTGCCTTCCTTCGTGTTTTTTGCTGTTTTTAGCTATTTTTGGCTGCTTTTCTGCAGTGTTCGAACTGGTTAGCTATTTGTGGTAACTTCTCTTTGGTTACCTTTGGTTCTTATGACTTATCTAGATCTTGATCCTTTTTGTGGTGCTTTTTAATTCCTATTCTGGATTTAGGCCCTCTTTCTATACAAGGGTATAGTCCCTTTCAAAAAACTATTTACCAATAATAATAAAAACACACAACATCCTAAAGAACACATTGCTGCTTTCACGACATCATGTGGAATTCTTGGTGTCCAACATGAAGATGTTGCTGTAAGATTGTTCGTGGAGTCCCTCCAAGAAAAAGCAGCAGAATGGTTCTACCTCCTACCTTCCCGATCCATCCTGGTTGGGATGACATCAAGGCTACCTTTGAGGAAAGATTTAAACCAACTGAAGATTGTCAAGACCTCTTGGTGTAGTTGGCTCAAATGAGGAAAGGAGAAAGTGAAATGATGAGAGACTTCATGGCTCATTTCGAACGGTTGCTTCGTAGGATACTGGAAGAAGATTCACCCTCTCATAACAATATCAAAAGATTCTTCATAAATGCTCAATCACCGGAGGTAGGATTTCTCCTATGAAGAGTTCAACCAAGGAACATTGTAGAAGCACAAATGAGGGCCATTGAATTGGATGACGATCTCATCCTCTCTGGAAATATCAAGAATCCATCAAAGGGAAAGGCCCAACATCCTGAAGATGAGAGAACCAATCCATCGCTGCAAAAGTTGGTGAATGAGATGGCCTCTTTGAAGAGGGAATTATTTGAACGAGTTTCTTCTCAAAGAAGCAACAAAAATCAGATTGCGGGAGCACCCCAAAGGCTCACCTTGGAGGCCCCACCCATGAACATAAATTGCAGATTTCAAGAAGATAAAGAAGAGCTTGAACAAGAAAGTGAAGGTGGTGATTTCCTAAAAAAATGAGGAGTTTGAGAACATTACACAAATAAGATTCTGTGAGTATTCATGATGTGATGAAGAAGATGAAGAGGATGCACCCAGTTTCTCATGTGCGGTATTCACTCATTCTCAGTCCGAGGAAAGAGCATCTCCCTCCATTGCTACAAAAGAAAACAAGGTTGATGATCCTCCTGTGGCAACTCCGCAAAATAAAATAATTAGTCAGGATCCCCACTTCCATCTTCTATGAAGTCTGCATTGTTGGAGCTTGACCCTGTAATAAGTAAGAAGACGCCCATGCAACAAGTAAGTCTTCCAATGTCTCTTCCAAGTCTAAATCTAAATCTGCTTCTACAAAATCTAATTCCTTGAAATCTACTAGTGTACCTTTTAAAATACCCTCCATTCCTCAAACATCAAATCCTACTCCTAAGCCTATCCAGACCCCAAAATCAGTCCCTTCACTCCCCTTATCCGCATCTGCTCCCTTTGACTTCATAGAATATGCAAACAAAGCCAAAGTGCAGATTACTAAAACTAAATATTTGCGGACTCATCCTGAACAATTTGAGAGGTTCGTCCGATATATCAAGGGTGGTAGTCTAACATCCAATGTTGTAACATCTAGTTCCAAAGGCATGCTACCAAACTCACCTACACCTCCCTCATGAACATGCTTTCTTTGAGTGCATCGAAAACCTGATAAAGTTGAACCTTTCTACGTCTCCTTTCTTGTTGGAGAATATGTATTGAATAATTGCATAATAGATTTTGGTGCCTCAGACAACGTGATGCCTTTGAGGGTCACCAAGGCTTTTAAAATTACAATGACTCCACCTAGTGGCTCTTGTTACTCTTTGGAATAAAAAAGGTCTCACTTGTAGGGAAGGTAAAAATGCAGGTGGTTCTCACCAAATTTCAGATAAGAAAGTTTTAAGTGATGATTTTGGTAGTAGACGTCCCTAGCCTCGTTCGGAATGTTTTGAGTAGAAATTTCTACCAAGAGTTGGGAGGAAAATTCAAATGAATTGTTTTGTTGTAACCATACCAATGAAGGGAGACATGGAGAAATTGCTTCCCAAGAAGAAAATAAGGTACATTTGCGAAAGTATGGAAGCCTTAAGGAAGCTAACATCTTGTATCAAGGTAACACGTAGATGAATCACTTTGTGGCAACTGAAGAAGAAGAGGATATTCCCATCTTGATAGGCCCAGACATGCCTTCCCAAAGAGATTTGGATTTTGAAGAAGCATTGAGGAGATTTGAGTTACAAGAGGGAAGCCCCGAATTTCCTAGATGATGAAGATCATAAGGAAGAGGAGATGGTTCTCGATGATTTTCAAGAAGAAAAATCAGCTTATATACTTATCCAAGATGAGGAGTTATTCTCATTCCCATTTGGGGATGAAGATGATCTCAGTCAGGCCATCTATGGAGAGAAAAAATCAGCTTGTGATGAGCCCGTGAAAGGTTTGAAAGAAATGTCTCAGACAGAAATGCTTAGAGCTGTAGAAGAAATTGAAGATCCTGAGCTCAGTCTCGAGCTCCTGATGCAAGCCACAAATCTGCAAGACAAGCATGAAGCTGATTTGGAAGCCTTAACTAATGTGAAGGTTAGCCATATTGAAAAGTATGATGCCACTCTTGAGCTAATGGTTGATGGATGCAATGAAGAAATCGAGGTGTTTTCTTTCCCATTCAAAGAGGAAGAACCTTTCCATGATGAAGAAATTAAAGCAAGGAGTTTTTAGACCTATAAAGATGAAACTCTTTTCGATGAAGGATTGGTAGAGTGTAGTGATTCCCAAGATGATGAGGTAATCCCTCCAGATAGTTTCTTTGAGTTGCAAGATAAAGATTCTTCAAAGGTGTACAAAGAGGAACTACAGGAAATGATGAAACATTACTCCGTGCAAGAAATATTGGATGCAGTAGAAGTTGCAGAAGATCCCGAGCTGATTCTTGACCTCTTCACTCGTGCCATGGACATACAAGATAGATATGAGTTTGCCTCCTATCCTCCCATTAGTACTCAAATGCCTCACAGTGAAGTAGAGATAAAGGATGAATTAAATGTTTCTCATGAAGATGTCAATGAGCATAGACCGAAAACAAAAGTAACTCGGAATATACAAGGAATTTGAATGAAAAGAATCCCTGGGGCAGCAATGAGATGTTTGATGGAGAATCAGCTATATGGATAAACATGGAAGGCAACTAGCACTATGAGACCAACTTCAAAGAACACGAAGGCAGTGGAATTTCCAAGCAAGGACTAGAGCATCAAGAAGCTCACATGGACTCACTCCTACAAAGTAAAAGGACAATCATGGAAGCACCTGGCTTCCATAAACAATTAAGGAAAGGAGGCTACTTTCTGGAACCCGTCAACGGCTTCACAGAACATCATCATTCGGTGTTGCCTCTTCAGGGGTAACTTTTGAGAAATGAAAAGTACTTCAGTGAAAGTAGGTTGTCCCCCGCCTTGTACCATAGGTGATTGATAGGTGTTTTTCCTTCTTCTGTTGTGTGTCGTGTGTTTCATTTCCTTCTTTTTTGTGTGTGTGTGTGTGTGTGTGTGTGTGTGTTTCCTTCTAATCTTCCTTTCTAGAAGTTGTACATGACTCGGCAAACCCAATGGATAAGGCATTGGTCAACGAATTATATGGTCTAAAATTGAGATTATGGATTGCATGTCATGTCTTCACTGCGCTCAGTCCATGTCATGTCCCCAAGCTAGATCCATTTGTTGTCGTGCAAATGTGCAACAGGGAAATTGGAAGTTTCCAAGCACAACAACTATACCCCTATGCTGAAATTTTCATGTTTTATCATTCCTAGGCAACCTCGGTTCTGTACAATTAGTCCAAATGACCTCCCAACCAATGTTAAATCATCCCCCTAGGTGATTTAGGAAAGTCCACTCATTCCACCTAGGTGATTTTAGGGAGTTCTAAAAAGATGCTATCTTCTGGCAGTATTGGGAAGGGCTATCGCTGGCCTTCCCGAGGATTGAATTCAATCCCTGGAGCGGAATATAAGAGAAAAATTCAACATGGAGGTGAATGGAAGACCTTATAACATCATGGAAATGATCTTGGAAGGTCTGGGGAAGTTCTGCAAGACTTGGAGTAGTCTGAGTAAAAAATAGGGTTCACAAGCCTAGGCGGTACACAGGCCTAAAACAATCTGTTGGGCTTCAGAAGAAGATTCCGAGAGCTACGGATGGAGTTAGAAGCAAAACAAAATATATAAAAATATATTATTCCAAGACCTACATGATGGTGAAATAATATTTTTCACAACACTTTGGCGCATCATGTCTGGAGGCAGTTTTATCAGGCATAGGTGGAGTAAAAATCACAAATACAATTTTTCAGGGATTAAATGGAATAATCAAGACATGAGACCCACACCATTGGATTTAGAAGGAAATTTCTAGTCAGTATCATATAATTTTTTTCCAAAAAGGTCCATCAGAGCTCAAGTTATCACTATCACAAGTTTAGGACTTAGCCAAATTTTTGAGAGGACATGTGTCAGCACCAGGAGCTTGGCGGGATTTTGTGTCCCTCATGTCCCCAAGGTCAGGGACATCAAGGTTGGAAAAGTTCTCCCAGACCCCTTGAATCCCTCTCAGCCCTCATATGACCTCTTGGACCCTCATGTGACCTCCAGTCGAAAGTTTAACCCTGGGTACATTTTGGAGCATCCATTCCTTGCCGTCGGATTGGGTGACACGTGTCAATTCTAGGACCACCGTGGAATTTGATGTCCCTTATGCACCTAAGGTGGGGGACATAAGACCTTGAAAAATGTGCCCAACCCCCATAGGAAGTATTTTTGATGACCACGTGATCACCTTTTAGCTCCCAGTGCTTTAAAGCATTTTTTTCCTCCTTCATTCCCCGCCATTAGATTAAACGCCGCATGTCGCCATCTTTCTCATTGTGGAAATCGATGTCCCTCACGTCTCTGAGGTCAAGGAAATCAAACATGAAAAAATGCACCCAACTCCAACTCAAAAATTTGAAAAATATTCTAACTCTTAGTTTGCTTCTAATCGCTTTCTTGCTTCTCCATTACCAAAAGAAGAGAACACAAGTCCACCACTCCACCATTGCAAGAAACTCAAGACCAAATCAGAAAAGGAACTGAAATACCTTTTCCATGGAGATATGCATGTCTTAGAAGGAATTTTCATCAATCTAAGAAGGAGAAATGAAGAACAGAGAAGAAGAACAATGGAAATCCCCATAGCCATGAAAACGAAGATTCGAACATATCTTGCAAACCGATACTTGGATTGATGAACTGTTTGTTGCTGAGTTCTAATCTCTTAAAGGCCATTAAAAAATCATATTAAAACCTCCAATTTTCATCAAGGATTGCTCGCAGAGAAGAAACCCTCTTTCCGGCTCTACGAAGGAAAAAGCTTGATTTCTGTCAAACCGATTGTGGATTGAAGTAAGATCACACGTGAAGCACCAGAAGAAAAAACCCACATCAAAAATATAATTTTCTTTGCAAACAGAGGAGAAAAACAGACCTACAATTTTGAGGTCCATTAATGGTCATTCGTACCTAGAAGCACTGCCGGTCTGAAAATTAAAACTTTAAAATCTCCTGGACTATTAAGTGGGTGGGCCCGAAATTTCAGAGGGAGGATATTGGGAAAAAACCCATATCAAAAAAATTTGTTCCACGTCAATCTGACTCCCAAAGGAAAACTTTCTAAAAATAGCAGGTCTACTACATAGGAACTACTATTTTGGGAAAGTCATCGATAGAAGAACCTACGAAGAAGATGAAGACATTGGAGGTGCACTACAACTGAGAATCCACCAGAACGGACATTTTTGGAACTTACTAAAAATAGTAAGTGTGCCCTCGAGCACCTGATAAAAATAGAAAGTTGATCTAGAAGGAACGAGGAACGCAGGGATAAAGAGAAAAATTGAGCCGCAACATCCAATTGAAGATCGGGGACTTGATTTCTCATACTTACTAAAAATAGTAAGTTGATTTTTATAAGGGAGATATGAAGCCAAAGTGGATGGGTCAAAATCTTTATCGGGATTACGAAGTGGAGAATTGAAAGAGAATGGAGCCAAGTCCACTATAGCAACTCATCCTTCAGCATAATTCTTCTTCTTCTTCTTCTTCTTCTTCTTCTTCTTCTATCTCTCTCTCTTCAATGTTATATTTTTGCATTGAGGGTTGCACTTTTTAATATGACTTAAATGACTTTAGAAATATAATATAAATTAAGTTGCCTTACTATTATAAAAGGGACTTAAATATTTAAAGTGGAATATGAACAATCTTAAGTCATATTAAGGTATTTGAAAGGTCATGAGGAAGACGATAAGTCACCTCTCATTCTATAAATTGTAACGCCATTCCCATTGCAAAGGGTTGGTGATTGATCTTGTAAACTCAAGAGTATATTGCACCTTGAGAGAACAAAGGAGATAGCCATTTTCTTCTATTCCCCCTTCTCAATTTCTTCCATTTCTCCACTATGTACAACTTTTTTCTAAGCAATCAATACAATAAGAAGGAGTTTCTAGCTTTCTTTGACTAAGGGGTTTCATGATACTTTGTGTTCATCAAATTCTATTTGGTCTTGTTGCTATTTGCAAGGTTTTTTCTTCTCATGAATGCATGTGTTGAAGTTTCTAACTAGTACGTGAAGGAATATGATTTTCTACCTGCAACATTAGTTCTCTTACCTCTTTTCTTACTCCCCTTTCCCGCTCTACAAATGAAGACTTCCCTAGCAAGAGATTGCTAGATTTGCTGCAGGTTCAGTGGAGTGCCCTTGTTGGATCCCCATTCGAAAGGCCACCATAGAAATCCACCTTTTCATGCGCATGCACATATGGCAGCTGCACCGGTTAAGTAAAGGGACTCATATTCCTAGAGCGTTGGAAAGAAATCCACAAGTTTTTCCACCCAAAAAAATTTATCGCCAACATGTACCATATCCTTTTACTAGCACATATACATAAAACATAGTTAACATGCATGATGCCAAACATATTATTTCTCATATTGATCCTACATATCCTACTTCTACTTGTCCCAGAACCTAGAAAACCATAATTCCAGTTTCCCCGAGACAACCATATGTTGAATAATTATCAAACCCCAGCTATGTTGTCTAAATAAATTCCATCGACTCTGTGTAACTTCATCTACAAGGTTGATCTTGTTTGTATCTTCCTAAGCATCCTCAAATGTCGTCATCTCGTGTGCACTTGCATGGCTGATCCCATGTGATACTCTCTCTTATTTTACCTATGCCATCGATCCATGTGAAGATTATTCTACCATGGTTGATCTCGTAGAAATATCAGAAAAACATAAAAAAACTTTAGCAATTTTCAAGTCCTACTCCTTGAGAACCTCTTTAGATTGACATCCCACGAGTTTAGCTTGTTCCACAATATAGCCTTAAATATTGGCACTCCCTTGTAAAACTCTCTAACCTCAAAAGTCAAATCACATTCCTTGAGCTTATTCATACCTCACCTAAGCGTCATGAACACCTTATGTCATACCTCTTCGCTATGAATAGTCCTCTTCCACCCAGTTTGGGGCATGAGCATATATTGTCTAGTTTAGAAGAGAGCATCCCACACTAATGGGAAGATTCATCCATTCGAGTCATCTTTCTATTGGTAATTCTTTGTGCATTTGCTTCCCTCTTTATTCCATGATTCCGATGAAATTTTCTTTCATCTAGACAATCCTCCTCTCTTTATTTCCATTCAAATTGGCCACACTGCAGTTAAGAGATCCCTTATAGATGAAGGATTTGATACTTTTGTTTCTTCTCTCGATTTCATTAATATGTGTGGCTATTCTATCGATAATCTTAAGTCCACTTAGAGCACATGTCAAAGTTATGATCATTACAAGATTCCACCTATGGGTTGTATCTAGTTACCTATTACCATGCCTCCTTGCACCTTTGTTCGTGTCAAAGTCATGATAATCAACTTTTTCTTGTCTTATAACATCCTCCTACGTGTCGTCACATCATTCACTTGTCAATACGTTAAGTTTGCACATCTAGGGGCCATCTATAAAGTACATGGTGATACCCATCCTTAGAAATTTGACCTCTTTCAACAACATGGGACATTCAATATTCCCACCATGGAGGAGCTTCTTACCATTCCATTTCAAGAAAATCAACACTTTACTTATCCTATTGACTCCCTTCATGGCTACAGTAGTCATCCCAAGGTCATGGGCCATAATCCACTCAACTCAACTCAAATGATGATGATCCCAATGATATCAACCTTTTGATTAACACTTATGATCTTCTTGATGTTATTATCTCGGAATTACCTCCGCTTTACGACTCGCTCTTGTAAGAATGCCACCAACCAAGTTCCTATCACTATTACTAACACTTGGTGTCCTCCTATTGAGCATCTTATTCATCATGAGACTATCATTGACTCATGTTTTTTATGTCACCATGCCTATATATGACAACGGTTTTACCCAAGATGACTCTTTCATAGCAAGTTAAGCCCAGGATAAGAATGTGGAAATCACGGGATATCTTGAATCATCGTAATCTACTTTAAACCATAACAACAACACTAGTAGTGTCTCCTCATCAAATGAGTTTTCTGATTTCAACCATGAGGAAGATTATCTAATGTATGATGCCCCTTCAATTATTGACATGGTGTTTGAGCCACAAATTGCTCCTTGATTAGCTCTCCTCCCACTACACCTCTTGTGACATCTCCTCCATATTTTCCTTCTAGTCATCCTAATGTTGTTCTGAGACTTACCTTTTACAAGTTCACCTCGAATCTTCTCATTATGGCTCTTGGCCCACATGAGGCTAAGCAATATTGCACATAACATGATGTTTAATATTGTAGAGCCTATCAACAACATATGCGAGTAAGATTGAAGAGGAGATTATAAGAGATCAAAAAGGAAAGCCATATGACCTTCTTCTTCCACACCACTCTATTACTCTAATCATGGATTTTGTTCTCATAATGATGACACTTGTCATGTTATCCACATTAAGCATTGAGTTTTGAAGCTTCTCCTTATGCACCTAAGGGAAGGGCCTTTTCTTCTCCATTGAGTCAACCTTTTCTATGCCATCATCCATCTCTCGAACTACTCACAGTCCCCCTCATCCCTCCCTTGATGATATTTTCCATGAGGTTCTCACACATATCTCTGAATAGATTGACAAATCTCTATTTTCTACATGATCTAAATTCCATCGTGGCATTAACACCATTTATTATAACTTAAAAGATCTCGTGATTCATACTTGACATCAAATTCTTCACCAAATAACCGACATTATAACTAATACTTGTCAATTTTTCACACACCATCATTGAATAACTTGATTTGTCTCATCTCTCCATTTTCCATCTCACTTGGGTATCTATGCCATTTCAACCCCTTTTGGACACTTTGGTAATAATTTTTCTTTTTATCCTACTTCGGCTTATCCTTTCGATGGGGTTTATCCTCCCGCTTGGATCTCTATGAACATTGTCTCCTAACTTGGGTACTTTGGTAATCTCTTTATCACCTCCCACTTGGGTTTATCTACCATTACTTGGGTTGGCCCTCAAATTGGTGCCCATCCCGTTTGATCCCTACCTTTCAACACATATTACCTACTTTATTATCATTTTAAGGATTTTATTATTTCATTTTCTTAACTATAAGTGTTCATACATTTTTGCATAAATATGAAATTGGAATCATAAACACAATCATACATCAAACATAAAAATTAACAAAAAAACACGCCATCATCACAAAAATGCTATCTCATATCTCTATCAAATAGTTTTATACATCTTTATACTACAAAATATCTATCAAAATACATAGTGCAATCAACAACTCCATCCCTTAAGCATCTCCTCCCTTAGGTGGAGGTTGTCAATGCTTTGAGATGATGGTCACGACTCATAGCCCATAGGGATTTGTGTTATTGATATGGCTCTAGATCGAGCCCCATTAGCCTCTCCCTCCATCCTCATTGCTTACACCTCTAACTTTGAAATCTTGGCTTCATTTATCACCTAGTGCACAACTTCCACCTATGCATCTAAAATCCTCACTATTTGTTCTCGGGTCAGCTCATGGAGGAGGCCATTCACTAATGACATCATATCTCCTCCCATAGTGGTTTCTTGAGAAATTTCTTATATCTACAACTTGTGGGCTGCCTCTTCCATAAGCCTAACATAACTTAGTGTCCCTAACCGCCATAACTATTGGATCCTCCATCACTAAGGTGTTAACCACATCCAGTACATTGGCCAAAATATTGTGGTGTGCACCCTCAATCAAATAATTCCACTCGACTTTGGTTCATTTTGCAAATCAAAAACATATCACTCATTAGTAATCTATGTATGTCAACATACTAATATACTCTATCATGCAACTCTACAAATCACACAAGTAACTTTGAGACTCACATGGTTGACTAAGTTAATCTATCACAATGGATCCATCTGTTTGTATTCCCAATACCACCACATCATCATTATATCTTGATGGATGAGCTCCCACTAATTATGGCCATCTATCTTGGGGTACTAATATCATATTTGGCCTCCTCTAGGACTGGTTTCGACCTAGATGTTTGTATAATGTGGGTCATAATTTACACCCATGGCGATGTAAGATATCCTCCACCTACTCTTTCATCCGCCACTCATGGCGCCATCCTCTCGGTCTCCTTCTCCCGCCTCCGGGAACCATCCTACTCGGTAGATTTCCTATCACATCATATCATCAATGTGCCTAGATGGTAGTCATCACTTCCTATCACCCAATGAGCTAGGGACCTCCTCTCTATTGAACTAGATGACACATTATAGAACATAATAAAACCCTAAATGGGAAACCGAGTTTATCATGGACATATTGTAAGATGATAATGAACTCTAAAGTTTATCCTACGGCCCTCGACTGAAGGTGTTTGACCTAAACTCCCAATGCCTCAAGAATATCTAAATCATGTCTTGATCTAGTGGGATTCAACACATTTCCATAATCCCTCCAAAACGAAGGGATTGTAGCTATGCAACATTATGTGACACCAACCCTCTCAACATCTCTGGAAACCACAAAACATCAAGGGTCTCCATAGATGGATCATCCATGGAACCTACAAAATATCAAATAATAGGGACTTGTCACTTGAAGTTGCACCCTTGTTGAATCTACTAGATTCAACACCTCAATGAAACATGGGAATGTCCCCAAGGTGTGGGACCTTTCTCCTTGGGACAAACCTCCAGAGAAGGCCAGCTTCCTCTACCTATCTAACCTAATGCTAACACTACTCCTAAGCTAAGCTACAAATTTACAGGGGAAAAGGGGAATGAAGAATGCATGAAATGAAACTAAGCTAAGGGAATGATGAGGAAACAAGAACATAAAGGGGATCTCTCTCCTTGAGGGAAACATATAAACGAAAACATAGGATGAGAGGGCATATACATGCCATAGATCAACACTTGCACAAACCATTCTATTCCACACATTTTAGACATAGAGAAATGAAAACATGCAAATAAAACCCACACACGATATGCCAGAAATGAACAACATAAAGGGAAGATAAAAATGGATTGACAAGATTCTATTGACAAGTAAATACACAATCCATTACATTAATAGGGAAGGGAATTGAGCACGTTACAAGTGACTAGATCAGAGGTTTACAACTTGTGAAAGCTCAACCACCATTTTTGACATGGTGACTTTATAGTCGGGAGAGGATTCTTTTACAAGTGATATCTAGTTGCTTCTTATAGAAAAAGAAGAGAAGAGAGAGGGAGAAAATTAGATCACACTAGAAATGAAGAGAGCCAACCACCCACCACCCACCACCCACCAAGGACTAATCGCCATTGATTTCGCAGGCTATGTATGGGTGCCTTGTTCCAATCACATTCCATCGATCACAAGTGCAAGAGGATGATGTTGTTCAAAATTAAATTTTGGGTGTTGGAATGGTTGAGCATCCGGGTTGAATTAGATGCATATTTGCTTTTTTGCACAAAATTTTGATGTTTCAACACCTCAATCATGCCTTCGCAAACTTTTGTTTGTTTGGAAAACATTAGAAGACCCGTGATACCACTCTAAACCCATGTTTGATATGCAAACAATATATGACTCTGTAATTACTTTCCTTTGCCCACGAATCTATCTTTTCTTCTCTCATGGAGTTTTTGCATTTCGTGGAGTCTTCGTTGCGTTCCATGGAATTTTTCCTTGTATCATGGAATCTTGTTCCACAACTTTTTATTTTCCTTGTTTTGTGGATGACTGTTCGTTCATTCCGCAGTTCCTTTGATATGTGGATTTTATTTGTTTTGCGTAACTGTCAACTTGCGTGACATTTTTCCTTGTATCATAAACTCCTTGTTTTGCAACTTTTTATTTGTATCACAGACTCTTTGTTCCACAAATTTCCAATTCACCTTCTTCTACACAACCACTCCTTCATTCCGTGAGTTTCTTTGACATGTATATTTATTTTGTTTTGTAGAGTTCACTACCTTGCACAACTTTTGTTTACGAACTTCTCCAACACTTCACACTTCACTTCTCTTCCCTCACAATTTCGCATGGTATTTTTCCTTTGTTCCACGGTATATATCCTGTAGTGATGTCCCTTTATTATATGGGTTAGGTAAACCTACAGAACATTAAGTTCTTTTGTTCTCGTGACTTTTCAAACAAGAAGCTCTTAAGTATTTAACTTGAATGATGTTTTTAAAATATCATGGGTGCTATTTTGGACAATAGTTTGGCGAATTTCGGGGAACATCTTCTCGCTAGATGGGTCGATCAATAGCCTAGCATATCCATGGGCATAGAGTCAACATACAACTTAGAAAATTTTTGTGAGATCAATACTCTCCTTTATCCGTGGACTTTTAATTTACTTTCCACTTCATTCTATGAAACATTGTATTATGATGCAATCTATCACTTTTCTTCGTGGCTTCCAAATTGAAGAATGCAAATAGAAGCAATACTTGTGCAACAAAACACTTATTCGAGTGATTGCCACAAGGATAGAGGAAAATTCACTCGATCATTGATCACCAAAAAAGGAGAGACCCTCCAACAACAACAAGGGAAGGAAATAAAACAAACAACAATGTGCAAAAGAGAAATCATACATCCAAATGGAGACATGAGAGTGCGCGAAGCACTTTTTTTTACAAAAAAACCTAAAGTACTCCTACTCTAACCAAGAGAAAAGAAAGATAAACAAATACAGATACTGGATGGGAAAAATAACTTATATTTCTTACAAAAAAATTTCCACGATATTTTTTTGCAACTAGATCAAGTGGTGGAAGTGAAAACATGGTCCACAACTCCCTTTTGCTCAAAATATCAACCTAAAAAGAACAAACACCTCCTTTGGTTTCTCAACATTTTGTTTGAGTAGGTGCATCGAGATGATCTTTGGAACTTTGAAAATATTCCTCATGCTCTAAAGTGAACATGATTGGTGGAAACTTAGAATAGTGCTTTGAAACACATAAATATCTTATTGGGCACACGCTTTTTAGAGCTGATTTCCTCCATTTCCCAGAAAGATGAAATCTTCATATTTTTAATTTTTCAGCCCCGTTTGACCATAATCAACATTTGTTATCATTTCTTGCTCTATCTCAGGTCCAAGGGAAACTCCAATAATAAGAGGGTCCTTGTTGAGGAAGATAAATGATGGGGATAAAATACTTATAAGTTCAATTGGCTCTTCCTCATCATTCAAGTCTTCCAGGTCAGATAACCCCTCTGCCTCTTCTTTGTCTATGCTTGAGTGAAACTCCCTTGTGATCTCACTTTCTTGGTTGATTTCCTCCTCTATGTGATCAAGAGTGCAATCCCTAGGAAAATCAACAATATTTTGTTCACCCTTTGATCCCAAATAATCCTCCTCACCATTGAAAAACTATGCCCCTTCCACTTTGTGCTCAACAATTTTATCTTCACTTATAGATTGATTATGATAGGGGACATGAAGCTCTTGAAAGAATTGAGTCACAAAATCGTCATCATCCTTAGATTGAATCCAATCTAAAATAAATATCTCTTGATTTGCAGTAGTAGTGATCACCTCAATAAATTGTAGTGCACTTGTAAGAAACTGGACGCTAGAAAAATCTTGAAAAATATCCTACTTTATCTCAAAATTCTCAGTCCACTTCTTAATATATTGTAGGTCCTTTTGTCTAGTATCCAATTCTCCAAGATTCTCGTATAATTGTGATATTTTTGGAGAGGGTTGGAGATTGGTGGGTGATGGCTGAAACCTCTCAAGTGTTTTAACATGAGTTAAAACACTTGAGAGGTCAACCATCACTCATCATTATAAACATATCCTTGTTCATGAAAAAATATCATGGTTAATAGGATAACCATATGGATCGAGAGGGTTGGATCATAGGAATATTCATCGGGATAGGGCTCACAAAAATGATTTGGAGAGGAATTTTGCAAAAATGAGGTGGAGGGGAATGATACTGCTCTTGAAAATGAGGATCCAAATGAGGAAATGAAGTCATGATTGCATAACTTCATGAAAGTAAGGAAAAAATGAATGGAAATGGTTTGTGAATGAAAGAAATGGGTTTCTGGATCAATGAAGTCACTAGATGTGTTTGGATAATTCCCAAAAAGATGGATATCACTAAGAACACATCAATATTAGTGAAATGAGTTGTAATCAACTCAAGATAGTCCCATCGAGCATGCAAAAATTATCGTCTCTTGAAGTTGCACCCTTATTAAACCTACCAAGTTCAAAACCTTAGTAAAACATAGGAATGTCACCAAGATATGGGACCTTTATCCTTGGGATAGACCTCCAGAGAAGTTCAATTTCCTCTACCTATCTAACCTAACACTAACACTACTCCTAAGCTAAGCTATGTATCTGTAGGGGAAAAGGGGAAGGAGGAATGTGTGAAATGAAACTAAGCTAAGTGAATGGTGACGATGCTAGAACATAAAGGGGACCTTTCTATGAGGGGAAGAATAGAAGGAAAACATAGGATGAGACGATAGATGCATGCCATAGATCAACACTATGTAAACCATTTCATTCCACACATTTTAGACATAGAGAAATGAAAACATGCAAATAAAACCCACACATGATATGCCAGAAATGAATAGAGAGGTAAGAGACACAATAAACGTAAGTAAAGGGCATATATAAGCTACAATGAAAAGATTCTATTGATAAAGAAATACATAGTCCATTACATTACTAGGGAAGGGAAATGAGTGCATTACATGTGAGCAGATCAGAGGTCCGAACTCATGAAATCCCAACCACCATTTTGACATGGTGACTTTATAGTTGAGATAGGATTCTTTTACAAGTGATATCAAGCTTCCTCTTATAGAGAAAGAAGAGAAGAGAAAAGGATAAAATCAAATCGTGATAGAAATGAAGAGATCCAACCACCTACTACCC
The DNA here is from genome assembly GCA_018340775.1 of Taxus wallichiana var. yunnanensis. Taxonomy (NCBI): domain Eukaryota; kingdom Viridiplantae; phylum Streptophyta; class Pinopsida; order Cupressales; family Taxaceae; genus Taxus; species Taxus wallichiana. The sequence goes on along the minus strand of CM031235.1, from coordinate 585,277,495 downwards.
ACTAAGGACCAATTTCAATTTATTTTGTAGGCTGTATGGGCATCGACATTGTTCAAATCGCAATAGTGAAGGAGGATGATGTCATTCAAAATTAAATTCTAGTTGTTGGAATGGTTGAGGATCTGGTTTGAATTAGATGTGGCTTTGTTTTGTTGTGTGGAATTTTGACATTTCACCACCTCGATCATGTCTTCCAACACTTTATATTTTCAAGAAAACCACATATTACTTGCAATCCCACTTTGACCTCTACTATGATCCGTGACCATTATTTGACTTCGTAATTACTTTCCTTCACCCGTGGATCTATATTTCCTTCTACCGCAGAGTTTGTTACATTTCACATAGTCTTTTATGTTCTCGTGACATTTAATCTTGTATCGTGGACTCTTTGTTCCATGGATTTATATTTTCCTTGTTTTGTAGATGACCGTTACTTCATTATGCGGGTTCCTTTGATATGCAATTTTTCTTCGTTTCGTGGAACTCGCCAACTTGAGCAACATTTTTCCTTGTATAATGGATTCCTTGTTCCACGGATTTTTATTACATCATAAAATCTTTGTTCGTGGATTTCAATTTACCTTGTTCCGTGGATAACCACTCCTTTGTTTTGCGGGTTCCTTTGACATGCAAATTTCTTTTGTTCCACGGAGTTCACCCACTTTGGCGACTTTTGTTTTCAAACTTCTCCAACACTCTACACTTTACTTATCTTCCCTCACAATGTTGCATGGTATTTATCTTATTTTTTGTGTCATATATCCCCACGGTGATGTCCCTTTGCTATGGGGGTTAGGTAAACCCACGGAACACTAAGTTCCTAATTTTTGTGGAACATTAAGTTCCTTTGTTCCGTGGATTTTCAAACAAGAAGCGCTAAAGACTTTAACTTGAATGAAGTTGTGAAAATAACATGGGTGCTTTTTTGGACAACAGGACCCATGAGATTTTATTTAAAACACAATAAAAAAACATAAACAACATCACCAAACCGCTAAAATCAATACTTTCCCTACATAATTGGTTGTCCTAACCTAAAAAATCAACCATTCTACAAGTTTTCCTATTTTCCCTATGAGATTGTCTGTGTAGTCTAACACAATTTCCCTATATAAATTTCTCACCTTCCTTATGACATCAACTATTTGCACATAGACACCATCGTCCATGCTAATAAATCTCAACACTATCATTCACCGGGTGATCTAGATGGTCTACCATGGATGATCATGTCTAACTGGGGGTGCACGACCCTTTCTAGAATTTAATTCATTACATAACATTGATGACTCCAAAAATTAAAATGCTCCCAAACCCACTTAGGCATCAACCCGATCTACATTTTCACTATCTTTGGAGAAAACTATGCTAACTAATTTTCCTTGGCACACATTTTCTAATTTTCTCCTAGATACCCTTCCTAGATTAAATACAAAACCTACCTCAAAATTTACATTGATGCGTGTTGCATCTCATCTACCCTAATTTCCTCCTCATACTCTCACCATCGTCACTAAAATAGCTCAAATTGAAAAATTTAGAGCTAATAATTTCTCAATCTCAAATAGCAAAGTGACAGATAAATTACTCTTTTTACTATTTATAGAATTTTTTTGCTCCTAACTTTGACACATTTTTCCTTAATTTTCAAACCTTCATATCTTTTAAAATAAAAAACTAAAGGTATTTCATAAGTTAAGCCACAACCGTGGTGGTGAGATGATCAATTTTACATATTAAATGTGTTTCTACAAAAATTGCTAAAAATACCCACTTATCACTCCTCTTCTTCATTTCGACTACGCAACCCATGACCTCCTAGCTAGGTGAGTTATGTATTATTTTACTAATTATATTTGATTGTTTCTTTTCAATATTGCTTCTCTAGGTTTACATACAACCATTGTGCCCACCATAGGCAATCCGAGTGATACTAGAAGGTAAGTATGAGGTTGGTATATTTCATTTGGTGGAGTTTATTATTTATTTCTTGCACTTCATTATTAATTTATTTCTAGCATCTACATTTGATTTTAGGTGTTGCATCTATCTTTTCTCGAAGATTATCTCGTGTTTCACTAGCATGACATGCGATGATCTTTGGTTCAGCATATGTATATACCTCATTTTTGAAACTTTCTAACCTTGTATCTTGTGTAGGGGTTAGTTCTGACACTTTATCCTCTTGAGCGGGTTCCTCAAGTGACCTTCGATATTAGGGGTGATTGAACTTGGTCACATGGGATGGACTCAACATTTAGAGAGATATCGCCATGTCATCCTTTATACCATAGTTACCCTATCCTTGCTTTGTTTCCTCCTTTGTTTGCATGTTACCATCATTATGTCCATTTTTAACACTCATTCATGGTATTCCCATAAATTTAGGTCATCTTATACCTAAAGTTTTCCATTTTCATTATGTCATTGGTCTCCATTCCGATTATTTTTCATCCTTGAAATTAGGTTTCACCCAAAAGCCAACACATTCGACCATGGTTGATCACGCCAAGATTTTCTTTCTATATGGCGATGGGATTGACCACAATCAATAACGTTGGGCATATTTCATAAATATACATATATTATCTCGTCTTTTTATCATTAATCAATCAAACTATCACATCTTATTTGTACATTGAACATTTGCGCACATATTTTTATCTACTTTTTAAAATTGAGGTTTTGGAGCTTCTCCTTTTTCTTTTGGGTGATCATAATGAACTAGGAATTGAGGTATTTTTATTAATATTTCCCTCCTCCAACCATAATGAATCTCTCTTGGTGTATCTATCTATGTGGAGGATCAATGCATCAATGGTCACATGACAAGTAATTATTTCTAACCCTTCTTTACCCTTTATTTTATGTTTATTGATAGTTTATCATTCATAGGTTATAGATTATAGTATATGTGAGTGTTTTATTTAGTCTATTGCTTTACCTTATTTATGTTATGCCCCTTAGATTTATCCACCTTTTTACCTATCTATATTCTAAATCTTAGTAGGATACCTCTCTTTACTTTAGGTATAGGCCTTGGAAACCTATAACTATTTTAAGGTTAGGGTTACTATCTTCTAGAATTGTGAATCTTGCACTCCTTGAGAACCTTTGATGTCTACATCTAGTGTGCATGCATATATTTGATCCCAATAATAAGATAACATCTGGGGATCCATATTAACATGTCATGCACATTATATATCTATATGTTTATTCCCATTCTTCCTTATTGTAAAAAAGTTACATTTCTAGAATTTCACTTATGAATGTGTGTTTTGGTTTACTTATACAAGTTAAATAACACAAACTCTGTATAAAATCACAACTAAGGTATAACCATAAGGTTATACCCCATAGAAGGTCATGGGCCGGTGGTTTGGATGATTGGTGTTAAAGCATAAAATTTTCTTATACATGTTAAAACGTAAACACAATATGAGAAAGAAGGACACATACTCGGTTATTTTTCTATCTACTTGAAATAATAGTGTAATAAGAGAAATATGGATGGTGCACAAAAGAAAGATAAGGAAAACTCAACCTTCTAAAAGCTCATAAGGAAGCAATGGAAGCATAGAGCACTAAATACTTTGGCCAATTCTCGCGAGTTGATTTTTCAACTCAACCCGATGAGAACACCATCTTTCTTGCATTTGTCTCACATGAAATTTAGATAATAGAATCCTTTGAAAGTTTAATTGAATCTATATATTCAATGTCAAATGGAAAATATTGACACTATAACATTGGATAATTGAGCTCACTAGTTAGAGGCATAGTTTTCCATTAACTTAAGTGATGATGTGAATATCACCTTTAGAGATTTGAATATGTCAATTTCAAATCCAAATGTTAGGAATAATTGAAAACACAACAAGATAAAGAATACAAGCCCCTCCATTTTTTTTATGAGTTTGTGAGTGCTTTTCAAGAGGATTTTTACCCCTAAAACACTATGAGGAGAAATATATGAAGTTCTAGTAGTTGAAACAATTTAAGGAGTAATTTGTGGAAGATTATACACATGAGTTCCATGACTAGGTTCCACACATACGAAAGGACCCTAAGGAACAACATAGGGTGTTGAAGTACATCATGAACTTTCACCTTATATACATGCCTATATGTAGATTTTGAATTTTGAATATCTAGGAAATAAAATCACAACACTTCCAAGATCTAAGTGAAGGCTAGAAACATTATTTTTAATTTTCCTCTAATGGCGTGGATAAGAGTTTTTCCGTGCCCAATGCCCTATCTAATCCTCCTACACATAAAATTCCAAACATTTTGTGCAAATGAGAGTATCCTAGGACGGTTGCACAACACTAGAAAATATTTTACACCTTCTCACTCGAGAAAAGAAAGACAAAATCAAGTGACAAGTGGTGTCATTATCATTACCACCACCCCCAAAATGATTTTAAATGTTGTGCACATCAATATTTTCTTATGCAATGTACATAAGGTCCAACACAAAGGGATGATTCTAGTCTAGATGTTTCTTATTTGAGCACTAGTGTCACTATCATAAACACTTTTTAGGAGCATGAACGTCTCTTCCACACTAAATTTAGGTAAAGGGTTAGCCTCTTCATGTTATCATATATAGGGGGAACCATAAGAAAATCATTGGACAATAAAGAACCCAACACTTAGTAATTTCCACTTATGCACATCCCAAGCCATATTCCTTTGTGTAGCTTCAATATGGGAAGGATATATAGGGCCATTAATAATGCACTTTCTAGTACAAAGTCAATCCTATGGAGGACTTAATCACTTGTGACATCATACCTATAGAAGTCCATGAAACATTATTGGGGGTAGTATACTTGTATGACCAAGATGCTACATATCATGAAAAATCAAAGCATTGGATGCTGCACACAAATATTACTTCTTTAACATTTTGTTTCCAAATTCAATAACTAAATTTGCTTTGGTATCTGCCAAACAATGAGTTTCAAACTTTTCTTACACATGAAGAAGTTTGTTCTGATCATAGTTTTCCATGAGACACCTCCTTGGTAGAGAAACAAAATAGAAACAACTCAACAAATTGTTAATGCAAAAAAAGTCTTTGCAGATCATGAGGGACTTCCAACACATTACACAATTAAAAACTACATAAAATTGGTTCTCATACCCCCTCTTCCAAAAAACCATCTATATCATAGATAAATTTGGGATAATGATGAAATTAAATGCCAAATATGAGAGATCCTCCACCATTGCAAGATTAGGACTATCTCTTCTATTTGCAAGAGTTCAATAGTCATTTGTTCTGATAAATGTGAGACATGGTGCCTCTACATATACTATCATAAAATAATAATAAAATCACAAAGTGAATAAATGGTATCCATTATCATGCAAAAGTGCACAATAATTCCCCAATATTTACCTACAATGATGTTACCACTAGGTTCTAGTCCATTGTGAAGATGTATAAAAGACACATTTCAAGGTATGGGAAGGATTACATGAATGTTGTTTTATGAATTTTGAATTAACCAATGTACCAACAACATTCATTTTCTTAATTGAATATCTACTTGGGACCTTTATCAACTCCATCATCATCATCTAGATGTCATCTTCATCTTCAACAAAACTTGGGAGGATCATGTGGAGTACATCTCAAACATCTTAAACACCTTTTATAAAAAAGTTATGATAACATTTAGAAAGTTTACATTTTGTAAAATGCAGATCTAGTACTAGAATATGTTATCAACCACATGGAACAATTCTATATCATGGAAATGGGGATTCACTATAAAACGTGTTCATAAGGCGTTACATTGCATAATACAATAAGTGGGGTAGAGAAACATCATAATAACTCCACATAACATACTAATAGGATTCAACATGATACTCATGTTACACACTCATAGAAAAAACACATAAGAATCATTTCATGTTTATCCAAAAGGTTTAAGTGTTTGAACATATTCTATGATACCATATGTAATGCCCCAAAATACACATGCCCAAAATGCAATAGTAAAACTAGTGATTTTTTTCTTCTTGTTTGACACAACAGCTTACTTTGCTACATAGATCGCAAGACACACAAAACCGGGTGCACATATACACTAACACTCACATTTTTCATCAACTAGAAGAACACATAACTTACAAGTATAATTTTATATGCATTATATTTTGTTACTTACGAAATGTCACACAATGGAAGCATAACCAATATCATTAAGAAACATGATACCAACATGTCGAATACTAGTTCAAACCCTCTTTCTCATTAGCGCTTTCAAACTAAAATTTAGTTTTGATTCTAATATAAGGTTAAATTCCAAGATGCACATCTTTGGAAAGTGATTCAAAGTGCACCCTAGTCATTTCTATAAGTATGGGAAGTGCATAAATAGTAAACTTATCACTAACCATGTTTTTACTTACCTTTCTTCTTTGGATTCTAGGCCATACAAAATACCACTCCATAGAGGAGAAGAGTATAAAATGATACACCTTTCACAAGGTTTTGTGCATCTCCCACCAGGGTGGTTTATTGATACATTAAATAGGTTCAATCATGATTTTTTTGTTATCTTAATTAGGTATGAAGGGAATGCTCACTTCGACACAAGAGTAAAAATATAGAATGAATCAACATTTCCCCATGTTACAATGAAGTTAAAAACCATCCATATGCACATGGTTCTTATTGGATCTCAAATTTGCAACTGTCCTAAATCACAAAAATCTAGGGATTTAAGGCAACATGGGACTGTCTCCAAGTTGTGGGACTCAAACTGAGACAGACCTCCAGAGAAGGTTGGTTCCTCAACTTATTCCTATTGTTAAAATAATCCTAATGCTAGAAATGTAACTAACTGGTCCTAAACTAACATTCCAAGGGAAAAAGGTTAGAAGAAGATGCATAAAATGAAATCCTACACTACAGGAGGTGATAACACCAAAAATAAGGGGAAAGATACTTCTGAAAGAGAGAAAATGGGGATAAAACAATGATGGAGAGGGCAGAGATGATAACCACAATCCAAAACAACATCTAAATTCCCATTTTCACACAATGCATAATAGAAACAAATCCTGTAAGATGAAGAAACACACACAACATACTTGTAAATAAATGAAGAGGAAAAGAGATGCAATAGATCACTAGCTAAGGTAGAATAGAACCACAAAACCAGTAATTTTATTGCTCCAAGATAATGCACAAATCATTACAATAGAGGAAGGAGGTGTGAACTCATTTTCAGAATCATAATCCAAGGCATGCACTCAGAACACATGTGCATCAATTACAATGATTCCCTTGTATTCCAAAAGTATCCAACATTAAAAATGAGCACCACTTTACAATATATAGAGAATGGGGAAGAGAAAGAAGAGGGAAAAAGAGGGAACTATAAATTCTCCCTTCACAAACCCAAAACATTCATTCAATTCCTAAAAACAACATGGGAAGCCTTATAAGACCATTCCCCATTTTAACTTATTTATGGAAGAAGGAATATGCACCATAATTAATTTGGTTGTTTAATTACTTGGAACTATTTGTTTTAAATGTTGGGGACATTTTCTATTTTTTCATATATCTAACCTTAATAAAATTAAGAAATCCAATTTATGTGGCATAGAGGATGTTGAGACCTTTCAAAGAAGTCAAATTATGTGAAAATCAGAGTTATGGGCCAAAATTTATGGCCGTTTGAAGTTCTGGGGTTCGAGGTTCCATGCGAGCTCTCATAGTTCACATTTAACTATTCATTTAACTTTTCCCCATTTATGTGGACATTTCGAGTATTACGGGTCTACGAGGTTCAAAGGGTACAAGTGCGCTTGGGATCCATTTATCTCGCACTCCCCGCATTTAACTCCCTGGATGCTTTCCTTTGTATTGTGAACACTTCGGCTCCACAGGAACTTACATCCCCTCGTAATTGTTCATCCTTGAACCTTGGTGCACACAAATCCATTCCGGCCCACAATACATTAAATCTCACCCATCTTTCGACTTGCGGGGAATCTAGAAATCCAGGAATACTTGACCGAGAAGAACTTGTACCTCATGGGCCCCAAAACCTAACTTTTCCGCAATATACTAGACATGATAAAAACCTTTCTATTTTGGCCTTTTCGGCCTTTTGGAGAATTGAATCCCTAATGGAACAAGAACCATGTGTTGCTCTTAGACCCAAAATGCTCTGCATTACACTAAAAATACCCCTTTTGCATTTTTCTAGATTTTTTCCAACTTTTTTGAATTTTCCTTGGACTGGGAGTTAGAAAATAGAGTGGAGTGCCTCCAAAGCCAAAATTTACTATTTTTTACCCTTTTATCCCAAAATTTGGCTAAGAATTGAGCCGAGACAAAGGAGAATGATTTCAAATGACTTCAAGTGCCCCAAAAACATGAAAATACATAAAACTTGCAAATTCTCCATTAAATATCCATCAAATTTCCAAGTCCAATTTCTCAAGTTGTCCCATTTTTACAAGGGTGTAAAATGGAAAAAAAATTTGGTGACTCATAGGGAACATCTGCCTTCTAGATGAGTTGATCAGTGGCCTTGGAGCATCCATTGGGCATGTAGTCGACCTAATAAACATGAAACCGATCTAAAACTTTAAGAACAAATCCCTTAAATCCATCTTAGATACTCCTTAGACTTGAAGCCAACTAGTTGCTTGAATTTTCCATCTCATTATAAGAATTTTTTTGAATTTTATTCGAGTGGAAAAATTTTTGATTCTGAAATTTCACTTCTTCACTCTGCAATCTGATCTTGAAACTAAGCATCAACAATCCCAATCTCATGATTGAACCATGAAGGCTTGCCCAAAAATCTGGTTTGAGTTGATATGCATTTGATTTTATGAGATATTTACAACTAATCCATGACACCTTGAAATTATTTTCATAACGCATTTTAGGGAAACCATGATGAAAATTGTGTGCAACAAGACCATCCGAAGTAACAAAGTTGTGCAAGAACTTAGGAAAGGAAACCTTCTCTACCAACAAAATAATGTGCTAAAAGAACTTAGAGGAATTAAAAACTAAACTAATATATACAAGATGCAAAGAACAACTTAATGGGAATGTTTGAGGTAAATCCCATTGATTGGGATTTTAATGCATCTCCATTAAGGTATGACAACTCAAAAGAGTTGGCTTCTTTGCAAGAAGTAATGATATATGGCCCACTCCAAATTGCATCAAATTTGGAGTGTCTTCCCGGTTTAGCTATGTTTGCATCCCATTTTAAGACTAGATCTCCAACCTTGAATGTATGATCTCTAGCCTTCTTATCAAACCACTGTTTGGTTGATTTTTGATGTTGTTCCAACCTGATCATGGAAGAATTTCTTAACTCCTCAAGCTCCACCAATTCTTCCATCCAGATGTCTCTTTGGTATGTACCTTTAAACTCCAACTGCTGAGCCAACTCAAGTGAAGGCAATTCAAGTGACAAAGGAAGCCTTGATTCTTTCGGTATACAATCTTGTAAGGGGAAGTGCCAATTTCCTTGTTCATTATGATCCTATCGAGCCAAAAAAATATTTCTTACCTTTGTGTGCCACTGTCTTTGATTGATTTTAATTTTTCTCTTCATGATTCTAATCAAGTTCTTATTAGTGGACTCTACCAATCCATTACCTTGGGGTAGTAATTGGAAGAAGTCTTAAGATAAATCCCAAGTCTAAGAGCCCAATCAGAAATTTTGGATCCCATAAAAGATTTTGCATTATCAGAAATGATAGTTTTAGGGATACCAAACCTTGTAAAAATCTCTTCAAGAAATTCCAGGATAATTGATTCAGTGGCTTCCTTCAATGACACAACTTCCATCCATTTGGTAAAGTAATATGTTCTTTGTTAAAACCCATTTGTGACCAACACTTGATGGAGGATTAATCATTCAAATGAAGTCAATACCCCATTGGGAAAATGGCTGACCTACTTGAATTGGAAGAAGGGAATGACAACCAACCTCTTCTTACATGTGAAAAAGGTGCATTCTCGAATTTTTGACCCATTTGTGAGCATCAACAAACAATGTGGGCCAAAAGTAACCCATTTTTATGATTTTCATTGTTGTGGCTTTGGCTGAAAAATGACCACCAAATAAGCCATCATGGAACTTGTGTAGTACTTTCTCCACTTGATCACCTTCAATGCATCTCAACAATACTCCATCAATGTTTCTCTTAAACAAAATGTCATCAATTAGTGCATAAGGAATGGACTGCAGCCTTAGATGTCTTATTTTTACTTTATTTAGGCCAAGAGGGTATGCACCAATAGACAAGAACCTAGACATATCAACAATCTAGCTATGATCATTGAATACATCTCCTTCATCTTGCTGAAATTTAGTGTTATTTGGGAGTTCTTCATTCATGAAGGAGGTCTCTTAGTCATTTTGAGCATCTAAAGCAAGCTGTGTACACACAGTGCTCTACCTCTTACAATTTTTGTAGCCTTAATGGTCACATCATATTCCATGATCTTGGTCACTCATCCAACTCTTTTATCACTGATTTCCACTCCCATAATGAAGTCTCTTACTTTAGAATGTGAGACTAAAACCCTGATATGATTAGTAACAATCATGCTCTTAAACTTCTTTAGATCTTTCATGATAGCAAACACCTATTTTTAATGTGATTATACTTGAGTTCATAATCCTTCAGAATCAAGAATGCCATTGGCTGCTCCATTCCTTGATCATTTTGGTTCAGTCAAAACAACAACTATGCTAGATTTAGCTTGGTATGCATATAGGATGAAATCCTTGGGATAGTCGGGGTGATAAGTGTAGGATCTTGAGAAATATCTTGTTTTATCTTGGAAAAACTATCCTTCCTCTCTACTGTCCATTTGAAAACTGAATCCTTCTTGAGCATGAGAGTAATAGGCCTTATCAAACCTATAAATTTAGGATTGAATCTCTTGAAAAAATTGATTTTCCCGAGGAATGACTACAAGGCCTTCTTGTGAGCTTGGCAAGGAAAGGGACAAGATAGCTAAAATTATTTTCGGATCGATGAAAATTCCCTTATTTGAGATGATATGCCCTAATAGTTTACCCCTAGGATTTGTAAAATTACATTTCTTGGGATTAAGAGAATCCAAATTCTCTACATCTCTCAAATACCTTCTCAACATGGATGATATGATCGTTACTTTGTTTTGAGAAAAGGGTAATGTCATCAAGATAAACAAGGATGAATTCATTAATACATCCCTTGAAAATAATATCCATTCTCTCGTGGAATGTGGCCCTACGTTTGATAAACCAAAGGACATTTTTATGATATGTATACATCCCTCATTTGGTTGTAAATGCAGTCTTATATCGATCCTCTTCATTAACTTTGATATGATTGAAACCTGAATATCCATCAAGCATAGAGAACCTTTTAGCTCCTGCTACTATCTATAGAATCTGCTCCATTGAAGGTAGAGGATAGTGATCCTTTAGAGAGGCCTTGTTTAAATCCCTGAAATCAACACAAAGTCTGATTTCTCCATTTTTCTTTCTTATTGGAACCATATTTTCCACCCAAGTAGAGTACTTGATAGGAAAAATTATCTTGGCCTCAATGAGTTTGGATAATTCTTTCCTCATGAGGGGATCTATCTAGGATTGACCAACCTTTGATTTTGCCTAATTGGCTTTTCATTAGGATCAAGATCAATTGAATGTTGGACAATATCTAGATTAAAACCATTTAAATATTCATAGTCCCAAGAAAATATATCACCAAATATTTGGCACAAGGAAATAAAAGCATGTTTCTCATCCTCATCACATACCTTCCCAAGAAGAAGTTCCTTTTCTTGTGTATTTATGACTAGTTGAAAGTCTTCTTGTTTTGATTCTATATTCTTCTCATCACCTCTGAATTCATCATCCAGGCTTGAAAATATGTTCTAAGGTGACCAATCCTTTTGGAATTGTTTTTGTCTTCAGCTAAATAATTTTGTCACCATAAATGTCTTACAAATCAAATTACATTATTGAGGAGAACTCAGCTTCATTTTGGATAAAATGTGCATTTTTTTCATCATTTTCAAACACTTTCCAGTTGGTCTTGTTGTTTGGGATGGATGGTCTGACCAATACCTTGATATGTTGCACATTTCCTTTAACAAGATCTTCAAGTAGGAGAGAATTGAGAACCAAGAGATATCATCTAATCTACTTCCTATTCAATTTCCTAGGCACCACTTGCATATTTAGAACATCAAAACTCTATAGAAGATCCTAGCCTTTATGTTTGTAAGTATTTAATAGCTTGTTCTTTATGGCACACTTCCCTTTAATTTGATGAATGACCAGTTCAATATCTGCAAAGATCTAAATTTATTTGATCTTTCTCTTTTGAACAATTAGAAAAGCATGCACCAATGCCTTTTACTTAGCTACATTGTTAGAGCATGCAAACTACAATCTATAAGCAAAGAAGAAATTCTCGTTCATTGGATAAATCATCATACACCCGCCCGACACCATTTTGCTTCTAGAACCATCAAAGAACATCTTCCAAAGTCCAAAAACATCTTCTTTTTCTTGTTTGAATGGTGCAGGTATAATAGATCCTTCTTGGAGAATGCAATAAGTACCGAGACCAGTCTTAAAGGATTTAAGCTCTTCGGCATAAGGATAAAATTTATGATCTCTCTCAGCCCATTCATCTAGTAATAGATCAGGCATGGGAGGAGGAATAGGCCATTCTTATGAAATTGAATCTTATTCATGTTCTTCTTGTATTATGAAATTTGATTGGATAGGGGTAGGATCATATGACTCAATGTGATAGGAAAAGATGGGTTCAGCTTGTATGGTAAATCTTGTACCATATCTAGTTCTCAAAGTATATGGGTCCAATCTGAAGACAAATAACCACCCACCTTGGTAGTGAAATCTCTAGAAAAACAAATGGAAAACATGGGAGGCAAGTCAATTACTGATATGTCATGAGTTATAGTGAGACTTGGGAAGGCATGAAGGGTTAACTCAAGATCTTTAATTACTCCCAATACACCAATGGTTGACCCATCAAGTTACAAAATCCCTTAGAAACATGATTGTATTTGAGACCCAGGATATCAACAATTTTCTTGGGAATTATAGAGGTACTAGCCCCTAGAATCAATCATACAATTATGCACCAAGTGTTTACCCATAATTAATGACATATAAAAAGGTGGGGTCTTGATAGTTTTACTAACTTGATATTTCTTTTTTTTGGCACATACTAAAATCAACATGAGTCTTCTCCACCATTGGATCAACTTGGGGAAGATGCTTGAGGGCTTCACATATGAGATCTCTTTGTGATAGAATAGCCAACGCAACATTGTCTCATTAACATTGGTCTTCCTCATTAACAATAGTTAAATGGAAGACCCATATATTTCTACATCCGAGGCACACTATTCTCCTTTTTTTCTTTGCCAAAATGTTAGAATAAGTATCTTTGGTTGGGGAGCATCCTCCTTGTCAAACAAGCTTATCGGGAACCGAAACAATTTTTTATTGCTTGTATTAACATACTTTTCTTTGTTAACAAAATTTATTTGACAAAGGAAGATGAAGGTTGTGATTCCAACATCCTTTTCTTATATCTTGTATTATCAAAAACACTTGATTTGAGGTCTGCTTAGAGCTACCCACCACTTGATTGACCGCACAAAAATCATCAACTCAAAGAACATGAGATTGACATCAAGATTGGCCTCTTGGAATCCTTCCACATTATGATTGGGTGCTTCTAGAAGTGGCTCTTGCTGATTGGAAGAAGTTTGAACCATGTATGCTTGAACATGTAATGCCCTTTCACAATTAAATTGGTTATGCGGTTGATTACATGGAAAACACCATTCACTTTCTTGAACCATATTATTTTTTTCTGGAACCATGCTTGGCTTAAGCTAGAGCAAGAAGTGATTATGGAGGAGGAATTTTTGCCAATGGGAGATGAGCATTTTGGCCACGACACTTGTTATTCTACTAATTTTGTGCATAGCTACGATTATTTAAATCTTGATTTCTATTTGGATGATAGCCATGATTTGAAGATTGCAACTGGTTTTGATAATTTCTATAGGATTGGGCTTGCTATTTTTCTAGGGATATGACTTTATTGGTAAAATTTATGATTAAAGCTTTCATATCCTCATCTTTATTTTTTTGCGCATGAGAATGAGATGTGGAGGTAGTAGGTTTTGAATGTTTCTCAGGATATGAGCAATAAAAGGTTAAGCAGCTTGAGACAATTCAAGATATAAGGGAATGGTGGCCAGAGCTAATTTTTCAGCTTGTATTAAACAATTTTTGACCCTAATAGCTAATGAATAAGCTCTGGAAATGTTATATCCCCATAGATTGAACCATAACAACAATTTCAAAATTTAGAGATCTTAAGTAGTAAAGAAAAAAACCTTCTACCCCTACCCTTACAAGAACCAAAATTTTGTCCCACGTTCTCTGAAACCTGAAGTTGAAGTCTGCATCATGAGTTCATTTGGATCCCTCTTTATCATATTCAATTTCTATAACAAAGATAAATTATCCCCCTCTCTCCAAAATGATCACAAAGGGATGTGCACATTGCATTCCAATTTTGAATTGATCCTGCCAAACTCTTGAACCATTGTAGAGCCTTTCCTTTGAAAGAGGAAGCTAGAATTTTTACAGCTACATCCATGTCAACAATTTCATGGATTGCACACAAATTTGTAATTTCTTGGATATGATCAGTTGGAGTGGTGTGATTCTCCCTAGTAAAGAATGAAATATTCTTCAAAGTTGCCACTGGAATAGGATTTTGAGCATTCAGGCAAGTGGAATGCTAAGTGAAATTTACAAATCCCATATTCTATCCTTGTGTATCCATTATGATGGGTCTAAGAACTCTAGTGGATTGTAAGAAGGGCCTGCTAGAAGGTGTTGTTGAAAGAGTTTTGTTTAGTGGAGATGGTGATCTCTGAACTTTTCTTCCCCTTCTTCCTATACCTAGTGATAACTATAAGTACTCAAAGACTCCTTCCTTTGTTAAAATAGACCTTGTTTGGATCTTCTCATGAATTTGGAACATTTGGACTGCTGAAACTAGTATATTTTTTACTTGGATTCACCAGATGTGTTGCTGTAGAGCCTCTAAAGGCTAGAATTTTACCAAGATACACATCCAAACTTGGTAAAATTTGAAATATTGATTTTGAAGTCCCACCAAGCGTGCCAAAACTATTGGAGCTCAAATTTTCACTCTTCCTAAATCACAATAATCTAGGGTTTTGAGGAAACATGGGATTTTCTCCAAGTTTTGAGAGGTGAACTGAGAAAGACCTCGTGATAAGGTTGGTTCTTTAGCTTATTACTACTGCTAAACTACTCCTAATGTTGGAAATGTAACTAAATGGTCCTAAACTAACATTCTAAGGAACCAAGGTTAGAAGGAGTTGCATAAACTGAAATCCTACACTACAGGAGGTGATAGCACCAAAAATAAGGGGAAAGATACTTCTGAAAGAGAGAAAATGGGGATAAAACAATGATGGAGAGGGCAAAGATGATAACCATAGTCTAAATAAAATCTAAATTCCCATTTTCACGTAATGCACAATAGAAATAAACCTTGTGAGATGAAGAAACACACACAACATACTTGCAAATAAATGAAGAGGCAAAGAGATGCAATAGATCACTAGCTAAGGCAGAACAAAACCATAAAACTAGTAATTTTATTGCTCCAAGATAATGCACAAATCATTACAATAGAGAAAGGAGGTGTGAATTCATTTATAGAATCATAATCTAAGGCATGCACTCTAGAACACTTGTGTAATAGTTACAATGATGCCCTTGTATTCCCAAAGTATCCAACATTAAAAATGAGCATCACTTTACAATATATAGAGAATGGGGAAGAGAAAGAAGAGGGAAAAAAAGGGAACTCAAAATTCTCCCTTCACCAACCAACAACATTCATTCAATGCTTGAAAAAAGCATGGGAAGCCTTATAAGACCATGTCCCCATTGTACCTTGCTTATGGAAGAAGGAATGTGCACCATACTTCATTAATTTGGTTGTTCAACTACATAAAACTATTTGTTTTAAATGTTGGGGACGTTTTCCATTTTTTCATACATCTAACCTTAATAAAATTAATAAATCCAGTTTCTGTGGTGTAGAGGATGTCGAAACCTTTCAAAAAAGTTCAATTTTGTGAAAATCAGAGTTATGGGTCAAACGTTATGGCAATTTGAAGTTTTAGAGTTTGGTGTTCCACACGGGCTCTCATAGTCCGCATTTAACTGTTCATTTTACCTTTTTCCTGTTATGTGGGCATTTCAAGTATTTGTGTCTGTGGGGTAAAAAGGGTACAAGGGTTCTCAGGCTCCATTTATCTACACTCCTCGCATTTAACTCCCTGACCGCTTTCCTTTGAATTGAAGACACTTCGCTCCTTGGGAAATCACGTCCATGCATAACTATTCCTCCTTGATCCTCGATGCCCTGCAACTACATTCCAACCTATAATACATTAAATCTCACCCATCCTTTGACTTCTAGGGAATTTGGTAATCAGGGGAACATTTGACCTACAAGAACTTGTACCGCATGAGCCTCGAAAAACCTAACTTTTCCGCAATATCTGGGCCACGATAAAAAACCTTTGTATTTCAGCCTTTTTGGCCTTTCAAAGAACTCGAATCCTTGATGTAACAATTTCCATGTGTTCCTCTTGAACCCGAAATGTCCGCATTACACCGAAAATACCCCTTTCGCATTTTTATACATTTTTTCCAACTTTTTTAAATTTTCCTTGGGTCGGGAGTTATAAAAAATAGAGTGGAGTGCCTCTAAAGCCAAACTTTACTATTTTATCTAAAAATTTGGCTAAGAATTGAACCGAGACAAAGGAGAATGCCTTTAGATGACTTCAAGTGCCCCAAAAACATAAAAATACACGAAACTTATAGATTATCCATTAAATATCCATTAAGCGCCCAAGTCCAATTTCTCAAGTTGTCCCATTTTTACAAGGGTGAAAAATGGACAATAGTTCTTCAGGACACTAATTACCACTTAGATCATTATTATCTATGATATAAGTTCTTCACATAAGTGTATCGATGAACATGAGCTGCTAATAAGGTCACTTATGAAACAAATGAATTTTAAGGTTGCTCTTTCCTTGTATGGACCATACTCACCCAAGTTCATCTTCTTACCTATTACTCTAAAAATAATTCAACAATCCATGGTTCATTATGACGAATAGATCCAAACACAACATAGGAAAAAAACACAATTTCCTTCTCCTAACAATGTATATCTACATATCGTTTTAGTAGTGATATGGTTTTACAACCTACTCATAAATTAATAGGTTCACATTATTTATTACCTTTAACAAGAGGAGGTTTTCAATGGGATTCCTAAATATATATATGGGCATTCACACAACTTTACAAACATGAATCCCAACATGAATTTTAGTATCATGTTTCTCATATAATTTCTTTTCAATTCAATTATGAATTAACAAACATATTATGACAGCAGGTATTTGTCCACACTTTACTATTTACTAATGCTTTTTTGATAACATTTCAATGTCACATTATTTCTGTCTCTAATTTCTTCCCATGAATCCATGCAACTACATTGTTTAATCAACTTAATTATAAATTAGTTTTCTAATTCAGCCATACCATTGTGTAGTTTAGGCACTTTCAATCCTCATGTTTTCAAATGTAATACTATACCATTTGAAAATTGCATCATACATACATACACACATACCAAAAAATAATACAAGGTTCCTAGGGAATACATATGAAGGTAGGGTCCATGTACATATCTCAATGGTAAATTGTAGGTCCTTTAGTGAGGTTGATCAATATTCATGCACTCCTCTTACTTGTTTCATTCTTAGCACCAACTTCTCTTTGATTCCATTTAGGAAGAAAGACATACAATTAACACGTGGTCTAAAATATCCTTCACAAGGTTTACTAGGTTCGAGTCCTCATGTTTTCTTCTAGGATATCATCCTAATAGGGTTTAACTATTTGTAATCGAACAAGGTGTTTCATATCATTTTTCCATTTAACATACATGTTCAATAACGTATCCTAAACTTGTAATCTTATTTTCTTTATGTTAGTTGATGCCAACATGTACTAATACAACTAAGATCATTCTTACAACTTTAATTCTCTATACTAAAAAGGTGATTACATGTATGTGAAATCCACTCGAGATATTTACTCTTAGATAATTCTTTTCAATTAAGTTCTTTCCTTCCTAGTTCTCTAATGTTTATTAAATCACATAATGAACACATTCATCATTCTACACATGAGCATGCTATAAAATGGCATTTTAATATCATGACCGAGTTGTATGTTTTGACCCTATAGATTTTACCAAATTCCTTTGCTCGAGTCCATTTCTAAGGAATTTGTGTTTGCCTATTTCATTCCTTTTTAAGTTTTTAAAATGTTTTCTAATTAAACACACACACACACACACACACACACACACATATATATATATATATAATCTATGATGAAATAATGTTATAAGTGGATATTCTGATTTAATTAACCTCCAACATTAATTGCACAAATTATAATAATACTTTTCAAAGTTATTATTGATCTAGAAAATATAAAAACATAAGGGAAATATTGCACTTAGATAATTCTATGTGGATACGGAAGAGTATGGGTGATACGAATACATGAAGAGGATGATCTGAGACTGAAAATGCTTCATTGTTGAAATTGGAACCTAAAACTGAGCTTGATCAAAACCATACAACTAGGTCTAAAGTATTCGTATGGTCCTAAAAAAATTTATGGTCTTGGATGTTAGTGTGAGGAATATTATTCACCTCTATTTATTTATTATGTGAATTTCCCTCACCCATGGTGATTCATCTCACTTAGGTGAGATCATAGGTCATTAGGTGTCTTAGGAGTTATACAGATTCTATCATAGAATTTTTCATGCATGTCAAAGTGTGTCATACAAGAGTTACATTCCATTTCTAGAAATTAACTCCTCTTCTCCGTTATAGAGGTATGATGGGTCATGCATGGGAGTTACACAACAATCCTATTTATACCTTTTATTTTTATCTATGAGAATGAGTAGACCTTTTTTTTTTAATGCATGCACAATTTCTTGTGGTTGAATTCTTGATTTGATCTTGAAGCTACTTCAATTCTCAGTTTGAGTGCAACTTCCTTGATGTGAATATATTACTTCTAGATCCTCGTGCTTTCTCAATCTATCATGGTATTAGAGCTCTTGGTTTGGAATCATGTCTTTCGCTACAATTGTTGCTTACTAATTTTTGTTTTGTGATTTTCTAGTTTCATGTGCAAGTTCTTTAATATTTTCTTTGTGCTTTACTTGTATTTTTGGGTCTTGTACTTGGATAGTGTGCTAGTTTGTGTGTTTTACAAGTTTTTTTACGATTGTTCATTAAAAATATCGGGTTAAAGTGCATTTTTGAGCTTTGTGGAACTTGAATTTAGCCTCTTTCCTAGGCCCAATTCAACCCTGACTGCCACTCTTCCTCTAGATCACTTGCTTTCCCTTACGGTAGCTCAGTCTTCACTACTCCAGATTTGCATTAACATATTTGTTGCATTTCCTTGTGGCACTCTGCTCTCTCTGTTGTTGGCCTCTACGCATTTAGAAATTTCTACCTTCATGTTTTACTTTGTCGAGTCATGCTTGTAGACACCAAATTTTGGTATCACCTCGAATTTTGTCTCCTTTAGTAGGCTTATCCATGTGAATCCCATTTCCCACCAAACCTACATGTTTGATTAATCAATTAATCTCATTTAAATCCCTAAACCTCATTATGTGCTAATAATATCCAAATATTCCAATTAAATCACATCACCCCATTCAATAAAACCGTGTCCCCCACCATCCAAATCATGAACCCACTCAATAAAATAAAATATATTATCTCACATAATTAGTCAAATCATGTCCCCCCCCACTCACCTGACTAGGGTTAGTTTATCAAACCCTAGTTACCCGTGTTGATCTGGAAAACTCGTTCTCATGCGGGTGAACACCAAGACTGCAAGCCACCAGTAACTCCGAATGATAGAGGGCTTAGGACCTCAAATGCAGATATGGATTCTAGATACGGGCACAGAGAAAATAGATTTGTGAGAAAGAAAATAGATTTGTAAGATGGAAACATATAATATTAGATCATAAATGTGGGGGTTTCCTGGACAGGGCTAGTTCCAAGAGGATTTAAACTCCCTTGGAGGATGCCAACCCCCATGTCAGAAAAGATAATAATAGATCGTGAACATTAGTAATAGAATATAAAATGACAAGCAACTGAAATAACAAGAGGACTTAGCTTGTGCTCTGTTATGGAGATGAACCAGGCATCAAGACGATAAGATAATGAACCATGGAAAAGGTTTCTCCTACAAATGAGTAGAACTTAGTTAATTTCTTCCTTCTCTTCTATAGGCCTAGGTCTCTCTAGGTCTTTGATCCTTATTTTTGTAAGTGTTCCATCCAGGTCCTTGAAATATGGGGAAAAACCCATATTTATAGATTGGATGTGAGGTTAAACTACAAGTTAAATGATACCCAAGGTTGAGTAAAGTAACCTGAGTTAGGGATATGATGTGATCATGTGGGGACCATGGCTTGAATTATTAAATGGAGTGGGGAGCATGATTGACATGGTGGGTGAGATAAAAATTCCATTTTAAAAAGAAGGTGTCAGATGGGTGTATTAATACCCATGAATTAAATAATTTGTGAAGGATGGGGATATGCCAAAAATTGAATTATCAAATGGGTCTACATGGAGCCCATTTGATAATTAATCAAATAATGTGAGAAAATAAATAATATTTTATTTAATTTAAGAGAAAGAGATGTGAGAATGGAAATTAGATGAATGTGAGATGACGAAGGGGTGCTATACTTAAAATAGGTGTCTACATTTGCCCCTTTTTGTTGAGTTGTTTTGCGTCGGCCAAAAGCCACGAGACAAAAACAAAAAGGGTTAGATGAAAGATGAGTACAAGGATGGATGAAGATACGACCAAAGACAAGATTCCCTAGGCAAAAAAGGATCACAATAAATAAAAAAATATGGCGGTGGCTCCAATATCACATTGGTAGAGGACAATTATGGTCTCAACGGAGACAGATGACAATGTTCTACAAACCAGTGAGTGGGTGAAGACCACTGCAGTATGGATGTAACCCAAGATGACGAATTGGTCATAAGAAAACATCAAAATATGTGCAACTAAATGCGAAAGATATGCATAATCCTTTGTTTGTGAGGAATTGTGAAAAAAATCATGTATCCAAAAATGGACGAGAATGAAGATAATGATGCCCCAACACAGGGTATTGGAAGGACACAAAGTGAGTTATATGTGTTGACAAGTACATAGATGAAAAGGTGCCCCAACATAAGACATAGATAGAATAATCATAAATGTGGATAAGATGAGCTAGATAGGATAGAAAGGTGAGATAAAATTCCCTAAAAGGGTAATAAATATGATGGTAATCATGTTTCATAGGAAATATGCATAAGTGTTAACAAATTAGAAGGTGAAGAAGACAAAAAGTCTTATTTATTCGGTAAGTGTGATAGAGATACTTTTGCGACAAAACAAAAGCAGAGAAAATATTCAAGGAAGAGAACAAGATTAGATAGGTGATGGCCGTTATGGTATCTTCCAAGACAAAAATGTCAAAAGAAGATGGGAAGAGATTCTTAGAAATGGATATGATGATGTCCCTGTGAGAGGACTGACGAAGATAAAATATGTGACAAGGTTCTCAAAAAGAGAAGAGGTCAATGTGGCAAAGAGAAGAACAAGAATGGTAATGAAAGGGATAGATGGCGATAAATAAATGGAGAAACATTTGCATTGAATATGAATGCTAGATGTAAGGGATTTTGAGAAAGAAAAAAGGGAATAGATAGGAGGATTGGTTGATTATGAGAAGATCAAGAGAGATTGAATATGAAGGCGACAGGATATGGAATAGAGGGACGAAGACGGAGGAGGAGAAAATATGGAATGAAAGGGGAGGAAGAAGATAACAAAGAAAGATTATAGAGAAAGAGGGAAATGAAGGACAAACAAAGAGAAGAAAAGAAAAGAACAGAGTAGAGGATGAAATTATGAAAAAGGGAGAGAGTTATTCAAGACGAAAGGTGTGATGAAGGATGGAGTAGAGGAAAATAGAGAGGTAATGGAAAATGAAAGAGATGATAGAGCAAAGAAAATTGAAGGAAACAAATCATAGTGAGGAAATCCAAGGCAAAGAATATGGAACTGACCGCATGGAAATGCATGTGGATGATGAGATGATAAAGGAAATGGGATAACACTGAAGAGTTAGGTTTTCGACAGGGAAGTAAGGAGGAAGTGTGAGGTAAAATGAGGAAGAGGATGATAAAGAGGAAGTGAAATAAGACAAGGATAAGAAAGGAGGAGAAGACAACGGAGAAAATTATGTAGAAGGAAGGGAATCAAGAATGAAGATATTTGGTAAAGAGTGATAAGCATAAGGAACGTAAAGAGAAGCTTGAGGGAAGGAATGACATCGATTGGAAAAGAAATAGAGATGCATGAGATGAGGTTATGCTGATGACGAGAAAATAGAGAGAAGGTGTATGATGAAGAAAGTGAAGAAATAGGTAAGGAAGAATGGAAGATAGAGAGGTGGCGAGTAAAAATAAAGGAAGGGATAGGAAAGGCAATTCCAGTGAATAGATATTAGGAGAAATCCATCGATAATGATCAGTAGGAAAAGACGTGACAAATGATAAGACAAGGCAGAAAGTAAATGAATAATGGGAGGGGGAATGCCAATGAAGGGACGTTAGGAGAAGTCCTCCGATAATGATCAGAGGACACAAAGGAAGGAAGAAATGAAGATAGAATGGAGGAGGTCAAAGAAAAGGATTCAGGCTGTGCGAGAATGGGGATGAGTGACTTTTAGGGGAAGTCCATCGATAATTCTTAGTGTGGAAACAAAATAGGAAGATGAAATAATGTTAAGGGAAGATCAATGACAATGACGGGTAAGTATGGGGGTAGATATGTGGGAGAACTCTAGAAGATGGAGTGAAAAGAGTAAAGAAAGGAGGGATGATGATGTGTAGGAAGATGAAGATGAGGAGAGGATGAAGTGGATGAGAATGAATAAGAGATAAATGAAGAAAAAAGACATGAAATAAATAGAGAAGCAATGGTTAAATAAGATTTCCTAGCGAGGGATTATATAGATAAAAAAGGGACCAGTAGGAAGTGGTGTTTGTGAGAATGGAAGAGGAGGTGAGAGGATGCGATGATGGGGAATCTTTGAGAAAATGTAGATGGGGAGAATGTGGCATAGTGGGGGAGTGGAGGATGAAAATCATGCTTAAGAGGGACTCTTAAGTAATATCGCTATGCCGTAGGAGGATTTAAGTAAGATCACCAAACCAAAGCGGTGACAATATGTAAGGAGAAAGACAACATTGTATTGGATGCGAGTGTGGAAGGGTTGGTTGGAATGGATGAGTATGATGAGAGGTGAAAAATAAAAGATGAGGAAGAGATGATGGGAGATGGTAGGATTAGGCAACCAACCATTCTTAAGATAAAATCTTAAGTAATATTGCCTTCGCAATGGAGATGGTTAAGTAGGATCGCCAAACTGAAGAAGAAGAATGATGAAAAGACTAAGCAATGTATACCAAAATGGAACAAGAGATGAAAGGAGGTGATATTAAAGTGATAACAAGGAAACAAAGGTGTGTGACATGAATGGATTGAGGAATATATGTGTTTTAGATGGAGAGTGTAAGGGAAATCCTTAACCTGGAATGCCCATGTGGTGGTAGTGATGATGGTTGAAAGAGGAAATGGTGGAGAAGCTTCTACAAAGTAGGAGCATCTAAGGAAGAAGATATACCTTAACTAAGGTTCTCTCGGCTTTATGGATGGTTAAGAAATATTGTCAAATTGAAAGTGGAAGAATAAAAGAGAAACTCAACAAGAAAGACAAATAAGATATCTGACATCATGCAAGGGGACAGAAAGGTGAGAAGGATGATGTGGAGACAAATGGTGATGAGTGGACATGGAGAGTGAGGAGCAATGGATCAAAGATGGTGTTGAACATGTTGAGAGATAAGGAGCTACAAGATAATGAACTTGCCTTGAGAAGGATCCTCAAGTAGGATTCGCAAACTGCAATGGTGATCAAGTAGAATTTGCAAACCGAAAAGTATATTTGTAAACGCATTCATGGATATGATGGATAGATATAGAATTCATAGTGTGAAATTTGATGTGATTTTTATAAAAGATTATTTGGATGAGATGAATGGAACATAGTCTGTAGCAAGGGTGTATAGGGAAACTATGTTTCAAACTAGATTGGAGATAAACAAGAAAGGGTTACCACTCAAGGCCTTACACTTGTAGCCAATAGTAGGTGTTAACACATTACCATCGATAGTTAGTTGTACAAAAGATCATGAGGGAGATATTGATGAAAGAAGCTTAAAATCCTAATATTGCCATGAAAAAGGGATCGAATATGTGACTTGTACATGGGAATAGGGATCTCTAAAGGTGGTGTTCCTTAAATCTATGCCCCAACTCGGAAAAGGAAAGAAAAATAGCAGAAACCCGATCAATGCAAGAAGCTTTGGAAAATGTTGATAAAAGAAGGTTGATCAATGCGGTAAACCTTCCGAGATGCCATAATAATATGAGTAGCCATCTTTCAAGGGTATGGTCTACTTTATACATAATATAGGTGACAAAAATAATATGATAGCCATCCTTCAAGGGATAGGTCTATTTCTTTTGATTTTTCTTTGTATACTTTTCTTTTTTTTTCTTTCTTTTTCTTTTTTTTTTGCATGAACAACTATCCTTTGGGGATCGGTCTAGTTTTATAACTTTTATTTTTCCTTTTACATATTTGAAGTTGAGCTTCACATGGGGGAGAGATGGGAATATCTAAGTAAACCACTTAAGAGGGGATAAGGAATGTACAAGAGACACCTGGACCCTTCGCATGGCTGCAATAGGAGAATGAGAAGATAATGGATGTAATGGTTACGGGGTCACATCAAAGTAGTGAAGGCGAACTACATAATTCAAATTATTACAATGACAAATGAAATTGGCTGAAGATGGTATAAAAATATAAGGATGTACCTAAGTTCTCATTGGTAAATATGCTAACAATAGATTGGTCGCAAGTGTAATGCATTAAGAGATCACATCTCCGGCTTACCATCAAGAGAAGGAAGACAGTGAAGTTCTAATAAGATGAGATGACAGCCAAACAGAAATAAAACTTATGTCCATAATGGTGGATTTAGATGAAAATAAATGGTGATGCCCCAAGAGAAACAAAAACAGAGAAGGAAAATCATGGCCTCAAAGGAGGGCTTGATGAAATAAGCGGTGGCCCCAAAAGAGACACACATATAGCCACAATAGTGGACTTAGATAAAAGGGTCCCTCAATGGAGAGACAAACATTGCCTCAAAGGAGGGCTTCAATTGAAAAAGATGATACTCCCAAAAGGAGCACAAACATAAAAGAACAAATATGGCCTCAAAGGAGGACTTAGAATGAGATGAGGATCTGGATATAATTAATTTAGATAGGATGAATGTGAAGAAGCTATTCAAAACAATGTCAAAGAGTGAAGTCCCCTAGTAACAAGGGAGTTGTATGGACGAGATGCTCAAGGGTGAGGGAATATTTTTCCCCCAATGAGTTAAATGTGAAGGAGGTACAGGATGTCGAAAGAGTTTAGATGAGATGGTTTTAGATTTGGATTTGGATGAGTTTATACTAAAAGTATGTTTAGCAAGATAAGCGGCATTGACGTACAATGGAGGGAATTCCTTAGGAGGAATGACATAGGTTGGATGGATATTAAGGGATGATGTGGATGGAGGGATCATGGGAGATCTAAGAGATGGGATATGGATTGGATTCAAGGTAGATGGAGAAAGAACTTTCCCCTGAATGAGGAAATCATCTTTCTCAATAAGGTTGTGGATGATTTACCAAAAGAACTTACAATGTTCGATGTCATGACCTGGGGTACGATGATAAGCACAACTATAATTAAGATTGAACCATGATGGCTTGGGACCATAGGGATTGAAGGCTTTAATAGGAGGAAGTTTAATGGCAGATGTTCAAGTTAAATGTTGAAAGATGTCTGCGTATGACCCCATTGAAGTGTCATGGGGAAGGTAACTCTTATGGGTTTTGATAGGATGTATCAACTTGGAGTTAGGAGAAAACATAGATGTAGAGTGGATGTGTGAATTCTGTTTTTTGGAGGACAAATCAAATTTGGTTGAAGAATGGTATTGTTTGGATGTGGATTGATTATTGTAAGATGTCATAGATGGAAAAACTGATCTTGACATGGATGTTGTGGCATTGGATTGTTGAGAAGAGGAAAAACTTAAATTCTTCCATGGATGCACAGGGGAATGTCGAGGATGTTTTCCCCAAGCCTTATAATTTGATCGAGAAGATTTACCTCAAAGCAGGATGTCAATAATTTCAACCAGAGGATCTGATAGTGGTGGTGTGGTTATCAATGGAGAAAATGTCCTAAAACAAGATGAAGATGTTGATGAAGAGATAGGTGTTTGTATGATGTGATTAATGATATCTATTTGAGACATGGATTGTTTTGATTTGGGCATGGAAAGAGATGATTTTGTAGAGGGAGAAGTTAAAGAATATTTATTTGATTTAGGTAGATGTGTTGGTACACTAGGTGATTCAAGGGGTATATTTGATAGGGTTACAGATAGAGAGGATTAGGTTGGTGTGATAGAAATATTAGGTAAAGAGTATTGGGATATACTGGGTGATGTGGCCATGGGTGAAGATATAGGTACATATGTCAAGGTCGAGATAGGTGGACTTGTTGACATGATAGGTATAGGGGTTGTTGGCATAGATAAAGATGTAACCACTTTTGGAATATGTGGAGATGTGAGTGATGTGATAACCGATGGAGTAGACCTTATTGGTAAGGGTAATGTAGCAAATGCAGGAGCATTTTTAGATGTAGGAGTAGAGGAGAATGGTTGTTTCATAAATGTTTTGAGGGGTAAGAAAGATTTTTTTGCTAATGGGGTTGATGTCGAAGGTGGGGTTTTAAGGGTGTATGTAGTAGAACTGAGTTTTGTTGGGATGGTTGTGAGTAATGTAGGTGTAGTAACAGTGCATTTCGAAGATGCCAGTGAATGAATAGGTGTGAGAGACATAGAGATATGTGTGGATACAAGTGGAGCTGAAATAAGTTCTAAGGATGAATCTAATGTGGTAGATTGGGTGTATTTGAAGTGGCGAGAAATGGATGATATAGGTTAATTTGATGTGGATGTGATAAGGACAAGAGAAGGTGCAGGTTCAACACAAGTAGTAAAATTTGATGTAGGTGTGACAGGTTCTGAATAAGAGATGGGAATAATGTCCACTATGGGAACATGCAGAGTTGGTGATAAGATGGGATCTTGATTGACAGTGTCAACCATACAAGCGTTTGATAGTTGAGATGTAAAGGGGGTGACATGATTTGTTGGTGGTTGATTAGTTTGTGTAGTGGAAGTATCAATTTGGATATCCCCTTGATTTACGAGTTGTTGGACATGATCTTTGAAGGAATGAAATCTCTCAATGTCATGACCTTTGACTCGATGATATTTACAAAAGTGGGCCTTGTGATACCAAATAGGCTTGGCTTGTGAGTTGTCATGGGTCGTATGGGAGGCAGTTGGATAGAGTTTACACTCATCAACTTATCAAATATAGAACTGTATGATTCTCCTAAAGGAGTGTAGTTGGCTATTGATTGAAGAGATCATTGTTGAAACCATGTACTTGGTGTAGATGGGGATGAGGGTTTAATGACCACAGTGTGGGCCACACCTTTAATTTTTTTATTATGTGTGAGTGGTTTGGTAGATTCAATTTGTGATTTAATTGAACTTAATTTAAGATGACCCCTTTCAATGGCATGGGTTTCGAGCTTATGAGCCATTATGAAAGCTTCATTAAAGGTTGTAATGATTGGATCTGCAAAGTGAATGATATATTTTGGCACACGAACATGAGAATAAGTCGATGAGTTTATTTTGTAGGATAGTGAAGGATAGTCGGTTTGTGATATCATGCCATCGTGTGATGAAGTTGGTGATGGGCTTGTTTTGATCTTTGTCGAATGGTATATAGATCAATGATAGTGGTTTTGCATGTAATATTGATAGAAAAGTGTTCTAAGAACAATTGTGCAAGTTAAGTGAAGGAGAATAAGGAATGTCGTGGGATCTTTGTGGTACCGGTCAACTCAAGACCAAACAAAGACATGGAGAAACTACGAAGAAGTAGATCATGATCATGCGAGGAGATGTTGTTGGGGATCTTATTTATTGTTGAACTTATTAAATGCATGAAGTTTCCAACAAGGAGGGTTGGGTTTGATTGAACCGATGATGAATGGGTTCATTACAAAGGTGTTCATAGGATAAGGTGTTCTTGGGTGGTCTTGTAATTTTCCTAAACTCAAGCTAACCGATTCATTAAGGTGTGAATTTAATCACTCGAGGGATTTTTGTAAGGTTGAGATTGGATTGGCTGTGTGGTTAGAAAATTAGTTTGATGAAGTGAATGATAAATTTGTGGTGTGTCGGTCGGTAGTTGAGGAAGCGTCGATAAGGTGGCTGATAAGTTTGTGGATAGGATGTTTGCGGAATGGTTTGGTAAGATAATTGATTAATTTGTGGATATGTAGATGTTGGAGGGACTACTTGGCAAAGACTAACATGTGTCACAAGTTAGGATTGTTGCATAGGTTGGTGTTGAGCATTAGAGGCATGACAATAAGTTGGGATATGTGTGTTAAGAATTGGAGATGGTGGGACATGCCTATTAATGAAATTGTCAAAATTAGATGTGGGTGGAATGCGATCCACCAATTTTGGAGATTGGGAGGATTGAGAGACTATAGGATATTTCTAAAGTAAGAATTCGTATATGGGGTTAGGAGGAGATTTTAGTATACCTAGAGGAGAAGGAGATGGTGGTGTGACTTGGTTTAGGAAGGCGGCTTGACGGGGGATAGGAGGGTTGGTGTCAATGCGGGGAGAATTTTGTATGACATGGTTCTCCGAGGTGAGACCAGGAGACTAGAGATTGAGTTACTAAAGGCATGGTTTTGAGTTTAGTATCTTGTCGAGTGAGATCATCAAAAGAAGTAACATCCTAGGATAAAGTAGATTGTTTGTTTGTCTCGATTTGGGAGAGAGTGACAATAGGTGTGAAATAGAGAAACATCTATTTATTTATGTTGTTGATAAACAAATCAAGAAGAATATTTTTAGCCTCATGATTAATTTAGAGGATGTGAACAAAAAAATAAAAGTAGGTAATGAAGGTGCCTAAAGGATTCTAAGGCTGCTTTTAGGTAGTTTTGGATTTGGAGATGTCTAAGACGGTTTCCTGTTGGATGTTTAGGTCCCAAACTAGTTAACTAGGTGAGAGGAATTTTTGATGTGTTAATTATGTTTGTGTAGTCTCAGGCAGTGTGTGATAAGTGAAATGCAGAGAGTTAAATCCTTTACTTAAGCTATGTGATTAGGAAGGATGCAGAAGGTTCATTTTAAACCAAAATGAAATGTGACGTTCGATGTATACAGACACTTAGGAAAGGGAAAGTTTGATGTAGAAAAGAGAAAATAGAGAAAAATGAGAAATACCTGGAGAATCACTTATCGGTGTTATTTGATTGTACTTGATAGTGATGTATTTTGAAAGTGCCAGTTAGTGACCTGAAACGCCTAGGTACCCTGAAATTAGATGATTCACGTTCATAGATGGGGTTGATAAGAGGTGACTTGCGATGTGTTTTGGTTTAATCGTAATTTAGACTTTTCCTACAAAAAGAAAATATGACAATTAGTGGATATGAGTTAAAAAGAGATTTTTAAAAAGGATAAACAAAGACACTCTCTAATATATGCGAAAAAAAATTCTAGGTGTAGAATTTTAATCTAAAAAAAATCACCATTTGTATATTAAGTTAGAATAAACACATTATTGAAACTAGTCAAATGCAAATTAAATTATAAACTATGAAATAATTACGATTAAATAATAAAATAAATGATTAAAATAGCTCCCAAATAAATACTCAATACAAATCGTAATACAGAACGACAAACACCACAATGTGATAATGCATTCAAAATAATAAATTACGACATGCAATAGACAAATAAAAAACCAACTTGAGACTTATAAGACTAAACGCTAAATGACTAAAATAACAATTAAGCACCTAAACGATAAACTACGTTATCAAAGCAATATGAACATGTAGGTTGCATTTATTTATGTAGTGAACTATCGATAAGAGTACTTCTAAATTAAATGATTTATTAATGTCTTATATTCTACAATAGTTGACTGACAAGATATGAAAATGATAAGATATCTACAATAATGGGACGAGAAAAAGAAGTGAGGAGAAATATCTAATCAAACTTTCTCATTGACAGAGCTTTGTTCACTTTTAGGTATGCCCAAGGTGGTCCTACTGCACATGGACATGGATTTTCATATAACATCTAAACAAGAAATATATAATTGACTATGGTATGAAAAAATGTCTCATAAAGAATTTTGAGCCAATTTTTATAAAGAAATTGTAGAGTCACAATCCAAGAGCTTGGGAAGTGGAAACTAAGCTGGAAACAACTAGAATAATCAAGCATCTGATTATGGCGAGCGTGTACATTCACTTCATTGCCAAATAAAAATCTCACTTGGGTGTACCTGAAGGAGTTGGATCGAGATCAGATGAATCATCTATTCATAATGTCTTTGCAAATCTTGTTATAATGAGATGAACCACAATGTTATGGTCTTTAGAGTTTTCTCAGCGAATACAGAGGAAGTCGAGATTAAGTGAGGACTGTGTGGATAGAAAGGGGGGGTAGGTAGGAAGGGAGATGTGAGGTGGAAGAGAACAACTCAACCAGGAGCTTAAGTAGAGGAGGGAAGTTGGAGCTCGGGGATCAGGGAGTCATGTGGAATCAGTGGGAAGGGAGCGAGAGGAGGTGTGGTGGTAGAGTCATGAGGAGAAAGGGAGCTCGTGAGGGAGAGGAGATGGGAGAAAAACATGAGGGAGGAAGGTAGGCTTGGGAGGAGAGAAGGGAGATGGGGAGAGTTTGGAGTTGAGAATGGTAGGTCTGCGCATGGGAGACGGTTGGACGAGGAGGAGGTAGCATGTGGGTGAGGGAAGGAAGAGTGGAGTGTGCATGGGGAGGATTGTGGGAGCTAAGGTGGTAGGTAAAGGAGATGGGACATGGGAAGGAGTGTGGTGGTGGGCGAGCTGGAGTTGAGGGGAGTGGAGAGGAGAGGGTGGTTGGTGGAGATGGGGAGTGCATGGGATGGAGAACCGAGGAGATCTAGCGACATGGGGAATGTTTGGTAGGACGAGTGAGAGATACGGAGGTCGAAAAGTGAGAAAAATGTTATGTTTCATGCCAAAGCACACGTGAATTATAAATGAGGGACGGTAAGGATAGTAAGATGGTAGAAGTCACCAATACGATCTAATGCAAAAAGGTTTAGAAAATCATATTCTCCCTCAACACCTTTGCATCCACCATGGAATGAAGCTGCAAAACTGTCAATCAAACTTAGCATAATCAGTATACCATAGCTCCCATATATATACCACAAGGATGTATAGATGTGTTTGCATATAGAATTTTGATGTAATAATGCAAAGTATGCACCTGATAGAAGGTACCATCTATTTTTCTCAGGCGGTCAACTTATGAGGCATAAAATATTGTTAACCTATAAAGTTGGGGGTGAGAGATGAGTTAAAAAGTAGTGGGATTAGGCCTGTGAGGAGGGAGTCACTATATTGAGTGGTGAGGGTAAGTATGGGAGTCAGAGTAGAGCTTAACCATGTATGAGGTGGGTAGAGAGGGTGAGCCAAGTGTGGAGGAGCTAAGATATGAGAAGGAGTAGAGATGAGATGGGTGGAAGGAAGGGAGATGGGTGGAGAGGAGAAAAGGGACATGGGGAGAATGTCGATGGGGAGAGAGATGCTGAGGACAGGTGTGGATAGTTGGAGGTGAAGATGGATTATTGGGATGTGGGGGCAGTAGATCAGGAGTAGGGATATAGGATCTCGGCGTTGGAAGTTGGGAGAGGTGTGAGTTGGGTCGTGGAAGAGAGAGGTGAGGTAAATGGGAGAAGGTTAGGTCTTAGGACAATATAAAAATTATATTCTAAATTATTAAAAAAGTATTTTTATAAAAATTCATTTATATAATTTTAAAAATAAAATTTATACTAATTACGAACAACAAAATAACAAGCCCGTTGAAAGCAAGAAAACCACTTACCTCCAAGACGACATAGACCATTGAATGTACGTAACGTACCAAACTAATGGAGACTATCTTAAAACCCATGCAAACAAGTGAGTCGAAAAATGAAACATTTGCAAAAGATATCACATGACGACAACTAGGAAAATAATAAATTACATAATCAAACTTGAAAACATAGCCAAATGATAAGGTTAATTTCGGATTCATTTCCCATGTGGGTGAAACTCAATACTAGGCCGGTTAAACACAAGAAGAGCAATTAATTTGAAGACAACACAAACCTCTGCTACGGATGAAGATAACACCAAGCCTACACAAGGAAAATAAAGTAACAAAGAAAAAAATGATCAGATCTTGAATCTGATCCCACCGGCCGTGCCAAACGTTGATCTAGAAAACTCTTTCTTACACGAGTGAACACCGAGACTGCAAGCCACCAACAACTCCGAATGATAGAGGGCTTAGGACCTCAGATGCAGATATGGATTCTGGATACGGGTGCAAAGAAAATAGATTTGTGAGAAAGAAAATAGATTTGTAAGATGGAAACAGATAAGATTAGATCATAAATGTGGGGGTTTCCTGGATAGTGCCGGTTCTAAGAGGATTTCAACTCCCTTGGAGGATGCCAACCCCCGTGTCAGACAAGATAATAATAAATCGTGAATAGTAGTAATAGAATATCAAATGACAAGCAACTAAAATAATAAGAGGACTTAGCTTGTGCTCTGTTATGGAGATGAACTATGCATCAAGACAACAAGATAATGAACCATGGCAAAGGTTTCTCCTTTAAACAGGTAGAAATTAGTTAAGTTATTCCTTCTCTTATGTAGGCCTAGGTCTCTCTAGGTCTTCGATCCTTTTGTAAGTCTTCCATCCAGGGTCCTTGAAATATGGGGAAAAACCCATATTTATAGATTGGATGTGAGGTTAAATTGCAGGTTAAATGATACCTGGGTTGAGTAAAGTAACCTGAGTTAGGGATATGATGTGATCACGTGGGGACCACAACTTGAATTATTAAATGGAGTGGGGAGCATGATTGACATGGTGGGTGAGATAAAGATTCCATTTAAAAAAGGTGTCGGATGGGTGTATTAATACCCATGAATTAAATAATTTGTGAAGGATGGGGATATGCCAAAAATTGAATTATCAAATGGGTCTACATGGAGCCCATTTGATAATTAATCAAATAATGTGAGAAAATAAATAAAATTTTATTTAATTTAAGAGAAAGAGAAGCGAGAATGGAAATTAGATGAATGTGAGATGACGAAGGGGCGCTATACCAAAAATAGGTGTCTACAACCCGTTAACCCCATAAGCTACCAATCTCTAAGCTATAAATATAGGTCTTCCCCCCTCTTTTAAAAAGAATAAGAAAATTCTGAAATAAGTTTTGCAAGTTTGAGGTCAAGGAAAACCTTTTCCATTATTAGAAGTTAGAGGTGAGGAGTGTTGGAGAAAGCTTTGAAATTGTTCGTCATCTTACCATCCTAATGCCCATTTCATCTCCATATCAGAGTACTAGCTAAGTCCCCTCATCATTCTAGTTACTTGGCATTTTTATTTCACTGTTTCTTGCATGTTATCTATTGTTCACCATTTATTGCCATATTTCTAGACACGGGGTTGACATCCTCTAAGGGAGTTCATAGCCTCTTGGAACTAGAATTGTTTGGGAAACCCCTACATATTTTTATCTAATCACATTTATTTTAGTTTTGCAGATATTATCACAAATCCATCTTCTTTGCACCCATAGATTCATATCCACATCTGAGGTCCTAATCCCTCCATCATTCAAATTTGTTGGTGGCTTCTAGTATCAAAATTCACCCACATGAGAATGAAGTTTCCTTTCCAATATTGTGGCACGCTTTGGTGGGACTGACCCAAGATTTGGTCATTTGTTTTGTTCCTTTACTTGTCTTGTGCAGTGTTGTAAATATAACAGTTATTGTGTTTCATAGCTCTCATCAATTTAGATATCGCTTGCAAATATTCCATTTTTAGACTCACTGTTTGTAGGGTTTAATGTCATCTCTGCCAGGTTTGATATGTTATGTACATTCAAGAAAGTCTGTGTCATCTTGGAGGTAAGTGCTCTTCTTATTTTCAACCGGCTTGGTATTTGGTTGTTTATAGTTAGTATCAAGTTTATTTTTATTATTAAATGAATAATAATAATTAAATAAATAAATAAAATCAAACGAAAAAAAAATGTTGTCTAAAAACTATCCCCTTACCTATCCCCTATTTTCCTATGCTCGGTAAACTTAGTCGAGCTATTACCCAC
This sequence comes from Taxus wallichiana var. yunnanensis, assembly GCA_018340775.1. NCBI lineage: Eukaryota > Viridiplantae > Streptophyta > Pinopsida > Cupressales > Taxaceae > Taxus > Taxus wallichiana. The sequence goes on along the minus strand of CM031235.1, from coordinate 585,242,672 downwards.
ACAACTCCTCCACCTATTTCATCCCCCATGTCCTAAGACCTACCCAATTCCCAACTCCCTTCCCTACCTAAGCTATCTTATTATCCCATCCACTCAACTTCCCCCATTGACCTCACTTCACACCCACTCGGCCACATCCCTACCTATATACCCGCACCCATCTTTCTCCTCTCCTCGGCCACTCCTCACTCCATATCCAATCTCGACTCCCCTCACCAAGATATTCACTCACCCCATACCGCAACCACCAACTCCATACCACTTCCCACCAAGTCCTCCACATTCCCAACTCGATCGAACCTGAGTTCCCACCTCTATCCTCATCTCCCGTGGTCTCCACTTTTTCAACTCTCCCCGAGCTACCAGACCAACCCATCTCCCAAGACACTCCCCTATCCCACTACCTACCTTGACACAACTCACCCCTCAACTAATCCACTCTACTCTTCTCACTAATCTCCATTATTATCATCACCTCCCTAAGCTCTACCATCACAACCCCATCCGAGTGCCACTCAAAGTGCTCCCATCTCCAACTCGAATAAATACTATCACCACGTCCCCACAGCTCCCTCAAACTGCTATGAGATCACCAAACTACTTCAGCCATGAATTTCCATGTGGATAAAGTGAATATCCATGCAGACTCACAAGATTTTGATGCTTGATGCTTCCAATTGTTTCCATCTCAGTTTCAAATTCACGCAAAGCTTTGTGGGTAGTGACTCTAAAGTCTCTTTATAACAATTAGCTTACAATTCTTTACAAGACAATAAATAGTGCTTACAACACCATAGCCAATTCTATATTTCTCGTTTATATCTTTTGTGATTCTCACTTTGTCCTCGTACATGTGAAAATCCATGTCCATGTGTTGTATGACCACCAGAAATTCCAAACTTTCCACCTATTGAATTAGTCCAAGTGAAAATCAAGCTGAAATTTGTAGCAATCTTCCCTATATTTGTCAAGTGTGTAAGAGAATAAAGCTACTTTGGTAAACTACTCTCCTTATAATTATTGGGAATAAAAGGAGAAATATGTCGGCATGAGAGTTTTAACTCTAGATCGGCTTATAGTCATATATTATCTAGGAATGTGGAAACTTGAGTGCATGGTAAGTAGATTGTTGTCCATTTAAGTTCTAGCCCTAAGATGATATTCCCAACACATTATCTTTCCGGAGTTCCTCATAATCTAATGAAGGCATTTTTAGATATATGCTCAAAAGACCTACTGAAAATAACATTAAAATAATGACTGCATTACCTTCTCTCAGATTCCAATCGGAAGATTATGTTGAAATTATCTTGTTTCTTTCGGTCACTACGAATGTTTCCACTTGATAGTCCACATTGGATTTTCCATTACAACCACTGCCTTAGTCAATATCAAATATCCTATCGCCATTTGTAATTTTCCACTCAACTTAATTTTTTCGTCCTTCCTATCCAACACTTAGGACATCATCATCATATATAGGTTAAAATTTCTTATTTTTCAGCTTGTCATCTTCCTTAAAGTCTACTCTCCCCACCCACTTTTCATCTTGTCCTCTCAAAGTCCACATTCCCATCCTAAAATTCTACTCTCCCCACCCACTTTTCGTCTTGTCCTCCTAAAGTCCACATTCGGTCATTTTATCATTCATTTTATAGTTATTTTTATTTATAATTCACAATCCAAATGCACACATTAATATTTTTTCATTTATAGGTTATCCTATTATAACGTAGTTCATTTAATAATTTCATATCACCTCATCCTTAATAATTTGTATCATATGTTTTCATAATTTTATTTAATAGTTTATCTCATACATCTATTTCGTAGTTTATAGTTAGTCTATCGATTCATTTTCGCAATTACTCTAATTGAATAGGAACGTTGCACTATAATGTTTTATTAATCCATTAGATTAATTATTTTTATTTTTATATTTATTTCCTACGGAGGTACTTTTTGTAAACAACATTTTTATGACAATTATATCATTTTAACCACATCAACTAATTACATTTATTTTCTTTTTGCGGGGTAACATCTACGACCTTGCGACCACAAAATTTATTTGTATATTTTAGCCTCTTGCCTAGTTTCTAATTTGTTTTTCTTCTTTGTTTGCAGAGACTGTTGATGAGTGGCGGGATCTCATCCGTAGGGTATGTACTGATTCTCTGATGATCCCTATGGATAAGACCCGTGCGGAGCTATCTGTAGATGCCGGGGAGCCCTCAGCAGCCGGCAGGCACACCGACGTCTTCGCTCCCGTTTGGCATGTGGCCAAGATGGTGTCGACTCTCCGTACAGAGTTGGCAGGCTATAGGACAGCCGAGCGTCTTATGAGGAGCCACTCTCATGGCGAGACCACGGCTGCTCCTCGGGACCCTGAGCCCTCCGTCCATTCAGAGCGCCAGCGTAGCCGGAGTCCTAGGCGAGGGCGCGCACCTTCGGCGGGATCGCGCAGGGGTTGAGAGGCCACTTGGCTCCTATGTATTTTTGTATTATAGATTCTTTTGTGTATCACGGGCTCTTTGAGCGTTTTGACCATGCCTAGTGCATGATGGCATTGTATACAAATATTGATTATTTATATATATGCGTCGATTTTGGATCAAAACTTGTCACTCGTGTGTGTCCTTTCTATTTCCAACTGCTTTGTGTATACTATGATGTATGTTTATATGCTTTCTAGAATGTATGCAATGGAAAACAGATGATGCAAATGTTTGCTTTCTTTTTGTGTTTCATGATGCTGATACATGATATTGTAGATATACTGTGATCTTGAATCTTAACTTTTGTTAGCAATTTGGATAACTTGTATTTGTTTTGGAAAAATGATGAAAATAACCAGTATGATGAACAGATTAACTTGCCCCGCTCCTAACTCCACGCAACCAGTAAGATGCGAGGGCTCATCACCAAGAGCCAAGAAGAGCACAAGTTTATGAAGAATGGTGAAATGATAGTGATGAAAGACAGACGAAGCTTTGGTGGAACCAAATTGAAAGCTACAAGCTTACTCTACCTGAATGACTTCATAGTTTTGGGTGCAACTTGCTTTGCGGTTTATCCAGACTTAGACCCATAGATGGCCACATAGTAGACAAAATCTGGGTTTTAGGATTTTTAACTCTCTTGGAATTTTGAGCATCTGATTCATTCGTTTTTGACTCAAAGTTTGAATAGTTTGTTTATGACCTTTTAACGTTTTGCATTGTCTAGAGGACCCCCTACACTTTGCCCCATGCTACTAGTAAGAAGCGTGGGTTTATCACCGTGGGCAAGGTATAGGCGAGTAAGGGCATTTCCATCCTTTCCCAACCCTACGTCACTAGTAAGAGACGCAAGCTCATCACCGAAGGTTGGTGGGGCAAGGAAATGTGTAAAAATAAAATTTTCCGTTTAATCACTTTTTGACTTGTCTTTTTGAGTAAAATGTCAGTATATGCTTGTTTCCAAAGAGATGTGTATATGGGATAGATGTGACACCATGAAGCTTCTAGAACAGACCATAGGCAAGACACTTATCCTGAGAAGAAATCAAAGCGAGAACAAACTTGCAGATCTTGGTATGGTTACCGTTAGGACTTCGTCATGTTTGATTTTATTTGATAAAAGATTCCAAGATGACTTGATGATACGAAGATGGAGAGGTATGATTAGAAAGTTTTGTGCCAACAACATCATGAGTTTGTAATGAATTACTTTGAAAATAGATTCCTTGATCACGATTTGTGTAAGAACAAGTGGACAAAATGATCCTAATCTATATGGAAATGCAATGTAGATAGTTATATAGGCAGCGCTTGCTGCTTATGCATAGAAACGCTTGAGGTGCAGGGAATTGACTGTTTCGCCAAATTCCTCACCTTCTAACATACATAGGAGATAAGCACCATTCCCATAGTCCTTCATGACTCGGTATGGGCCCAACCATTTGGGCCGGAATTTCCTTCCTTCGCGGTCTTCTTGTCGATCCATTTGTCTAGTCTTAGAACTAGATCGCCTTCACATATGTCGCGTTCATAGACCTTCTTGTTATACTGCCGGCACATTCGGTCAGCATAAGCTCTATGCCGCTGTTCAGCATCTAACCTAGTTTCATCTAGGCTTTCTAGTTGGGAGAGACGTGCTTCTCTATAAGCGTCTTCATCCAGAATCCCTTGTAGTGAAATGTGGAGACTGGGTATTTCGACCTCAAGCGGGAGAACTGCTTCTGCCCCAAATACTAGCGAGAAAGGAGTTACTCCCGTTGGTGTTCTTATTGAGGTTCGGTGGGCCCACAAGGCCGGATATAACTTTAAGTGCCAATCCCGTTTGTTTTCTTTTACCGTTTTAAGGAGAATGGCTTTCAATGTTTTGTTTGTTGCTTCAGCCTGCCCATTGGCTTGGGGATAATACAAGGAAGCCGTATGGTGGCTTATTTTGAATTTACTGCACAATTCATGAACTTCTTCACTCTTGAAAGAAGTTCCATTATCTGAGATAATGATTTGCGGGATACCGTACCTGCAAATGATTTGGTTCAAAATGAACTTAGCGATCACCGAGCCAGGTACAGTAGTAAGAGGCATAGCCTCTACCCATTTGGTAAAATACTCAGTGGCCGTGATTATAAAATTGTGGCCATCTGTGGATGAGGGAGAGAATTTCCCTATTAAGTCTAGGCCCCATGTAGAAAAGGGCCATGGAGTAGTGATTGGTTGCAGAGCCTGTGCTGGCATGTGGATCTCGTGAGAGAATTCTTGGCACTTATGACACTGCGTGCAAACTCTATCGCGTCATGTTCTAGAGTGGGCCAGAAATAGCCCATTCGATGTATTTTTCGAGCGGTGGCATGGCCACCGAAGTGGCCTCCACATATACCGCTGTGAGATTCATAGAGAATCTTCTTGGATTCTTCTGTGTCGACACACCTTAGAAGCATCCCATCGAATGCTTTTCGATAGAGCACCTGCTCTATGATGACATATTTAGATACGATTATGCGTAACCGCCTTCTTTTGCAGTGTAACTACCTCCGGGTACATATGATCCATGATATAATTAATGATATCAGTGTACCAAGGGCACTCAGAGATAGCAGGTCGAGTTTCGATGTAGTATACGCATTCATATGGAAAGTCTAAATCTACTAAATCACCTCCGTCTAATGGGTTGTCAGCTAGCCAATCTGCGATGATTTGTCCTTTAACTGACTTCTGGTTTACAAACGTTAATTCGAACTCTCCCATTAAGGTTATAAAAGCGTCCGACTTTTTGGACAAGGAACCTTGTGTGAGAAAAGTCCGTAAATGGTCTGTCTTTACGATGACCTTTGTTTCTTGATTCAGCATGTAATGTCTTAGACGTTTAGTAGCAAAGACTATGGCAAGACATTCTCGCTCTGCTTGTGTATAGCGTGTTTCATAGTCAAGCAATGTTCGGCTAATGAAATAAATTGCACACTCTCTCTTGTCATCGTCTTCCTGGGCCAACATACAGGCCAGCGAGACATTGGTAGCCCGTGAGTATAGAATTAACGGGCGATCTAACTTAGGTGGCATTAGCGTGGGTGGTGATAACAGGAAATGCTTAACTGCGCTGAAAGCTTCGTTGCAATCTTCAGTCCAATCAATGCTATAGTCTTTCTTGAGTAAATTGTTGATTGGATGAACGGCGAAGCTTAGATCCGGGATAAATCTCCGGATTGCACCCAGCTTTCCGAGAAATGATCTGATTCCAGATTCACTCGAGGGTGGGACCATTTCGAGGACAGCCTGAATTTTGGTTGGATCAACATCGATCCCTCGTGACGATATGATGTAACCTAGGAGTTTTCCTCCTGTTACACCAAAGACGCATTTCTCGGATTTAGCGTAACTCCGTATTCTATTAAACGTGAAAGAATGACGCGGAGTACTTCGGGATGGTCACAACGCTTCTTGGCCTTAGCCAACAAGTCATCTACGTAGGATTCCACGATCTTATGAATTAAATCGTGAAATATATAAGTCATAGCCCGCTGGTACGTGGCACCGGCGTTCTTGAGACCGAATGGCATAACAGCGTAGCAATAGGTTCCCCAAGGAGTTATAAAGGTGGTTTTAGCTTGATCTTGCTCGGATATTCTGATTTGATTGTATCCCGAGAATCCATCCATGAGAGACAAGAGTTCAAAACCAGCTGTTGCATCAACAATAACGTCTATGGATGGTAATGGGAAATCGTCTTTAGGACACGCTTTGTTGATGTCTCGAAAATCTATGCAGATGCGTATCTTTCCGTTTTTCTTGAGAACGGGAACGATATTAGATACCCATTGGGAGTAGTCAACTGGCTTGATAAATCCTACCTGAAGGAGTTTTATTACCTCCTCTTTTACCATGAGGGCTACCTTGGGCTTCATAGGTCTTGATTTTTGCTTAATTGGCTTTGCATCTGATCTAGTGACGAGGTTGTGCACCGCAATGTGGGGTGCGACTCCCGTCATCTCCTTGTAACTAAATGCAAACGCCTTCTGGTGTTCTTTGAGAACTTGAGTATGTATTTCCACTTCTTCTGGGGTTAACGAAGATCCTAGTTTCAAGATTCTTGGCTCGTCTTCCATTCCGATGTTGACATCGATTGTTTCTTCGATTAAAGAGGCGTTACCCTCTTCGAACTCAGGTGGTGCTGGAGGTAAATCTATATCATCCCCATTTTCTATTGCGTATATGTTAGGTTCCCTTTGTGAGGGAAGACCCGTTACGGGATTTCCAAAGTAGGAAGATGAATGCGGAATCAGAGATAAATCTAGCGTGTGATAAGAGAGATGTAGTGCTGCATAGGCATTTAAGTAATCCAAAGTAGCCGCATCGTTTCCAACATGGTCTAGGACGGTAGATTCACTTCTGTTTGAAAGAGGATTTGTCATTGTTTTTATTAATGGTTCGTTACGAATGGATACTGTGAAGTGAGTATCCTCTAGCTCATTGCTTGGAGTGAAGCGTGATGCTGAGGTTGCTATTGAATCGGCGAGAAGATTTTTCTCTCGCGGGATCGCTTCAATGGATATGAAGTTAAACGCCTTGCTTAAATCTAATACAGCATTTTTGTAGAGTTGTAAATGTTCGGCTTTAGTTTCATATATTTCAGAAACTTGGTTTGTTACTAATTGCGAGTCTCCAAGGACTCTGATGTTATCAATACCAATTCTTTTGGCTAAGGTAAGGCCAAGGAGGAGAGCTTCGTACTCAGCGCCGTTATTTGTGCATTCAAAGTTTAACTTAAAAGAGAATGGGAGGACCTTCTCCTCGGGCGAGGTAAGAATTATACCTGCCCCGCTCCATAACGGCATTTCACTCCATCGAAATGGAGAGTCCAATACTTAGCCGGGGGTATAGATGTAGGGGTATCTGCTGCGTTTGCACACTCTACTTCTACCATACAGAGATCTTCTGCTGGCAAGGAACCAACACCTAGGGAAAATCCCATGCCTACTGAATCGAATGGTAAGAACATTGGTGAATCTTGTTCTATCAACTCAACGATCTTCGCAGTAGTCCCTAATGATACTGTTTCTTTAGTTTTACCTTTAGGTGTTGGAGTTGTTTTGGCTATGCTGGTAGTTTCAAGATCCGTCGTAGGTATCAAATTTTCCTCTGGCTTTGGGTCGAGAGGGTTTATTAAGTTGGTTTGTTGGAAGTTCAAATTGAGTGCACCTGGTCTTTTCTTTAAATTAGCTAGGTGCAAATCGAAAGGTTTTGGATCACCTTTGGCTACGAATACCTTTCCCAGATGCAAGAATCTTACTTCTTGAAATAGCGTGGAAGGGATTGCCTTCATTCGATGTATCCAAGGTCGGCCAAGGATCATATTATAGTTAGTTTCCCGATCTATAATATAGAATTCAGTTAAGATGGTTTTGGGCCCTAAGGTGACCGGCAGTATTATAGTTCCTATTGAAGTGGCTTTAAGGCTATCATAGCCTCTCAAGGTATTTCGTGTAGTAGAACAGTTTGTTTCTCCATATCCAAGTTTTTGGAGGAAAGAGAAAGGGACTATGTTAACTGTGGCCCCGTCGTCAACCATTGCCCATTTTACATAGTTATTATAAACCCACACTTGCAAGTGTAAGGCTGGGTCACCTCGGCGTGTGATCTCAGCATCTGTGGGCATTTTACTTATTTCAAAGATGAATTCGACATCCTTGTCTGGCTGCCCCGGAGGATGGATATCAAAATCTACGTGATTTACTTGTGTTTCAGGAGGTGGAGTGATGTTAATTAGATGGCCTAGACCTAATGCTTCTAAAAGAGCAGCTCTGTGAGGGGGAGAGTTCTTTAGCAAGTCCAAGAATGAAATGTGTGAAAAGGTCTTTGTTAGGTCACTAATTAAATCATAGGCACCGATGGGTTTTTCAATTATTTGTTGACTCCTATCTATCTCTGGCAGATGACTTGGGCTTGGTTGAGAGAAATACTCTCGTGTTCTTGTTATAGCTTCGATAGGTAGTTCAGCGTCTAATTCTACCAAACTAACTATCTTAGGTCTTGGTTGAGCTCCCAACTGTGGCGCAACTGACGGATTTAATGAAGTCGAAGCTTCATGATCATTGTTTCCCATTATTGCACCTTTGTTTGTTCCGGTTGGATTCAGCCTATTGCTATCATGATTTGGGAGCAGATCGTTAAAGATCCTGAGGGGAGCATTCTGAGGGGAAACTGCCCCTACGAGAGTATTTGGTGATGATGAGACGGGATCTGCCAAAAACAAGTCTGTGAAGAACTGTCTTTGTTCTTCTGGAAAACGTTGCATAAATTTATTGTAGTCACGGCACGTTCTAGTGTCGTGACCATGAATTTTATGGAAACCACAATAAGAATTGGGATTATAATTCCCGTTTTGTTGGTTTGGTGTGTATTGTGGCCTAAAATTCGATCAAACTATTGCCTATTAGGACCAAAGTTTTGGAATTGTTGTTTTTGGTTTTGAATTTGGTTTTGGTAACCAAATGAGTTTTGCCTTGGCCCTTGTATGGGATTTTGCCATTGTTGTTGTTGTTGTGGATGATTAAAATCCACTGTATTGACCGTTGGGGTAAAATTGTTGTTTCGTTGATTGTTTGTTTGTGACTGAGTATTAACAACATTTACCCTCTTGGGCTGGTCGGTTACCCCATCCGTTGTTACCCCACGATTTTTGTTAAGGATTTTGGGTCCTTGATTGACATTTGTGGTAGTTGTAGTACTTTGAGTGGAGGTGATTAACCTCCCATTTGCTCCGTAAGTCTTACGACCACTATCTATTGCTGCTTGATCAATTCGCAGAGCGCTCTCAAGTACCTCATCATAAGTCCTTAGTGGGAACTTCTGGACTTCTTCCTTCACTTCTCTGCTGAGAGAATGAAGGAATAAATTGCATAGTTCCATCTGATCCATGTTTGGAGCACTTGCTGATGAATAAAGAACTGTACGCCACCTCTGGATGAAATGAGTGCATGATTCATTGTGTTCTTGTTTGATGTGCAAGAATTCCCTGATTCCTGTTCTCAGTAGTTTGTTCATGTCGAAGGCTTTGATGAACTCTGACACGAGTTGTTTAAATGAATGTATGGAAGCCTCAGGTATTCTATAATACCAATCGAGAGCGATGCCTTCCAAGGTTTTGGGAAATATTTTAGCAACAACCCCATCCCAAGGGAGTAATTCTCGTATGGCTGTAGCGTAAGCTTTGATGTGCGCGTTTGGATCTCCCTCACCCTTGAACTTGGGAAAATCAGGGAGAGGTCTTGGAAGCATGACGCTTCGTATGGTGAAATCTAAGGGTTCCTTTAGATATTCTGAATATGTCCCTATTGCATAGCTTTCGACCATTGATGGTGGTTGCTGCGGGAGCAATGGCGGAATGGGTTGTTGATATGGCATAACGTACGCGTTGGCAGGGGCATAAGGAGGTCCCTGCGTTGGAGCAAACATGCCGGGAGAGGAGAACATATCCCCTTGTGGCGATTTTGAATACATGTTTAAGTACGAAGGGGTATTATCCAGGAATGGATTGCTCTGTACTAGACCTGGAGGAACAGTGCTAGCGATAGTGGGTCTAGTTGGCACTTGTTGAGGAAATTGAGGAGGCATGCCTAACGTGCCTACTCCTGTGAGGAGATCTACTTGGCCAGAGTGGTATGGAGGATTGGAACTCCCCGTTTGCATGAACGGAGAATTTTGATTTGCTTGAGCAAGTTCTAACCCTCTCACTCTTTCTACTAATGTTGAAATGACTTCATTTGGTGAAGTCACGGTACTTTTCCTGAGCGGCGTTTGTTGTGTACCCTGGTGTTGTATAGGCATGTGATAGCCTGTCATGAACTGATTGCTATCTTGCCAAGTTTCTCCAAGAATATTTCCTGTAGAGGTATTTTCTTGAAAATGGGTCTCGGGTTGTGCTTGTAAACCTCCTATAGGTGGGTACATACCCCGGGAGCGTTGTTCACTCCTAGGATAAGGTATTGATTGTCCATCGTCTAAGACCAGGTATGGATCTGATTGTCTACTGATATGTGGTCTGAGTAACATTTGAGGAGATGAACCAGATTCTCCTGTAAACGTCATATTGTTGGAACCTGAAGGTTCTGTTTGTTGGTTTCGAGGGGGTTGATCTAACTCCTCGGTTTGAAGAGACAAACTATATCTGGTTCTTGGGGTTTGAGTTGACAACTGATTAGTTGAATAGTTGTCACCCCATACTGAGAGCGAGGGTGATGATTCCCTATTCTGTTGGGCGTAGTATGCCTCAAGACCCAGGAGGGGTCTGCCATATGCATCGAATCCCGACATATTCGGGGGGTATATGAATACCCGCAGAATAATGGGAAGGAGCGAAGGTGAAAGAGAGAAGATGAAACTTCTCAAAGAGAAGGTGAAACAATTGTTTGTTTCACGTCGGGTTCACCAATTTTGTACGTCGGAAAAGCGACAAGCGAGCGTGAGAATCTACAAGTGACTCTTCCGCGTACCCGACCTCCCGAGGTCATGCCGAGACAGCCGGTGGGGATGGAATATGCAGACAAACTAGTTAGGCAATCTAATGTCTTCGACACGCACTAGTGGAATTTGTGAATCTAAGGCTAAGAAGGCCCTTCTAACTTGGACTGGTGTGATAGATCGATCAGCAAGGATGACTGCTCGAAGGCTCCAATCAATATCGAGCTCTGGCGTGATTCGATCTATGGGCTGCGGAATACGTGGAAAATGACCTGGGATTGTTTCGTGTATATCTCCTGATAAGGTCATATATATTTCCTGGGCTCTCTAGGTCCCGTGATTGTCATACGAAACAAAATGTAATCTAACTGTAATGAAATAAATTCTAACTACGTGAAATAAATCTAACATATATAACCTTTATCTTTCTAAGAAATATTCTGACAATTCTAAGGAAAACAAACTATTTTAAGCGTATCTAGAAATAATAACTAAACAGTATTTAAAAACAGACAAGATAACCGAGTGTGGTTATTTGCCTGTGCAATTTGTAGAATTATTCTAAATAAATATGATAGCCTGTCTAATCTACCTGCAAGATTCTCGATCCTACCTCAGAAGTGAGGAGCGAATCATAGTTTCTCAGAAACTATCAATCCCCACAGCTTCCCTGGCAATATCGAGAATAGAATTAAATGAAATAAAGTGATTAACTACTCTATTTGATATAAATCTGACTAGAACTTTGAAATATAAAACCTAGACTTCGCAGAACAGTGGCGAATCCGATGGTGTATGTGATCTCGTCCCCTCAGTATGATCTTCTCATTCTTTCATGTTCACTTGGATCCAGAAAAGCGTGTAATGCTAGCACCGATAGGAGTAGACTTTGGGACAAGGACAGCTCAGAATGTAGACCGAGAATGTGAGTAGGAGAGGGATAGCGCAAGAGTACGAGCTTGGCTTATGCAATTCCTAGCGGGATTTTATCATGCGAGTCATGCAACGTGAAGCGACCGTAACTTTTACTATCCTATACGAAGAGCAAAACCTACAAATTTAATGGCTTCCTAAGCTATTTCGTTCCAAAATAAAGACACTGCTTGCACAAGTTGGATATGTGGCTTACCAACAGCTGAATAAAGCTAACCAGGTATACAATGATTTGAACTAAGAACTCTAAGTCACAGTAAAACAAATCTACAGCAAAAGGAATTCAGAGGCAAGCTTCTAACCGGATTGGATGGAGCAACAACACTGCCTGCACAAGATGGGTCTGTGGCTTACCAACAGCTGAGCAATGCTAAACCAAGTATGAAGTAAACTATGCTATCAATCCTAAGCAAGCTAACCAAAATACTAAAAACTAGAAGACTCTAACAAGGAAAAATGGTGATCAAAACTCCAGCTCAAATTCTTCACACAAACTCAGCCAAAATTCAGACCAAAATCAGACCATTTGCATGTACACAAACCATGCATTTATAGGAATTCAAACACCCAAGAATCAAAACCAAATTGAACTCCTAAACAATAAACAAAGGAAAAACACTGTTCCAGGGGACCAAAAACATTAATGCATGCTCAAGTCGGCGAAGAAAAGCTGGTGAAACGTGATATTTCACGCGGGTCACGCCAAAAGGGTGTTCTGGAAAACGCGCCCAGGACCGCCGCCCTGCTCAGGGCGGCGGTTTCGTCACTGAAGATCAAAAGGGGCAAGAAAAGAGGGAAAAAGGGGAAAACAAAGGACACGGGGGCTAAGTGGGGTATGCGGGATGTTAACGCATATCCGAAGAGCTCTTTCGGATCCCGAACACCGGCGAGGAGACTGTATCATCATTGGGGCATTTATTACACCGTTCCGTAGTACAGTACCTTATAATTTTGGGTACGTACAGGTACCTTATCGGGATCTTAGTTTCCATGAACCATTTGAAACATATTTCTTATTTTTTTAGGAGTCTTCTATCTCCTATAAGTGGATGTTTTTCCCACTAGATTCCCTCTACTACTTAAGATCTTTATTGTACATGGGTACCTCATTAGCTATAGTTGTTGGGACCAATTTCTCTCCTCTTCTTATTTTCTAGAAATATCGGTGTTTGTACATGAGTACCTTATTATGCCTTTAGTTACTAGAACCCATATGACGCATCTTTCTTAGGTCATCTAGGGGAGTTCTCCTTATTTTCTGACTTTCCATGACCTTTACCTAAGTTTCGATGAAGGGGGTGTTAGTGTTAGGGATATTATTCACCTTTATTTATTTATTATGTGAATTTCCCTCACCCATGGCGAGTCATCTCACTTAGGTGAGATCATAGATCATTAGGTGTCCTAGGAGTTATGAAATATTCTATCATAGAATCTATCATATGTGTCAATGTATGTCATACAAGAGTTACATTCCATTTCTAGAAAGTAACTCATCTTCTCCATTATGGAGGTATGATGGGTCATGCATTGGATTAACACAACACTCCTATTTATACCTTTTATTTTTGTTCTATGAGAATGAACTGACCTATTTTTTTGTTAATGCATGCCCAATTTCTTGTGGTTGAATTATTGCTTTGATATTGAAGCTACTTCACTTCTCGGTTCGAGTGAAATTTCCTTGATGTGCATAGATTCCTTCTAGATCATTAAGCTTCCTCACTCTCTCATCGTACCTACTTAAAATTTGGGTATAAAACTTCCTAAGTGCTTCTCCTACCTAGAAATATGTTTCCTTATTCATCGGTCTTCTTCGTTCATGTTAAGAATGGTTGTATAAAATATGCTCAAACCCTAGAACGATTGTAGTTTAAGGAGTTCTTAAAAACAAATTTATTTGGATTGTGGGAACCTCTCGTGCACCATCAATGTTGTCACTACTCGAAGAGGGATCAAATAACATTTCATTCTCCTAGCATGTGATATCTATTGTATTGTAATTAGAACTTGACAACCATGCTTTGAAAATGCTTCACTCGAGTTTCACACTTGCTCAAATACTTTGGAAGTGTCACTTTAATTTCTTGTAGAGTGAAGATGGAGACTCCTAGACCTGGAAGGAGACTTTATGCTTGTAGAGGGTGCTACCCTAATGGATGTGCATGTGTTATTTTGTAGTTTAGATATCCTTGAGTGCCTTTTTATGCTTGATTTTAAATGAGGAGTTATTAAAGTGATAGGTTACCAAATGAGGTGTGATTTACTTGCTTACATATGATTCCAAATGTTATTTTGTCATGAAATTATGACCAAGGGTATATATTTTCTTGTGAGAATTTTATGGAATCAAAATAATTAGATCAAGACATGTCGGTCCATAACTGTATAGTAGGGTCAGGATTGACATATGTTAATATTGACCGAAACTGACATTTTTGGACCGGAGGGAGAAAAACATATTTTGACTTTTTAGGTGTGAGAATGAATGCTTCTAGGTGTATTTTATGTAGTTAAACTTTAGCGACTATCGACAAGGAGGTTTCAAAACATAAGAAAATGCAAGGAGTGTTATTAGGGTATGCTAATAAAGAGTGAGGAGAGTGTACTTGTCCATGTAAGCATGTAATATTAACACCAATAGTATTAAAGGACATGATTTCCAAATTTGAGTTTCTATATGTCCCCCTTTAGGTATGAAATGTAAATTACATACTTAAAAGGATAATATACATGGGTGTGCAGATACACTTTATCTTTTCTCACAATATTTTTTTGTAGTATCCCATTATGTTGGTATTAGCAAGTGCCAAAATTAAACCTATAACACAAAGTGTAGTCAATGTCCAAGATAGGAAATTGAACCTTACCTCAAATGTAATGAAAGTAATGTAGAGAAATGTGTAACAAGAATTACAAAAAGAGATGTAAATTATGGAAGGAATACACTTATTTTTTAGCGAAGGGATTTTTCTCTTATTCTTCTACCTTGGAGATTTTGGATTTGCAGAACTCTAATGAATAATTGGGGGTGATCAATCCCCAATTTGTGCGAAGAATATTTCAATGGGTTAGATGTACCAACCCAACACATGAATGTTGAAGAGAAGAACCAAAAAGAGGAGTCAAAGCACCTCACAAAGGAAGAAGACCATGTATCAAATTCATTCAAAAACTATTATATATTCCCTTAAGTGTAAATAGGATAGGAAATTTCTGTACATGAAGAACTTATCTCGCTTTTATACCTTCATAACTCGCACATACCATATCATTGTAGATGGTTATAAGACCAATTTTGTAAATTAGGACATAGTAGAAAATAGAAATAAGTGTCCCCATACTCTTCCCATGTGTTGCAAATTTGATTAGAAATTGATTCAAATTGATGCATAATGAGATATGAATGAAGAAAGGAGACCCATGTCCCCAATGTGTCCAAAACTAGAGGTGAAACTGAGTACCATGGAGAAAGAGATTGAAATATGTTGTGCCTCTGAATCTGTGCCAAATTGAGTTAATTTGAGAATAAAACCATATGAAAATGTTATGCCATTGATGAAAATCATGATTATTCTTGAAAAATATGGAGAAAGTATCCTTAGAAAAAATCATATATTAGGGTCGAAATTTCTATATAGTATTCACCGGGCTATACATTTTTGACCCTTGTAGATTTTATCAAATTCCTATGCTCGAGTCCAATTTGGAGACATTTATGTCTTCCTCTGCATATGTCTATGCCCATAATAATTCATTTGTCTACTAGAAATGTAGGGTAAACCTAGGGTGTTTTCCCTCTCTTTTGAGGAGTGTTCGATGAATAATTTGAGCATGTGACTCAAAATAAAAGATGTATACCCATGTCCGAGATGATGGGAACCTATGTATAATATCTAAAAAGCTGATGTGATGGCACGATGTGAATCCAGCTGCAAGAGGTTGAAATACCTCCAAAAACACACATAAACAGCTTTGCAAATAAAACCAGGAGTTTCAAAATAGCTTACTTCTCATTCTGGAATTCACACTGATCTATTACATCATTACAATTCTCCTTTTATTTCAAGACTACTCTAAAACCCTAAAATGCCAAAAACCCTAAAATGCCAAAAAACCCTAAAATGCAAAACAACTCAGATTGACCCCAAAATTTGTGTGCCAAATATGCATTCATAAATTAGGGCTCACACAAAATTTGGACTTATTCTGACAAGCACAACAAAATTTATTAAAGTTCTAAGACCTAGTCAAAAGCGAGAAAAAACATTCGGAGCCAATTTTAGGCCACTAGATGACGGAATCCGAGCCTGAAAACGTGCCAAAATGAGCACAAACTTACAAGAAAAGTTGACCCCAACATAGTACTAATGTATATCTATCACCCTGTAAAATTTCAGGACAATCCAACAGTCGGATCAAAAGTTATGGCCTCTGCAAGTTATGCTCCCGCATCATGGCCACCAATGAAAAATGTACCTACAAGGGGGATGCATATGGTAGAAACCATGGTGTAAGAAAAAAGAAACAACAATAATAAGCATGATAACTATAAAAAAATTAATGCAACAATAATAGTAGTAACAATAATAGAAAAGTATGTGTTAGTAGAAAAAGGTAATGTTGCTCTTATTGCTAAAATGGGTTGGAGATTGCTAAAGGAGGAGCAACCTTGGACTGCACTAATTAGGGTCAAGTGCTTGGCTCAGAACCATGTAAACACCTTTTTTAAGACCAAATTCCTAATGGGTCTGTGTTTTGGAACAATCTACTTCAAATCAGACATATTCTTAAAAGAGGAAGCATGTGGAAATTGGGAGATGGAAATGATATTTGGTTCTGGTAGGATAATTGGAATTTTGTTAGCTTAAAGGACATGTTTGAAACCATCAAGGATAGTTTGATTGATAATTATGGTAGCAAAGTAAAGGATTACATGGACTTAGAGGGAAACAAGAGAACTTGGAAAAATCTTAAGGTAGACAAAATAGAATTGGAACCAGCAGTTTCCTCTCTTCAAGAACAACTTGATCTTATTCCACTAAGTCATAATGATTCCAAGGATGAACTAGTTTGGGTTAATTCATTTGATGGGGACTACATTGTTAAAGCTGGATACAACACCTTTTTTGAGAATGTACAATGTGAGTTTAACTGGAGCCAAATTTGGATGCCTGAATTAACTCCTAAGGTAAATATTTTTCTTTGGCTTGTGCTAAAAGGGAGGATTTTAACCAATGATAATATTATAAAAAGGGGTTTCATTATGCCAAATATGTGTTGTATGTGCATCAAAGAAGCAGAGGATGTCAAACACCTGTTGTTACATTGTGAATATGTTGCAAAGGTATGGGGTCTAATTCTTACAAACTTCAAATTGGATTGGATTTTTCCTAATAATATTATGTAGGCTTGGAATCAATGGGATCCCCCTATAAACATTGCATGGTTAGAAGACTATGGAAATTGGTCTTTCCCATGCCATATGGAGACTTTGGAAAGCAAGGAATGAAATCATCTTTAGGAACCACAAACAATTATGTAAAAAGTTCTGAAGGAAATTTTTATAGGGGTTAAAGAAAATTTAGAAAGATTCAAGCCTCCTAAAAACAAGCATTACCCTCAAGATGAAGAAGATATTCTTTCAACATGGAAATTAGACATTGGAATTCTCAAAAAACATATCATATTTATGTAGATAGGTCCTTGATACATTGGAGGCCTCCTCATAACCTATGGTACAAGCTCAATTTTTATGGAGCTTCAAAGGGAAACCATGGAGCTGTAGGTGGAGGAGGAATAATTAAAGATCACATAGGTTGTTTAGTTGCTGCTTATGCAGGTAATATGGGGCATCAATCAAATCACTATGTAGAAGCCTTATCAACATTATGGGGTATTAGAATAGCCAAAGAATGTAATATTTCTAATCTCATCATTGAAGGGGATTCGATGAATATTGTAAATCATTTAAATCAAATTCATCCCCCTAGTTGGACTATCAAATATTTCATTATTGATTCAATCAATATTTGTAAATATTTCACCAATTTCAAATTGTTCACACATATAGGGAAGGCAATAAAGTTTTCGATACCCTTGCAAATATTGGGGTTATTAACAATAAAATGGACATTTGGTATGCTAATGAGACACTCCCTAGTCATGTACAAAATGCAATCATCAATGATAACAATGAGAGTACCCTTGAATTCCGCAATCAATATTAAGATGTCCTTCACACATGTGAAGGATACGATCTTGGCAGCTCATCCCTGCAAGCTTATCTTGAAAGCTAAGTGTTATAATTCCTCGCATGATTTCTAGGTAAAAATAGAAGCTGATAAAAAGTAGCTCTTGGGTAGTTATAAGAGCATTCCAAAGGATAAATAAGGGTCTAGCAGTGATTGAGAAAGAGGAAATATGGGTGGAGCGTCGTGCCAGATCGAACCAGTTTGTGACCCTTCTTGAAAAGAAATCGTGGCTCTCTGGGATATCAAATCTCATTGAAAGAATCCAAGGCCATGATCAACATACTTCTCTTTAGTTTGTTGGAGGCTGGAAAAATAGAGTTGTGATGTATGGAGACAAGACCATACATGTGACTGAAGAGCTCATCGCTGAAATCATAGGCCTTAGCTTGGAAGGTAATAGGGTTTTCAACAAAAGAATTGACAAGGTTACTGAATCTAAAAAAATTTGGAAGAGGGAGAAAATATAGAGTTTGTAACTACAGGCATCAAGGTCACCTCTATCCCAAAGCCATTTGATGAGATCACCAAAATGTTGGTTAGGTACATGACTCTTGAAGGCAGGTATATCATGGTCCCTCTCAAACATTTAGTTTTTTTGAATCATTTCAGGAGGAATATGAAAGTATGCTTCCCTCATTTCATATTGTTTTCTAAATTACGTATTTAGAATAGAGAACATTACTAAAAAAAAAGAAAAAAAATTCCCTTGTTTCTAAAGTCTTAAAATAGGAATGTTACATCTTGGTATCAAAGTTAAAGGTTACAGCTCTTGGACCTATTGTGTCCATAATCTGATAAAAACTTGAATTTTCTTGTAACAAAAAATGGTTAGGACAAGATGAAACGTTACGAACAATGCTCCACATGAGGAAGGAGTAGTAACAACCCAAAAACTTGATGAGATCCTTGCTATCCTGTTGAAAAAAAGATATCATTTGTTGTACTTGAGAAAGAAGAAGTTGGTAATAACAATCAGCCACCTCCTGAAGACAACCCCAATATGGGTGTTGATAATAACAATGTCAATGTGCATGTCTGGCAAGAAATAAAAAAGGCTAGGTTGGCTTCTGAACTCACTAATGATATAAAAAGGATACATCCACCTAAGTTCGAAGGCACCACATTAGGTGATGGAGCTAATAATTGGCTCAGCGAGATGGAGAAGTAATTTGCAATAAGGAACTTCTCAGAAGAAACCAAAGCTATTTGGGGAGCATATCAGCTTTCCCATGAAGCATCTTCATGGTGGGACAGCCATAAGGCTGAGCTAAACATTGATGAAACTAACATCACTTGGGATCAATTTAAAGGTTATTTTAGGAAACGATGGCTGCCATAACTTTATTATGATCAGAAAATGACTGGAATTCCAGAACTTAACTCAAGGGAAGTTAAATGTAACTAGAGTATTGGGAATGGTTTACGAAACTACTCAAGTATGTACCTCAGTATTAAATTGATGAGAAGTTTAGGATATAGAAATTCATCATGGGATTGAATCCCATTATTGGGGGAGAGGTTGATGTTCACATCCCAACCACTATAGAAGGGGTTGTTGAAAAATCCATAAGGTAGGAATAGAAATTAAAGGCTATTTCTACTCATAAGGAAGAAGTACGAAAGAAAGTTCCAAACTCTTCTTCAGCTTCTCTTGCACCTAAGAAAGGACCATGGAAAAATTTTGGTAACAAAAGTAAGTTTCCAACTGATATTAATAAGAAAACAACAATGAATAAGACTGCTAGTAATACATAGAACAATTTTGCCAAGAATAATAATAATGGGTGAAAACCCTATGGAGGTCAAAATGATAACTATAAGGCTGGAAATAATTATGAGCCCAAAAAGGGACCGGTAGGAGGTTGTTATAACTATGGCAAAGATCATTATGCTAATCAATTTCCTTTAAAGAAGGATGATCGTAATCAGCAGCACAAGATACATGCTTGCGATGGTGACAAGCAAGTTTGAAAAGCAAGTTACACCTATAGAAGTTCCTGGTAAGTTATTCGGCATACCTATAACTATTCTTTTTGATACAGAGCTACTGAATGTTTTATTTCTAGTAAACTTGCTTCAAAACTTAAAATAAAATCTAGAAAAATAGATAAATCATGGACTGTACATTATGGTAATAATTTTTTTCATATAGTTAGTATGTGTCTTTTCGGAGTAGTCCTTGACTTACCTAGCTTTTCCATAGAAGTTGATCTCTATGTAGCACCTTTGGGATCTTATGATATAGTCATAGGTGTAAATTGGTTAATGAGCATAAAACAAAGGTAGATTGTTCGAAAAACATATTAGTTGTTTAGATGATCTACAGAAAACAACAGAGATTCAGGGTGTAAAACGAGAAATTTCTGTTAGGAAATTGTTAGCTATGTAACTTAAAAAGGCCAAAAATAAGGGATGTACCTTATATGCAGTAAAAATTTCTAAATCTGTGGAAGAAAACAATGATTTCATGGAACGTTATCCACTGTTACAGTAACTACGGTGATGTGTTTTTGGAAGAATTACCGGGATTACCACCCAAAAGGGAGTTTGACTTCACAATTGAAATCAAACCAGGTACTGAACCTATTTCTAAAGCACCTTATCGAATGAATACCATAGAGTTAGTAGAGCTTAAGGCTCAGTTACAAGAACTTTTTTCTAAGGGTTTGATTAGACCAAGTGTTTCACCTTGGGGAGCATCGGTGATCTTTTTGAAAAAGAAAGATGGAACACTCAGATTGTGCATTGATTACAGGATGTTAAACAAAGCAACAATCAAGAATAAATACCCACTTCCTAGAATTAATGACCTATTTGATAAGATGTGTGGAGCATTGGTATATTCTAAGATAGACCTTCTTGATCCGGATATCATCAATTACTTAATTAAGGATGAGGACATTCATAAAATGAATTTTAGGACAAGGTATGGACATTATGAATTCATGGTTTTACCTCTCGGATTAACGAATGCACTGTAACTTTTATGAACTTAATGAATAATATATTTCAAGAATACTTGGAATAGTTTGTGCTTGTATTGTTGGACGACATTCTCATATATTCTAAAAGTGTGGTGGAGCATAATGAACACTTGAAAATAGTTTTGGAAATTATGAGAAAGAGATGGTTGTATGGTAAGCTCTCCAAATGTTCTTTCTATGACATGAAGTTCACTATTTGGGTCATGTTATAAGTAAAGATGGGATTTTTGTAGATCATTCTAAAATTATAGCTATAATCGAGTGGCTTTGTACCAAGAATGTACATAATTTAGAAGCTTCATGGGCCTTGCAGTTATTCTAGAAAATTTGTTAAGGATTTTTCTAAGGTGGCTGCACCAATAACTTCATTGCAGAAAAAGGATAAGAAATTTGTTTGGAATGATAAATATGAATCTACTTTTAAAAATTAGAAAAGTCAGTTGACTTCAGCACCTATTTTAGTTGAACCTGATCCTAATGGAGACTTCACGGTTGTATGTGAGATGCATCTGGGAAGGTCTTGGAGGTATTTTTTTACAAAATGATCATGTCATAGCTTATGAAAGTAGAAAAATTAAGTTACATGAGTTGAATTATGCTCCACATGATTTAGAGCTTGCTACCATAGTTCATGCACTTCAAGTTTGGAGGCATTATCTACTTGGTAAACAATTTGAGTTGAAAACTGATAATCTTGGATTGAAGTACATTTTCACTTAGCCAAATCTGAATGTAAGACAACAAAGGTGGTTAGAGTTTTTGTCTCAATATGATTTTGACATAGGTTATATTAAAATAAAAGAGAATAGAGTGGTGACACTCTAAGTCATAGGAAGCACATTTACGCTCACTAAGAACTTAGTTTAAGGATGAAGTAAAGAGTGTTATGGAATATGAGTCTTACTTTTAGCAATTAAAAATAGCGCTTCTTTGTAGATCCAAAGGATGAAAGGTATAAAGGTTTTCACTTTGATAATGAGGGAATCTTATGATATGAAAATAGAGTATACATACCCTTACCTAATGATTTGAGAAAGAAATTGTTGAAAAAGTTTTACAATTGACCTTTTCTAGACACCTTGGCATTACAAAAATGCTTACTTGATATAAAACAACAATATTTCTTGAAAGGAATGAAAAAGGATATTATATATTTTGTGACTCATTATCTGGAATGTCAACAGTAAAATCGGATCATATGCATCCCGGTTGGTTTATTGTATCCTCATAGAATACCTCAGTACAAATGGCGGGTAATAAGCATTGATTTTTACAAGGATTTCCTATGTCAAGAAATAAACATGATGTTATTTTGGTAGTAGTTGAAAAACTAAAAAAAGTAGCTCATTTTATTGCTGGAAATCTAAAGGATGATTCTCCTGTTTTGGCTAAAAGGTTTGTACATGAAATTTTTAGATTACATGGAGTACCTGAATTAATTATATCAGATAGAGACCCTAGAATGACATCAAGGTTTTGGCAAATGCTTAACGCAACTCTTGGCACTAAATTGAATTTCAGTTACAGTGTATCATCCA
Organism: Taxus wallichiana var. yunnanensis; assembly: GCA_018340775.1. Classification (NCBI taxonomy): domain Eukaryota; kingdom Viridiplantae; phylum Streptophyta; class Pinopsida; order Cupressales; family Taxaceae; genus Taxus; species Taxus wallichiana. The sequence continues at coordinate 585,220,014 of CM031235.1, read as the reverse complement.
GGAAACGGATGGACAAACTGAAAAGAGTAAATTAGGATTTGGAGGATATGTTATAGATGTATTAAATGGATCCGAAGTATAAGTGGGAGGAGTACCTTCCATTAGTTGAATTTGCATACAATAACACATATCATGCTTCTCTTAATATGACACCTTTCAAGGCACTTTATGGAAGGAAATGCAGGACCCCTATTAGTTGGGATAACATTGAGGATAGAGAGGTAATTGGACCTAAAATCCTTACGGAAATGGAAAAACAAGTTAAAATGATTCGTGAACGCTTGAAAGAAGCAACAAATAGGTAAAAGAGTTATGATGAATTAAAGCGGGTTGACAGGAAATTTGAACTTGGAGAAAAGGTTTTTCTTCAGGTTAAACCAAAAAAGAGTTCCATAACTTTTGGTAAGGCTGCCAAGTTATCACCATGTTATGTGGGACCTTTTGAAATAGTTGAAGTAATAAACCCTGTAGCTTATCGTTTAGCACTACCACCTGCTTTATCATGAATGCATGATGTTTTCAATATTTATTTGCTTAAGAAATATGTTTTAGATTTATCACATGTGTTAAATTGGAATTCCTTGTAGGTCCAAGACCCAGGAATAATCATGGTTAAACCCATTCGAGTGCTGGAAACTTGCAGTTGCATTTAAGAAATAGAGAAATAAGTCAATGTAAGGTCCAGTGGGACCAGTTTAACAAGGAGAGTGCAACTTGGGAAAATCTAGAGGATATGAAAACTACTTTTCCATATCTATTTGAACATAATTGAATCTATTGACTGATAATTTTTATGAATTTATCCTTTATGACATTAAGTAAGCCAATTTTGGGCAGATATTTACTTGATTTGAATAAAAATTTATTTAATACTGATTTATGGAACTATAAGGTTTTGAAATATTTGACTTAGGATAAGAGAAGTGAATGAACTGACTGTCCTTGATGTAAATTGTTAAAGGATATAATCATCAGGACGATGATTCTTTTTAGGAGGGAAGCATGTAACACCCTTGACTGTTGTTATTTTCCTCCTTTGCATTCAAGTGTTGATATGTGATTTTCCTTATAAAGATATGTTCTTCTGATTATTGGAAATCATGCTTGATATGGATGAGTATTTTCTACTCTTAAGATCCTTTGATTGAAATTGGAATGGCTTCCCTGAATCCATTTTTCACTTTTGATAGGTGATTTGCAATCTGGTTTAAGAAGTTGTAGACTTATCTATTTATCTGATTCATCCTTGGATCAATTTCAGTGATCCAAGGAATGTTTTAAATCTACTCTATTGAATGAATGGTAAAATTGACATTCCATGAGTTAAGATACACGTTGGACTGAACTTTGTTGTTGCAAGTTCTTTAATTTTTATGTGAACGTACTTCCATTCAATAGGTTGTTCTACTTAGGTCTTTGAAGATTGACCATGACAGTCATTGCTGATAAAATGGGAATGCAACTTGTTCATGGCATAAGAGATATCCAGGATCCTATTGAGGATTAACCTACGGGATCCTAAGCTAGGTATATATATATATTTCTATCTAAGCTATGATACTTGATAGAATTCGAGCCTAACCTAAAACTCCTTATTCTGTCTTGATTGGTTGAATTGTTGATTTGCAACCTAACCTAAGCTCGGTACTAATGGGGATTGAAAAGGCTACTAGGTATTAAATTAACCTAGATCCTAATACTACAAGGTATTATTGTAACCTAACCTAGTGTTTTAAACTTTGGCACTTTGAATTATTTACCTATGTGGAAATTATCTAACCTAATTGATAAGGCCATGGTGGGGGTTAGTTGTTAGTGTTATATCCTAAGGTATAAATTTAAATTCTACCTAACATCTAACCTAAGAAATCTAATCTATCCTAAACTAATGGATATGAATTGGGACTTAAGTGGTTGCATGCATATTGGTGATGGTTCCTAAGGCATTTATGATGTTGATAAGGATTATTAATGCATACGGACTGCCAACTTTGGTAGGGGTTAGTTGGTTTGGCGGAGGCTTAGGTGGTAGTATCACTAAAAATGGAAACTTATGTTAACTTGGACTTGGCACTCGCTAGACTTGGCAGGCGGTGGCAAGGAGGATTGAGCGGGAGATTTGGAATTAATGAGATTAATTGTTTTTGGTTATTGAGCTTGAACCGCCTTGGTAGGCATGCCAACAAATTTTGTTGGGTTGTTTCATTTTGCATGTTCTTCAATTTTATTTCTACATGCATTACGGTTTTTGAACGGAACATTAAACTACACTTCATGGTTATTTTTGAGGTTTCAAATATATTTTTGTTTTGTGGAATATATAAGAAGCATTATGGAAGAAGTATCTGGTTGTTTGATCTTTCGTGGAGAAGAGGAGAAGAAGCGAGTTCAGCTAGAGGTCTTCTTCGATTTCACAGCGACACTATCAGGCATGATAGGCTCTAACTGTTAAAATCTCTTGCTTTCCTCTAAGTGTTTTCATTAAAGAAACTTTTCTCTGATGAGTTTGTGCATTTCATGCTTTATCTGGTTAATTGATTGATGGGTTTTGTAAAACTTACATTCTGGGTTTCAAATCTGTGATATACGTGATTCTGTTGGAAGCTTATGTTGTATTGTCTTTTGCACAAAGGAACTATGCATACGAGAACAAAGTTGGTAACTCTTTTTAGCTTCTTTAGTTGTTGTAAATTGTTGTTTGGTTTTGACTTCATTTACCCCCATTAATTATTCTTGAGTTCCGTCTCGTGTCCGTCGAGATTTGTGTTTGTGAACTTGTGTTTTGTGAACTCGAGCTGGTAAGGAACTCCAGTTCTTATGGATACTTGCAAACAAGTTCGAGCTATTTGTTGGAAACTTGTTTCGGTGGATAGAATCATTGTAGATATTCTCGGCTCTATGGTGTGAGTGTTTTATGTCATAGTTAAATGGACTATGGATTAAACCGTATATGGATTTTCTTTTGTATTTCATCTTGCAAAAAATTTGATTGTTGTTGAAAGCTGTCATGCCTTGGAAAACCGTATATGGCTTCGGTTTTTTATTTCATCTTGTGAAAACTTGATGTTTTGGAACTCACATGCACTTGGAACCTGTGTCTGTTATCGTGGATATACTAGATTGTTGTTCGAAGCCTCATATGGCATGGTGCTTGTGAATTCTTGTTCTTATGACCATATTAAATGTTTTTGGAGGTTCTTTATGAACCCGGCTTTTAAGTCATCTAGTCTGAGCTCTGTCAAGCATCTTACATCCCGTTTGAGTTGGGAAATAGGGTTTGAAAGGATGTTAACTAAAAATGGAAGCATTTCTTCTTAGAATGAACTGTTTTATAAGTAATTTCTTCTTATTCGATCTAGCATTATGGTGCTGGTGTATTTATGAATTCGTGATTGTGATATTGTGATGCAACACTATACAATCAATTTGTTACTTGGTGTTTTTAATTGAAATGGTAACTTGAACGATGTGTTGGTTTAGATTTTATAGTCCTTTGACTATTTTATAAACTAAGAGGGAACATGATGTTACCCAAACTTGGTTATAAGATTTGAATGATCTTGATCCTTTGAGGGAGTTTATGCTTTACATTGTGCTCGGAATTGTAATTTGAGTCTTGGACAATACGTATTATATATGATGTTTTGATCTTGTCATTTGTTTGGAAACCCAATCTGTAGTTCTTGTAGTGATGCGTTGACATACTGTTGAGATAGTTCTGCCTTGCCTGAACTATTGGAAAGTGTTGAGTGTTAGCATCTACTCAGATTTCTTACCTCTTGTTGGGTCCAATAAATGAATGTTAAGTCTTGAAAGATAAATTGCGATTCAAAATTGATTGCGGACTGTGTTTGAACTTCACTGTTTTATTATCAAGTTTAAAAAGAGAAAATTAATGGTAAGGATTGATGGAACTTCACTGTTTGATGGTAAAGTGTTCTAAGAAGGAAAAATGTTAGTATGTTTTCTTCAGCCGTTCGGCCCAATAATTTTTTTAAGTCTTTAATAGATACACTATGAAACTTTACTATCCTTGGACTGTGTATGAGCTTCATTGTTACAATGTTCCTAATGGAAAGTAGAATTCATGCATTATAATGTGAAGATTTAGAAGGGAAAGTAGCATTTAGTTTTCTCTTTCCTTGAAGTTGATCTTGTTCTCTTTCTTTGGAACTCTTGCATGAACTTAAACTGTATGTATGAGAGGAGGTAAAACTGTTTAATTAAGTTGTAAGAAATGATTATAGATTGGGATCATATTCTGTTAGGACTCCTTTTCTAATGTAGTTGGGTTAAGTTCATTGGTTGGAACCTCCGATTTTTATTCTTATTGGAAAAGAGAATAAGTGTTTATTAGTCTTTTTATACTTTTCATTTGACTAAAATGAAGTAGAAAGAGATTGAAGATAGGTTGGAAAAAGAAATTATAAACTTGTTGTTGTTAATCCATCATTCCTTCTTGGATTTCTTTCATTTGGATCTGTTTTGATGAATACCTTAAAATGTTGAATTTTAAAGTAGAGGACCTTTAAAGGAACAGTTTAAATCATGATATACACCTATTTCTACCTTGTTGATGTTATGTACTTTGGCATAATGGGAATGGTTTCTCTCCTTCTTTACTTGAAAGTTAGATGAAACATCCAAGAGGGAATATGTTGTAAACACTCCTGTATCTTATAGTAAAGATAAGTGTTGTATTTGGTAGGATTGGAAACAATGATATGTTATGAATTGTGGTTTGGTAAAGATAATTGATGGGATCAATTATACTTTAATTTGTAAGACAAATTTTATAGATTATATTTTGTTCTTATTTTTGTTAATCCTAGTTTAGTATTGCTCTTCTTTTATTGATATTACTTATGCTTAGGGAGTATGAAATACTAGTTGTTCATTAAAGCAGGGTTGTTTTTATTAGAACAATTAGTGGAATGCACTTTGTTTTAAGGCTTAGTGCTTATCATGCTCAGTTCATTGAACTGACCCGTGCTAGCAATTTTTACAGATGGACTTCGTAAGTGATAAAAGAAGGAAAAAACTTATATGATGCATTGGCTGATCTAAGTTGATTCTTGTGAAGAATTCTAATTTGTTCTTAAGTTGTATTGAAAAAGAAAATTTATTCTCTTTTGAATGAAGGTTGTTGTCATGTAGTATGCCTGAAATGCATAAGTTGTAAATGTATAAGTTTTGAAAATGAATTGAAGAATGAGAATTTACTTGCATGGATTATGTAAATTATCTTGTACTTTTGTAAAAGAAATGGAATCCTATCCTATTGATATTCTTCATGTTATTTATATGTTTCTATGAGTGTTCTTGGATAAGTAGGAAAAAGGGAATTAGAGTAATTCCCTAATTGTGATGCAACTAAATAAGTTACAGAATTTCTATGATCTTATCTAAACAACTCATATTATTAAGGTAACGTGTAATGAACTTACAATGAAAACTATGAAATTTGTAAAGGACATAAAGGTTAAACCCTATAACTTAACCACAAGAAGAGGAAGACTCTTCCTCTCTTATGAAAAAGTAGACAAGAAGGAAGATATGATTTATAATCATTAGACTTCATTTAATATAGTCTACTAAGTTACAACCTCGGTGGTTGTTACACTTCCTTGAATAGTTAAGTCACATTAAATGGAACTTAAGAGGTTGTTGTCCTTTCTTCTTGGTAGTTTCTTCTTGAGCCAAAGTTAATGAACATCGAAAGCAATCTTAAGTTAAGGAAGTTCTGCAAGGGTTAATGGAACTGATCGGAAAAGAACTTAGGAGATTTGGATTAGAGTTTGGGGCGGGGTTGTTAAAATCTACCTTTTAGAAGCCAAATTAACCAAACTTTCATAATCTCCTAGGGGTATGTATATCTTGATGAGGCTATTCTTTAGGATGTTGGCACACACCGACCTGCAGTGGCTGTACCTTCAAGAATATTATGATCTTCTCGAGGATACAGTACTGTAGTTGACATGTGGCAACACCCTTCTGTATTGATCGTCTAGATCTACACAGTTTTGGACTTGAATTTACTTTCTCTACGGGGTCTGGTACTAGCATAGTTATGATACAAAGTAGCCCTCTAGGACTCAGGGTACCTTGGCACATGGGGTTGAATTAGGTTGACCCAGTATGCCAATCTATCCTAAGTCTTTGTGAGATCTTTCCTATCATAACCTACGTTGTTAACCAGAACTATGGTTAAACCTTGAGCAAGAGGACTGACGGAAGTCAGTAAAGGACATTCTAGATAGCAATAGAGTGGGGGTGAAGGATGTATTCTGGATTGACAAGTATGCTGTCAAAGAATAAGTAATACGAACAATATTTTAGAATCTTTGGCCAAAGTATCGCAAGATGTTGATTGCGTTGTCCTATGTCGCCTAGTCTAAGGATCATGATGCAGATGAATATTGGTAACAACTATTCAGTTAGGTTCCTTAGACAGATCACTCAATACCCAGATTGGGGTAAGATAACCAAGTATACGAAGTATACAGAAAAGTATTTAATACTTAGTGTTAAACATGAATAGATCGGTAGTTCACCGAGTCATGAAACAAATAGATCGAGTGGTTTACCAAGTAATTACAACTGCATATGGTTATCTGTTATAAGAATGGTTGTTTTGGAATGTGTGTTCTAAATTACGTATTTAGAACAAAGAACATTACTCAAAAATAAAAATAAAATCCCTATTTGAAAGTCTTAAAATAAGAATGTTACATCTCGGTATCGAGCCAAAGGTTGCAGCTCTTAGACCTATTGTGTCCATAATCTGATAAAAACTTGAATTTTCTTCAGAATGAGAAAATGGTTAGGACAAGAGGAAACGTTATGAACAATGCTCCACCTAAGGAAGGAGTAGCAAGCAACAAAAAAATTGATGAGATCCTTGTTACCCTATTGGATACAAGAGATCGTTTGACCGTGATCAAGCAACAAGTAATGGGTGATGAGGAGGAAGAAGAAGTTGGTAATAACAATCATCCACCTCCTGAGGACAACCCCAATATGGGTGTTGATAATAACAATGTTAATGTTCTGTCTGGGTAAAAACAAAAAGGCTAGGGTTCTTGAACTCACTAATGATATAAAACGGATAAGTCCACCTAAGTATTAAGGCACCACAATAGGTGATGGAGCTGATAATTGGCTCAGTGAGATGTAGAATTACTTTACAATAAGGAAATTTTCAGAAGAAACCAAAGCTATTTGAGGAGCATATCAGCTTTCCCATGAAGCATATTCATGGTGGGACAGCCGTAAGGATGAGCTAAACATTGATGAAACTAACATCACTTGGGATCAATTTAAAAGTTATTTTAGGCAACGATGGCTGCCAAAAATTTATTATGATCAGAAAATGACTGAATTTTAGAACTTAGCTCAAGGGAAGTTAACTATAACTGAGTATTGGGAATGGTTTACGAAACTACTCAAGTATGTACCTTAGTATCAAATTGATGAGAAGTTTAGGATACAGAAATTCATCATGGGATTGAATCCCATTATTGGGGGAGAGGTTGATGTTCACATCCCAACCACTATAGAAGGGGTTGTTGAAAAATTCATAAGGCGAAGAAAGAAATTAAAGGCTATTTATGCTCATAAGGAAAAAGTATGGAAGAAAGTTCCAAACTCTTCTTCAGCTTCTCTTGCACCTAAGAAAGGACCGTGCAAAAAATTTGGTAACAAAATTAGGTCGATATTAGTAAGAAAACAACAATGAATAAGAATACTTGAAATACATGGAACAATTTTTCCAAGAATAATAATAATGGGTGAAAACCCTATGGAGGTCAAAATGATAACTATAAGGCTGGAAATAATTCTGAGCCCAAAAAGGGACCGGTAGGAGGCTGTTATAACTATGGAAAAGATCATTACACGAATCAATTTCCTTTGAAGAAGGATGATCGTAATCAGTAGCACAAGATACATGTTGCAGTAGCTGACAAGCAAGCTGAAAAACAAGTTACACCTATAGAAGTTCCTGGTAAGTTATTTGACATACCTGTAACTATTCTTTTTGATACGAGAGCTACTGAATGTTTTATTTCTAGTAAAATTGCTTCAAAACTTAAAAGAAAAGCTGGAAAAATGGATAAATCATGGACTGTACATTATGGTAATAATTTTGTTCATACAGTTAGTATGTGTCTTTTTGGAGCAAGTCCTTGACTTACCTAGCTTTTCCACAGAAGTTGATCTCTATGTAGCACCTTTGGGATCTTATGATATAGTCATAGGTGTAAATTGGTTAGCAGAGCATAAAGCAAAGGTAGACTATTTTGAAAAACATATTAGTTGTTTAGATGATCTGTAGAAAATAGCAGAGATTCAGGGTGTAAAATGAGAAATTTCTGTTAGGAAATTGTCAGCTATGTAACTTAAAAAGGCCAAAAATAAGGGTTGTACCTTATATGTAGTAAAAAATTCAGAATCTGCAGAAGAAAATAGTGATTTCATGGAACGTTATCCGTTGTTATGGAACTACAGTGATGTGTTTCTGGAAGAATTACTAGGATTACCACCCAAAAGGGAGTTTGACTTCACAATTGAAATCAAACCAGGTACTGAACCTATTTCTAAAGCACCTTATCGAATGACTAACACAGAGTTAGTAGAGCTTAAGGCTTAGTTACAAGAAATTTTGTCTAAGGGTTTGATTAGACCAAGTGTGCCACCTTGGGAGCACCAATAATATTTTTGAAAAAGAAAGATGGAACACTCAAATTGTGCATTGATTACATGATGTTAAACAAAGTGACAATCAAGAATAGATACACACTTCCTAGAATTGATGACCTGTTTGATCAGATGCGTGGAGCATTGATATATTCTAAGATAGACCTTTAGTTTAGATATCATCAATTACGAATTAAGGATGAGGACATTCATAAAATGGATTTTAGGACAAGGTATGGACATTATGAATTCATGGTTTTACCCTTTGGATTAACAAATGCACCTACAACTTTTATGAACTTAATGAATAATATCTTTCAAGAATACTTGGACAAGTCTGTGCTTGTATTCTTGGATGACATTCTCATATATTCTAAAAGTGTGGAGGAGCATAATGAACACTTGAAAATAGTTTTAGAAATTATGAGAAAGAGACGGTTGTATGGTAAGTTTGTCAAATGTTCTTTCTATGACACTGAAGTTCACTATTTGGGTCATATTATAAGTAAAGATGGGATTTTTGTAGATCCTTCTAAAATTATAGCTATAATCGAGTGGCCTGTACCCAAGAATGTACATGAAGTTAGAAGCTTCATGGGCCTTGCAGTTATTATAGAAAATTTGTTAAGGATTTTTCTAAGGTGGTTGCACCAATAACTTCATTGCTAGAAAAAGGATAAGAAATTTGTTTGGAATGATAAATGTGAATCTGCTTTTAAAAATTTGAAAATTCAGTTGACTTCAACACCTATTTTAGTTGTACCTGATCCTAATGGAGACTTCACGGTTGTAACAGATGCATCTGGGAAGGTCTTGGAGGTATTTTGTTACAAAATGATCATGTCATAGCTTATGAAAGTAGAAAACTTAAGTTACATGAGTTGAATTATGCTCCACATGATTTAGAGCTTGCTACCATAGTTCATGCACTTCAAGTTTGGAGGCATTATCTACTTGGTAAACCATTTGAGTTGAAAACTGATCATCTTGGATTGAATTACATTTTCACTTAGCCAAATCTGAATGCAAGACAACGAAGGTGGTTAGAGTTTTTGTCTCAACATGATTTTGACATAATTTACATTAAAGGAAAAGAGAATAGAGTGGTTGACGATCGAAGTCGTAGGAAGCACATTTCTACTCTTATAACACTAAGAACTTAGTTTAAGGATGAAGTAAAAAGTGTTATGGAATCGACTCTTACTTTCAACAAGTAAAAATAGCGCTTACTTGTAGATCCAAAGGATGAAAGGTATAAAGGTTTTCACTTTGATAATGAGGGAATCTTATGATATGAAAATAGAGTATACATACCCTTACCTAATGATTTGAGAAAGAAATTGTTGACAGAGTTTCACAATTCACCTTTTTTTGGACACCCTGGCATTACAAAAATGCTTGCTAATATAAAACAACAATATTTCTGGAAAGGAATGAAAAAGGATGTTATAGATTTTGTGACTCATTGTCTGGAATGTCAATGGGTAAAAGTGGAACATATGCATCCAGCTAGTTTATTGTATCCTCATAGCATACCGCAGTACAAATGGCAGGTAATAAGCATGGATTTTGTACAAGGATTTCCTATGTCAAGAAATAAACATGATGTTATTTTGGTAGTAGTTGAAAAACTAACGAAAGTAGCTCATTTTATTGCTAGAAATCTAAAGGATGATTCTCCTATTTTGGCTAAAAGATTTGTACATGAAATTTTTAGATTACATGGAGTACCTGAATTAATTATATCAGATAGAGACCCCAAAATAACGTCAAGGTTTTGGCAAATGCTTAACGAAGCTCTTGGTACTAAATTAAATTTCAGTTCGCATATCATCCAAAAACGGATGGAAAGACTGAAAGAGTAAATCAAATTTTTGAGGATATGTTACGGATGTATTATATGGATCAACAATTTAAGTGGGAGGAGTACCTTCCATTAGTTGAATTTGCATACAATAACACATATCATGCATCTCTTAAGATGACACCCTTCAAGGTGCTTTACGAAAGGAAATGTAGGACCCCTATTAGTTGGGATAGCATTGAGGATAGAGAGGTAATTGGACTTGAAATCCTTATGGAAATGGAACAACAAGTTAAAATGATTCATGAATGCTTGAAAGAAGAAACAAATAGGAAAAAGAGTTATGTTGTCTTAAAGTGGGTTGACAAGAAATTTGAACTTGGAGAAAAGGTTTTCTTCTAGTTAAACTAAATAAGAGCTCCATAACTTTTGGCAAAGGCCAAGTTATCACCACATTATGTGGGACCTTTTGAAATAGTTGAAGTGATAAACCTTGTAGCTTATTGTTTAACACTACCACCGCTTTGTCATGAATGCATGATGTTTTCAATATTTCTTTGCTTAAGAAATACGTTTTTGATTTATCGCATGTGTTAAATTGGAATTCCTTGTTGGTCCAAGATCCACGAACAATCGTGGTTAAACCCATTCGAGTGCTTTGGAAACTCACCAGTTGCATTTAAGAAATAGAAAAATAAGTCAATGTAAGGTCTAGTGGGACCAATTTAACAAGGAGAGTGCAACTTGAGAAAATCTAGAGGATATGAAAACTACTTTTCCATATCTATTTGAATAGAATTGAATTTATTGACTGATAAATTTTTATGAATTTATCCTTTTTGACATTAAGTAAGCCATTTTTGGGCAAATATTTACTTGATTTGAATAAAATGTTATTTAATACTGATTTATGGAACTATAAGGTTTTGAAATATTTGACTTAGGATAAGAGAAGTGAATGAACTGATTGTCCTTGATGTAAATTGTTAAAGGATATAATTATCAAGACGATGATTCTTTTTAGGAGGGAAGCATGTAACACCCTTGACTGTTGTTCTTTTCTTCCTTTGCATTCAAGTGTTGATATGTGATTTTCCTTATAAGGATATGTTCTTCGATTATTGTTAATCATGCTTGATATGGATGAGTCTTTTCTAATCTTAAGATCCTTTAACTGAAAGTGGAATGTCTTCCCTGAATCCATTTTTCACTTCTGATAGGTGATTTTGAATTTGGTTTAAGAGTTGTAGACTTATCTATTTATCTGATTCATCCTTGGATCAATTTTAGTGATCCAAGGAATGTTTTAAATCTGCTATGTTGAATGAATGGTAAAATTGACATTCCATGAGTTAAGATACATGTTGGAATGAACTTTTTTGTTGTAAGTTATTTAATTTCTATGTGAACGTACTTCCATTCAGTAGGTTGTTCTACTTGGGTCTTTGAAGATCAACCATGACAGGTCATTGCTGATAAAATGGGAATGCAGCTTGTTCACGGCATAAGAGATATACAGGATCCTATTGAGGATTAACCTATGGGATCCTAAGCTAGGTATATATATATATTTCTATCTAAGCTATGATACTTGATAAAATTATAAGCCTAACCTAAAACTCCTTATTCTGTCTTGATTGATTGAATTGTTGATTTGCAACCAAACCTAAGCTCAGAACTAATGGGGATTGAAAAGCCAAGTAGGTATTAAATTAATATAGATCCTAATACTACAAGGTATTATTGTAACCTAACCTAGTGTTTTAAAATATGGCACTTTGAATTATTTACCTATGTGGAAATTATCTAACCTAATTGTTAAGGCCATGGTGGGGGTTAGTTGTTAGTGTTATATCCTAAGGTATAAATTTAAATTCTACCTAAGATCTAACCTAAGCAATCTAATCTATCCTAAACTAATGGATATGAATTGGGACTTAAGTGGTCGCATGCATATTGGTGACGGTTCCTAAGGCATTTATGATGTTGATAAGGTTTATTAATGCATACAGACTGCCAACTTTGGCAGGGGTTAGTTGGTTTGGCGGAGGCTTAGGTGGCAGTATCACTAAAAATGGAAACTTATGTTAACTTGGACTTGGCACTCACCAGACTTGGTAGGCGGTGGCAAGGAGGATTGAGCGGGAGATTTGGAATTAATGAGATTAATTATTTTTGGTTATTGAGCCCGAACCGCCTTGGTAGGCATGCCAAAAAAAAATTTGTTGGGTTGTTTCATTTTGTTTGTTCTTCGATTTTCTTTCTACATGCGTTCTGGTTTTTCAAACCAGCAGAGTAAACTACACTTCATGGCTATTTTTGAGGTTTCAAATCTATTTTAGTTTTATGGAATGTATAAGAAGCATTATGGAAGAAGTATCTGGTTGTTTGATCTTTCATGGAGAGGAAGAGAAGAAGCGAGTTCAGCTAGAGGTCTTCTTCGATTTCATAGCGACACTATCAGGCATGATAGGCTCTAACTGTTAAAATATCTTTCTTTCCTCTAAGTGTTTTCATTAAAGAAACTTTTATCGATGAGTTTTTACATTTCATGTTTTATCCGGTAAATGATTAATGGGTTTTTGCATGAAGGAACTATGCATACAAGAACAAATTTGGTAATTTTGTTTAGCTTCTTCGATTGTTGTAAATTGTTATTTGGTTTCAAATTCACTTACTGCCATTAATTGTTACTGAGTTCTGCCTGTGTTTGTCGAGATTGTGTTTGTGAACTTGTTGTGTTTTATGAACTCGAGCTGGTAAGGAACTCCAGTTCTTATGGATACTTGCAAACAGGTTCAAACTATTTGTTGGAAACTTGTTTTGGTGGATAGAATCATTGTAGAGATTCTCATCTCTATGGTGTGAGCGTTTTATGTCATAGTTAAATGGACTGTGGATTAACCCATATATGGCTTGTTGTTTTTGTATTTCATCTTGTGAAAAATTTGACTGTTGTTGAAACTCGCATGCACTAGAAAAACCGTATATGGCTTGGGTTTTGTATTTCATCTTGCAAAAACTTGACTATTTTTAGAACTCACATGCACTTGGAACCTGTGTCTGTTATCTTGGATAAACTAGACTGTTGTTCGAAGCCTCATATGGCATGGTGCTTGTGAATTCTTGTTCTTATGACCATATTAAATGTTTTTGGAGGTTCTTTATGAACTGTCTTTTAAGTCGTCTGGTCTGAGCTTTGTCAAGCATCTTACATCCCGTTTGAGTTGGGAAATAGGGTTTGAAAGGATGTTAACTGAAAATGGAAGCATTTCTTATTAGAATGAACTGTTTTATAGGTAATTTCTTCTTATTCGATCTAGCATTATGGTGCTAGTGTATTTATGAATTCATGATTGTGATATTGTGATGCAACACTTTGTACATAATAAATTTGTTACTTGGTGTTTTTAATTGAAATGGTAACCTGAACAATGTGTTGGTTCAGATTTTATAGTCCTTTGACTATTTTATAAACTAAGAGGGAACATGATGTTACCCAAACTTGGTTATAAGCTTTGAATGATCTTGATCCTTTGAGGGAGTTTATGCTTTACATTGTGCTCAAAATTGTAATTTGAGTCTTGGACAATACATATTATATATGATGTTTTGATCTTGTCATTTGTTTGGAAACCCAATCTGTAGTTCTTGTAGTGATGCGTTGACATACTGTTGAGATAGTTCTGCCTTGCCTGAACTATTGGAAAGTGTTGAGTGTTAGCATCTACTCAGATTTCTTACCTCTTGTTGGGTCCAATAAATGAATGTTAAGTCTTGAAAGATAGATTGCGATTCAAAATTGATTGCAGATTGCGTTTGAACTTCACTATTTTATTATCAAGTTTAAAAAGAGAAAATTAATGGTAAGGATTGATGGAACTTCACTGTTTGATGGTAAAGTGTTCTAAGAAGGAAAAATGTTAGTATGTTTTCTTCAGGCTGTTTCTAGTCCAATAAAATATTGTTAAGTCTTTAACAGATACACTGTGAAACTTTACTGTCCTTGGACTATGTATGAGCTTCATTGTTACAATGTTCCTAATGGAAAGTAGAATTCATGCATTATAATGTGAAGATTTAGAAGGGAAGGTAGCATTTAGTTTTCTCTTTCCTTGAAGTTGATCTTGTTCTCTTTCTTTGGAACTCTTGCATGAACTTAAACTATATGTATGAGAGGAGGTAAAATTGTTTAATTAAGTTGTAAGAAATGATTATAGATTGGGATCATATTTTGTTAGGACTCCGTTGGGTTAAGTTCATTGGTTGGAACCTCCTGATTTTTATTCTTATTGAAAAAGAGAATTAGTGTTTATTAGTCTTTTTATACTTGTCATTTGACTGAAATGAAGTAGAAAGAGATTGAAGATAGGTTGGAAAAATAAATTGCAAACTTGTTGTTGACTGTTAATCCATCATTCCTTCTTGGATTTCTTTCATTTGGATCTGTTTTGATGAATACCTTAAAATGTTGAATTTTAAAGTAGAGGACCTTTAAAGGAACAATTTAAATCATGATATACACCTATTTCTGCCTTGCTGATGTTATGTACTTTGGCATAATGGGAATGGTTTCTCTCCTTCTTTACTTGAAAGTTAGATGAAACATCCAAGAGGGAATATGTCTGTAAACACTCATGTATCTTATAGTAAAGATAAGTGTTGTATTATATTTGGTAGGATTGGAAACAATGATATGTTATGAATTGTGGTTTGGTAAAGATAATTGATGGGATCAATTATACTTTAATTTGTAAGACAGATTTTATAGATTATATTTTGTTCTTCTTTTTGTTAATCCTGGTTTAGTATTGCTCTTCTTTTTATTGATATTACTTATGCTTAGGGAGTATGAAATACTAGTTGTTCATTAAAGCAGGGTTGTTTTTATTGGAACAATTAGTGGAATGCACTTCATTTTAAGGCTTAGTGCTTATCATGCTTAGTTCATTGAACTAACCCGTGCTAGCAATTTTTGCAGATGGACTTCGTAAGTGATAAAAGAAGGCAAAAACTTATATGATGCATTGGCTAATCTAAGTTGATTCTTGTGAAGAATTCTAATTTTTTTAAGTTGTATTGAAAAAGAAAAGTTATTCTCTTTTGAATGAAGGTTGTTGTCATGCAGTATGCCTAAAATGCATAAGTTGTAAATGTATAAGTTTTGAAAATGAATTGAAGAATGAGAATTTACTTGCATGGATTATGTAAATTATCTTGTACTTTTGTAAAAGAAATGGAATCCTATCCTATTGATATTCTTCATGTTATTTATATGTTTCTATGAGTGTTCTTGGATAAGTAGAAAAAAGGGAATTAGAGTAATTCCCTAATTGTGATGCAACTAAATAAGTTGCATAATTTCAATGATCTTATCTAAACAACTCATATTATTAAGGTAACGTGTAATGAACTTACAATGAAAACTATGAAATTTGTAAAGGACATAAAGGGTGTGTTAAACCCTAGAACTTAACCATGAAGAGGAAGAATCTTCCTCTCTTATGAAAAAGTAGTCAAGAAGGAAGATATGATTTATAATCATTAGACTTCATTTAATATAGTCTACTAAGTTACAACCTCGGTGGTTGTTACACTTCCTTGAATAGTTAAGTCACATTAAATGGAACTTAAGAGGTTGTTGTCCTTTCTTCTTGGTAGTTGCTTGTTAAGCCAAAGTTAACAAACATTGAAAGCAATCTTAAGTTAAGGAAGTTATGCAAGGGTTAATGGAACCTGATTTGGAAAAGAACTTAGGGAGAGTTGGATTAGAGTTTGGGCAGGGTTGCTGAAATCTGCCTTTAAGAATCCAAATTAATTAAACTTTAATAATCTCCTAGGGGTATGTATATCTCGACGAGGCTATTCTGTAGGATGCTGGCACACACCGACTGCAAGGTTGTACCTTTGAGAAGATTAGGATCTTCTCGAGGATACAATATTGTAGTTGACATGTGGTAACACCCTTCTGCATTGATCGTCTAGATCTACACACTTTTGGACTTGAACTTAGTTTCTCTCCAAGACTGGGTAGTAGTGTAGTTACGATACAAAGTAGCCCTCTAGGACTCAGGGTACCTTGGCACACAGGGTTGACTTAGGTTGACCCAATATGCCAATCTATCCTAAGTCTTTGTGAGCTCCTTCCTATCATAACCTACGTTGTTAACCAGAACTAGGGTTAAACCTTGGGCAAGAGGACTGACGGAAGTCAGTAAAGGACATTCTAGATAACAATAGAGTGGGGGTGAAGGACGTATTCTAGATTGACGAGTATGTCATCAAGGAATAAGTAATATGAATAGTATGTTAGAATCTTTGGCCAAAGTATCGCAAGCTGTTGATTGCGTTGTCCTATGTCACCTAGTCTAAGGATCGTGATGTAGATGAATATTGGTAACAAATATTTAGTTAGGTTCCTTAGTCGATCACTCAATACTTAGATTGGAGTAGGAGAACCAAGTATACAAAGTATATATAAAAGTATTTAATACTTAGTGTTAAACATGAATAGATTGGTAGTTCACCGAGTCATGAAACGAATAGATTGGTAGTTTACCAAGTCATTACAACTGCATATGGTTATCTGTTATAAGAATGATTGTTTTGGAATGTGTGTTCTAAATTACATATTTAGAACATAGAACATTACTAAAAAAATCCCTTGTTTCTAAAGTCTTAAAATAGGAATGTTACATTTTTGGACACAAGCATCATGTAAGGGACACTAGTGGTGATGTTAGTGTCCCCCTATGGGAGATCATATCCCTTCACTTATGTTTTTTATATTTTAAAATCGACCATCACTTTTTTAACTTTTCTAAACTTGTATTGGATTCTAGTGTTGTTAATGTTGAAATTTAAGAAAAATAATCATATATATACACAATCTACTAACTATTCTAAGGGGCCTTTGGGATATTATTATTTATCTACTACTTGGGCACAAAAGAGAAACTTAAGGATTACATTTGGGATACATCATTCACTTTGCATAAGAAGGGAAAATTTTGGATTTCATGACACACACTATGTTGTGAGAAAATTATTTATAGCCCATTATCTTAGTGTAACTTACACAAGGGAAACTTAGTTTCAAGGGACATGATTTCATCACACACACTAGAGCTACATTGAATATGAAATGTAGTGAAAAACGTAGTGATAATCACATTGGGGTGAACAACGAAGTTAGTATGACTCAAGCATATGCATATTTTATTTATTCTAATGTGTGTTTGAGTATTGTCTAGGTAGTTAGGGTTTTTTTTCAGGTGTAGGTGCAACAAAAGAACCCTACCACAAAATGGATGTGGCACAAAGAAAAGATAAGGAAACATTATCAGATATTTAAAGAACCATATCTACACCCATTATCAAGACATTATCACCCAATTAAGAAACTAAAACCCGGGTGATTATGTCCCCTTTTGGGAGGTATTATCCAAAATAAATTTTAGGCCACTATTTTCTAGACAAAGTATGCACAATTTAGACAAAGATTGGTCCACCATTAGTCCATCCATATTGTAACATTCCCATTTTAAAACTTTAGAAACAAGGGATTTTTTTTTGAAACAAAATGTTCTCTGTTCTAAATAAAACATCATTTAGAACAAACATTCCTTGCTAATCAATCTCATAATGAGATAACCCTATGCAGCTATAATGACTCAATAAGTTACCGATCTCTCATTCCATGACTCGAGTTACTAACCGATCTCTTATGTTTTTTAAAGTATAGAATAGTTTATGTATACTACATATACTTGGTTCTCCTACCCTATTCCGGTCTTGAATGATCTTTAAAGAACCTATCTCGAATATTTGTTACCAATATTCATCGGCATCACATTTCTTTAAACTAGGTGACATAGGACAATGTAACCGTAGTTTGCGATACTTTGGCCACATATTTTCAACATCTGTTCATGTTACTATTCTTAGATGACATACTCATCATTTTAAAATACGTCCTTGAACTCACTCATTTGTTATCTAGAATGGTCTTTAATGACTTTTTTCAGTCTACTAGCCCAAGGTGTGACCCTAACCCGGTTAGCAACATGATTTGTTATAAGAATACACTCACAATGACTTAGGGTATGTGGGCATACTCGGTTGACCTAAGTCAACTGAATGTGCCAAGGTACCTTGAGACATAGAAAGCTACTCCCTATCCAAAACATGATACTAACTTGACCTAGAGGGAAGCTAAGTTCAAGTCCAGATGTGTGTAGATCTAGACGAAAAAATACAAAAGGGTGTTGCCACATGTCAACTGCAACACTGTATCCTCGAGAAGTCCCAGGACTTCTTGAGGGTACAGTCCTGTAGTTGATGTGTGCCAACATCTGTTAGAACTGATTCATCATGATGTACATACCCCTTAGTGGTCATTAATTCATAATTAATATTGGATTAAGATTCATATTTTAGAAACCATGCCTAACCCTAATTCCAACATTCATTAAGTTCTTTATCCATAATTAGCTCTGATTTGATATAGAGAACTTCATTAATTCATGTTTGCATTGATGTTCATTAACATACCACAACAAGCAGTTATCCCATAAACAAAACAACAACATCGAACGTTTAATCCCTAATATTACTTAGTTGTTCAAAGCAGTGTGTCATCCACCTAGGTAAAACTAGTGTTTACTTTATATAAACGAAGTACAAAGATTAAAGATCATAACCACCATTCCATTTATTTTTCATTCTTTTGAGAGAGGAAGAGTCTTCCTCTACATGGTTAGATGTTAGGATTAACATAACCTTTTATCATTCTTTACTCATATAGTTTAATTGTATGACCAATGCATATTTCATTATTAAACTTTAGTTGTGAAGATATAGAATGATGTCTTTGCAACTTAACATGTTTCCTTATAATAAGGGGGTTGTGCTATCCCCTTTATCTAACTTATTAATTGATAAAAATAAAAGTACTCAAACAGATATAAAGTATACCGACAAGATATCATTAATATGTCTGTCATACAAGTACAAAATAATTCACACCACAAATTAGAGTCCTACTCTAAACCTTTCAATTCATGATGATAAATTTACATTTACAAGACTATGCATTTTGGACATCTACGTATGTCAATCGAATTAAGATCTTAAAAGAACATCACTTTTCTTTTCCAATACAACTCAAGAATGATTTGAAATTAGTTACATAAGATCCATAATTAAATAAGCCAATGCATCATAAAAAAATTTCCTTCTTTTATCACTTACGATGTCCATTTGCAAAAATTGCTAAGACGGGTCGGTTTGATGAACTCGAGCATGATAAGCATTAAAATGAAGTGCATTCCACTAATTGTTCCATTAAAATAACTCATCTTTAATGAAATAATTAATATATCATACAAATAAGCATAAGTAATAATAGCAAAAAAAAATAAGTACAATTAAAGAGTCGAATTCACTTTTAAGAAAAGAGCATAATATAATTTGTAACATCTACATTATAACATATAGTTTAATTGATCCTATCAATTACTTTTAAACAAACAATGGTCTTGTCATCCAATTGTTTCATAATTCTATCAAAATAGAAATACAACATTTATATTTACTATGTAGCAAAAGAAGTTATTTACAAGATAGCTCATATTAGGATGATTCATCCTTCCATATAAGAAAAAATAAGAAGAATCAATACATTCTATTCCCCATACACTAATCATCTGAAAGACAAAAATAGGTTCAAAACACATAACTGCTTCAGTTCAAGGATAACAATAAGGATTCAATATTAAAGAGACAACATCTAAACAAGAATCCCAAATCAATCCAAGAAGGAATAGAGAATCAAAACAGTCTAACTGCAAGTCTTACTAACTTCTACATGTTAGAAGATATCATTCAAAGATCTAAAACCAGACGTTCCAAAAATCAAAGCTAGACTCACATAGGGTTAATCTCTTCTCGAGTCCATCCAAAAAGGGTTCATAATAAGACAGAGTGAAAAAGAGAGAACCTTGCAATATCAAATCCAAATGAAGTATGGCTTAGTCAAACAAAGTAGTCGGTCTACATGTTTATATTTTCTCTTCAACAAAACCGACTCAGCTATTCTCTTTCCACATCATTACAACAAATGACTAAGTACAAAGTAGACTAAACAATCCACAAGGAATTTTCCATCTTAGAAGAGTGGTTTCCCACTATTTCCTACAAGACAGAAAGACAGAAAGCTGAACCTAAGAAGTCAAGCAGACCTAAGAGAACAACCACTCTCTGAGAAGATAAGTGAATCGAAATACAAAGAAGTTAAATCAAATGAACTTATCTTTACAAAAGTAAAAGGATCTCAAATAGAAAAGTTCCAATCAATAATTCATTTCATTTATACTATCAAATGAATTCCCATTTCTATTTCAAACTTAGAAGTTCTTTAACTAGTTCCCAAGAGAGAACACAAAACCAAACCCACAGTTTAAAGAAAGCACACTTCTAGTTTCCCTTACAAATCAATACAACCTAGTTTATATATTCCAATTCATTAAACACAAGTTCAAATTCAATTCTCAGAAAGGAGTACACAGTACAGTCCCAAGGCTGAAGATAAACAAAATCTATGTCTAAGAGAAATCCATTCTTTTCTTCTTTTTAAAGACCCAGAGATTCATTCAATGAATCTAACAAAGAATACAAAACCCAAATCAGTATAAGCTAACAAGTTTCCAAAATACTCACAAACTCCATAGTAACTAGAATCCAAATGCAAGGACTTAAACATCTCAATACAAAATAACTTATAGTTCATGATCCAAGTAATAATAATTATACAAAACAATCGAACCAGAGGTAATGTATCCTTCCATACAAGATTCAATACACTAGGGTATTCAACTCATCTTTCCTTTAAAACCCATAAATCAATTTAAGAGGATCTAAAAAGAGAGTAAGAAAACCCAATATATGTTTAAGTCAAAAATGTCTCAACTTTACCTCTAACGTGACTGAAACAGAAATCACAACAAGACTCTCACAGTTCCATCCATAAAGATTGCGATCAGAGAAGGTATTTGTTTTAAACATCAATCACAAGAAGGAGTATGCATACTGCATTTCTATAATCCTCAAAAACTGATAATGACTATTTCAAATGAACTCTATATCAAACCAAAGAGTAAATAACAATACAATAACTAACTAGAGGTTCCTTAGTCCCTCAACAAGTTACAGTTCCAGTCCATTAACCTTCAAACAAAACAATCAAGCCTTCAACAAGATGTAGGTTTTCTCAGAGCAGAGGAGAGAATATTATCCTCCATATTTACACGCCTTTACAAGTTCAAAGAAGGTGGTACAGTCTCAAAAATAGAAGTACCACAACCATTCCAACTCAAGAAGCTACAAGGAGAAGATCTCAAAAGAGATAACCAAATCAACTCAAACCAAAACTAACCTCCCAAGATTTTTTGAGCAGACAGTCCCATAAATGAGTTCTAAGTATTTCAAAACCTTGAATATGAGTAAAACTCAAGCTCATAACACAAGTATGAACCAAACAACTTGACTCGAATACAAGTTCAGAACACACAAGTATTGAATACGAGTACAGTGCTAAACACGAAGCTTCGAACACAAGTTCTGAGCAACAAAATCTCCAATACAAGCTCAGAACCAACACAAGGCTCCAATATAAGTTCAGAACGAAACACAAGGCATCATATACTAGTTTAGAACAACAACAGCCTTGAACACAAGTTTAGAATGAAATACAAAGCTTCAAATACAAGTTTCACATGCATGTCACCACTAAACTTGCACAGAGAAAGTTTCCAAAGGCTAACATTATTTTGTAATGGATTTACATCCAAAAACCACAGAGATTCATAAAACCAAGAAAGTAAATAACCAAAAAAACATGTAAAAATTTATCTCATGAGATCAGAATTATTTTAATGAATCATTTAGAAGAAAGCAAGAAATCTTAATGGATAGAGCCTATCATGCCTGATAGTGCTTCTGCCAATTCGAAGGAGACTTCCAACCAAGCTTCCAACTCTTTTTCTCCTCCACAAAAGATCAACAACCAAACATCTTTTCTTCCAATGCCTCATATACTTTCCTTCAATAAAAATAGGCCGAGAGACCAAAAATAGCCACAAAGTAGAAGTCGAGCTGCTGGTTCGAAGAACCAGATAGCTCCATGTAGAGAAAAAATCGTGAGGCATGCAAGACCAAACAACCTCTCACAAATCTACCTCCCTTGTTTCCAATATGGTTTACATGTAAATACCAAGGTCCATTAATGTCATTCATTTCAAAATTCCCACCTATCTCTCTATGCCACCGCCTCCTAAAATTGGTGAAACCTATTTCCACTTCAGCATGCATTTCCAACTTTAGTGAAGCCTCCACATATGCCTCCACTAAAGTTTACTCACCTTTTCCAAAACTATTTATACCTCCATTCATTTAACCAAATCAAATCAATTAAATGCCATTAGAACCATCACCATAATTCCATGCAACCCTTAGGTTCCCTTTCAATAGTTTAGGATAGATTTCCCAAAACTTAGGTTAGTCTAAAAATAATTACCTTAGGTCTTAAAACATTGCCATAGGTAATTTCCACCTTAGGTTAGATCAAATTCACAACCATATAGTATTAGGTATTAGGTTAAAATAGCCTAGCATTACTTTAGTAATTTTCTCCCTTATTCATTTAGCACAAGAACTTAGGTTAGGACGCCATCCAAACGAAATAGAATAAGAAGCTTAGGTTAGATTGAAACCCAAATAAGTAGACATAGCTAGGAAGTAGGTGCTTTTACCTAGTTTAGGATACCATTAGGATAATCCTTTAGTTTTAGGATTTAGATTCCCTTCATAGTCGTGAAGTAGAATGCATTTCGTTTACGCCATTAATATCCTAAAGAGATCAATCCTAAAGACCCAAGCACAAACATACAACCGAATGAAGACACGTTCATACAAGACCAAAGAATTTGTAAAATACAAAAGTTCAGTCTGCTATGTCTCTCAAGCTTATGAATGTCAATTTACCATTCAATCTGTTAAGGAGATTTAAAACATTCCTTGGATCACTAAAATTGATCCAAGGATGAGTCAAGTTAAAAGAGATAAGTTTGCAACTCTCAAAACCAGATTGCAACTCACCTACAAGAAGTGAAAATGGATTCTTGCAAGCCATATCATTTCAGTCTAATGAATCCAAGAGCAGAAATGATTTATCCATAACAAGCATGATTTTCAACAATCAAGGAAACACACCTCATTCAAGAAAATCACATGCCTACGCTTGTAATGCAAAAGAGAAATATAATTGTTTGTCAAAGGTGTTACACATATTTAGTCAAGACAACCAGATATCGCTTAAGTCACTCTCATGCTCTCATTATTTATACTTGATCATAATTTTATGTTGGTATATTACATGTTTTCTATATATCTGATTTAGTCTTGTCCTGTGATTAAGATTTTTTTGTTAAATCACTTGGTGAAACCAACTCTTGCATGCTATTTATCGGATCTATTATTTTCCAAACCCTAGCAGCTACAAGTTGTGTATGCTTTCTCTTTTATGCCCATTACCCGTAGTGGTCGATTTGGTCCTCCACAACACACCGAGCTCCTCTTTCCTACTCATAATCATTCCAAAATTATGGCTGAATCTACACATAATGATCCTCTCCTTAATTTTAATCATATACCCCTTAATGAGATATAAGATTTTGATAGTGAACATTATTATGATGAAGAAACTAATGTTGATCAGGAATAACTTGATGCTCTCACTAATTTTTGTTCCAAATTATGTGAAAATCCCACTCATGTACCACATGTTCTAGATGCTTTATTAGCTGTCAAACATGATCATGACAATGTTGTTCATGTATGTATGATTTGTACATTAGGACTCACTTTGTTGTTGCCAAACCTTCTATTCCAATTTCTTCTCCCCACCAATATGGGGGAATCCACCATCCATATTCCTATTCCCACACCTAACACTCACTTTTCTTCCCCTATAATTTCTCATATCCAACATAGTACCTATTCAAGAACCCATTCCTTAGAGTCCATATACCATGATTTGCAAGTTCAAATTTCTCAATTATAACACACCTATTAATCTTCTTCTCCCTCTCTTTGTTATTCACTTCTCCTACATAGTACTCTTTTACATGAGGTTTATTATTACCCACTTTTCCCTAATTTTTTTTCACCCAAGTTTGCTCTTTTTTATGGTTATGGAGTTCCACAAGAAAATCTTAGATCTTTTCATGTTGCATGCTTGGACTATGTTTTTGATGATACATTATTGACAAATTTGTTTCCTAGGAGCTTACAAGAGTATTCTTAACAATGGTTCTATGATTTGCATTCACACTGTTAGATATTTCACTCTAGAAAATATATTCTTGGCACATTTTTCTATCAATATTGGAACTAGGATATCATATGCAAAAATGGATAAAATGAATTAAGGATCTAATGAGCATCTTAGTGATGATGCTTTGCATTATAATAGTAGCCTTACTCAAATGAATAATGTATTGGTTGAATCTAAATTGTAAGATTTATTTATCCAAATTCTCTTGACTCCACTATAAGAATGTTTTCTCTTTTATTTTTTTGTTCTTTTAATCATTTATGTATTACTATTAAAGAAAGTGAAAACAAGTTACTTTCTATGATCATTCTTACATATGGTAATAACACTTCCAATCAATCTAGTAAAAATTCCAAATAAAATACACCTTTAAGAGGAAATCTAATAATCATAAGCCTACTATTAATGTTATATCTCAACCAAAAAAGCTCCAAATATAACCTACATGACACATTTTTACTAGATTTTCATATCCACCTCACATATTGTTGCCTAAGCTCATTGAAAGCAATTTGATTTCTCTTCCATCCCCTCTTGAGTTAGATCCTAATCATCCTCATGGTAATAATTTTGATGAAAAAGCACATTGTGATTATTATAGATGTAATGGAAATTCTACTGATAGATGCTTTAAGCTTAGACATTTGATTTAGGACTTGATTGATACTAATGAACTCAAATTACCTGAACCTATTATTTCTAAATCTACAAATGACAATGGCAAACTTAAGATTTTCAATGATCCATTACCCAAACATGACAAAGTATTTCCTAAGTCTTCTTCTAATTATGTTTTTCATGTGGTTCCACCTCCATCTTCTGATTATCCTCTTAGGTTTCTTGTTGGTACTACTGATATCCTTATTCAAATGTGCACATCATATTTTGTTCCTCTTGTTTAGGTCGGGCTCACATTGATTCATCTCACACACCCCAAATGAGGGAGGAATCATCAGGTGATTTTTTCACCCTCTCAACAGTTCATAAATCAAATATAGAATGGTTTAGAATCACACATGGTCCAAAAACAATAGAGGGAAAAAATTACCCAAGAGAAAACAATAACAATAGGCACTTATTGTCCCACATGGGTGTTTTTCTCTAGGTCCAAAAACATGCATTTGATATTTGGTACAACTTCTCAATGATAGTTTTTCGTAGAAACTAGTAACAAACATTCAACTTCAATCTACTATCTAGAATGAAATAACA
Source organism: Taxus wallichiana var. yunnanensis (assembly GCA_018340775.1). Classification (NCBI taxonomy): domain Eukaryota; kingdom Viridiplantae; phylum Streptophyta; class Pinopsida; order Cupressales; family Taxaceae; genus Taxus; species Taxus wallichiana. The sequence goes on along the minus strand of CM031235.1, from coordinate 585,193,909 downwards.
AAATCAATATCATGTTTCATACTTTGGGCAACAGAAATAACTATTTTTATTTCCCAGTTCATCCTTGTCCAATTACTATTGGGTTGGTGACCATCTGCAATGTAAATTATCCATGGGTTTTTGGGGAAATGGATGGAGGAAAAATATTACTGCTATCCCAACACTTTCCTCTAATAGCATGACACCTAAATCCTAAGAGTATTCACATCAATTTGGGGATTGATCACTCCCAACCCCTCCAACCATATCTAAGGAAAAAAATACACATGAAAATTATATCCTTTCTCTATCAAAATTCAGATGTACTCTATCCTTGATTTACTTATTTATGTTACACATTTCTATGCATATAATTTTGATTTCTTTAAGTTAAAGTTCAATTTCATATATTGTGAACATTGACTACACTTTTCTTCTTTTGCAATTCTGTCGTTATCATGACAAAAGGAAACATAACTAGAACACGGAGCAATCTCAAGTAAAAATACTTAGGAAAACTAAATATTCACTTACAAATGTAGTTATTCTTTTCACTATGTACACAGGAAACCCCTAGGGTTCTTAATCCCTCTAGACTCCACGATACACATCCTATGATTTCCATTTAGTACGTTATCGATACAATATTCTTTGGCTCTTTATAAGGTACACTCTTCCTATCTACTTTATGGTACCAAATATTCATTCATCGGAATACATTGGGGAAAATGTAGACACAAAATTATGCACTTATTACTATTACATTATACCTCTTGTGTGTCATTATATGTTCAATCCGTAAGCAAGGAAACTAGACATTGATAAAATTTATTTTTTTATTTACATTGCCATTGTTTTACATGTTCATGCTTTCATCCTTTACATTTCTAGAATTATATTTTTACTTGTATTACTCAACTGAGCATTTCTGATTTATCTTTGGAGCTTTTTAGACATAAGCACCTAGTAAGGGATAGTATCAACCTACATTAGTGTCCCCGTGTGGTTGCTCCTATCCCTTCGCTTGTGTGTTTATATTTTGAAATGTCCCATCGCTTGTTTATATTTTCTAAAGTTATAATGATAACTTTGGGTTGGATTCTAGTGTTTTTAATGTCTAAATTTAAGAAAAGGAATCATATATATACACAACCTACTAACTATTCTAGGCGGCAATGGGATATCATTCTTTATCTAATACTTTGGCACAAATGAGTAAATTAAGGAATGCATTTAGGCTACATCATTCACTGTATAGGAAGGGAAAATTTTGAATTTCATGACACATAACATCTTGGGAGAAAAGTAGTTGTAGCGAGCTATCTTGGTGCAATTTGCACAAGGGAAACCTAATTTCAAGGGTCACAATTTCATCAAACACATACACACACTAGAGTTATATTGAGTCTAAAATGTAGTGCAATGCTTAGTGAAAATCACGTTGGGGTGACCACCGAGGTTAGTCTAACTCAAGTATATGTATATTTTATTTAGTCTAATGTGTTCTTAATTGTTGTGTAGGTAGTTAGGGCTTGTTTTCTTTGGTATAGGTGTGACAAAATAACCCTATAGAAAAATAGATGCAACACGAGATAAAAATTAAGGAACCATCACAAGACAATGGAAATACCAACTATGCACCCATTACTAGGGCATTGATGCCCAATTCATAAACTAATGCCCAAGTGATTATGTCCCGCTCGGGTGCTTCATCATCCAAAATAATTTTTAGGCCATTTTTTCTAGAGAAATCATACACAACTCATACTAAGCATATTCCATAATCATTCCAACCCATATTCGGTCTCGACAACCAAATATCAGCTATGTCACTCTCATCCTCTCATTTTTCATACTTTCTCATCATTATATATTGAAATATGGTATGTTTATAATATATCCGATTTATTCTAGTCCTATAATTAGGTATTAGTTTTTAGTAAATCAGCCATAAAGCTAGAAGATATGTGTAAAAATATGAAAGTGTGAACCATTGGAGACAATGTGTGTAAAAGAAGGCCTATGAGGAGACCTAGAATCCTTAAAACCGTGTGACATAACATGTGCAACTAAAGTCCTATTATAAGACCTAAGAGGACTAGTGTTATGTGAAGTAGTATGTGACATAATAGAAATATTCCTAGATGCACTAAAAATAGGGATATAAACTATAGAAGAATGAGGCACGCTAGGAGAGAAATTTGTAAAAGGAATCCTATCGATAGTGAAAATATTTTGATGATTAATAAACTTGACACACTGATGAACACTTTGGATAGAAAAACCCTAAGATCACATATCCAAGGAAGACCTAGATGTAATAATCTAGTAGCTATAGATTTAGGAACTAAAAATGAATTTTGCATAGTGATAGACATAACTATGATGGGTAGTGTAATGTATCAAAATTAAGGATTAGATTCAAGTAAAAGGATCTCAAAAGGAATTCCAAGAGACTGAAGTAATGTCCATGCACAAACAATATCCTTTCTATGTAGAATAACCAAGACACCCTGAATAGGAATCTAATGAATAAAGACTGAAATAGATAATATATTAGAGATAACTAAGTCATCTATATCAGAATCATCAAAAGAAATGATCGACGTAGAAGATGATGTGTGATTGATAGTTTCAATCATAATATCAAGTGGATGGTCATAATAAGGAGGTGGTGGCACCAAATGATGAGTGTTATGAACTTCCAAAGTAGATGTTTCATTATATGCTTGGGAAACAGATCATTAAATTTTTTTAACTTAGAATTGTTATTGATAGGCTTAGAAGATTTTTTGGGCTCATCCCATTAAATTTCATTATAGTACCTAAGATCTTTAATACCATGTTGTATTTTAACACACACACACACACACATATAGAGTGACCAATACATCTATGATAATCACAATAAGCATTAGCATTGAAGCTCTTACTTTGAGGATTTCTCGTATCAACCTAAAATGGTGGAGGGAGAGACATGAGATTGTACTCAAGTGATTACTTTAATACTATGTGTTGAGGAAAAGGTAACCATGTAAATTATCATATTGTAGGTTGCAATGGTAACTTGGTAGGTTGAACATCAACATTTTTAATGTATTTATAAGTAACCTTAGATTCATTATATTTTCCTTTAAAATTATATTTTATTTGGAACTTGGTAGTAGATGGATTAGGGGATCTAGAAACATACTTAAGTTTGTTCATGTGCAATAGATTAGCTTCACGCTCTTTCACCGTATGTCATTGATCGTCAAAATATTAAAACTTATCAAACATGGCTGATTCTTGTAGTGGAGGAATAAAACTCTAAACAAAAAGGTATTTCAACTCATTGTTAGCTAAGTTGTTTTTCATCTTGTTAATAATTGTTCAATGCCATAAGACATAATCATTGATATGCTCATCAAATCCTTGTTTGAGTTTGGAAATTTTTGCATAAGATATTTTATCCCTAATGTTGATTGAAAATTATGCCAAAAATTGATTTTCCAATGTAGTAAAAGAGCACACAGAATGTGTGGGGAGATGATAAAACCATTGCAAACAAAATTCCTTAAGGATCCTAAGGAATAGCTTAGTAAGGAATACATCATGAGATGAATAGTCAAAGCAAGAAATATGGAATGATCTAAGATGATCTTGGGGGTCACCATTGCCATCATAGATATGAATCTTAGGTGTAATAAAAACCGATAGGAAAATGATATGAGATAAATTTAGGTGCAAGTGGATTATGTAATAATTTATAAGAGTGCATATAATTATAATTATGAGAGATAACTTGTTGTTATTGTAATATTTGAGCTTATAAAGAATAAACTAGGAACTCAAGAGCCTACGTGCTAGATGAAGATGCATGTGAGCCATTATGATGATATATAGGAGATGTAGTAGTAATAGTGGCTGAAATAAGATGCATAGACATATTGTGCATAAGGATGTGAGGTAAGCACAACAAATGTGGGTATAATAGATGTTTCTACAAAGGCATGCTTGAGTTGATCTCTTGCAGCATATAGAAGAATATCAATGTGGTCAAGATGTTCATGTAATAAATGTTGTAAATGTTATTCTTCACCCTCGTAAGGTCTTGTGTATGATTGTTAGAATTAGTATTAGAATCATGACCTTAGATAGGATTAGTGTGAAGAATTAGAAAATCATTAGAATATAGATTAACAATAGAACATTGTGGCTCATAAACATTATCCTCATATGTGTCCTCAATTCTAAATTGATAAACCATAAAAAAATCATCATAATCATCATATAATTCTGGGATAGAGCTAAGGTTAGAGTTCTTAGTGGATGTCTATATAAAATGAACAACATTATAATCCATTGATGCAAAAAAATTAGACTTGAACCAAATAATGAAACGTTAAGCCCACTAGGATTAATGATATGATGTTTAATTAGAGAATATCAGATTCACTAAATTATTTCACTTTTTATCATGAACATTTCATTCCTTTTTAATAAATTCTAATATTTTCTAATTAAACATATATAAAAAGGATGAAATAATTTTACAAGTGAATATTCTTATTTAATTAACTTCCAACATTAATTGCACAAATCAGAACGATGCTTTTCAATTAGACTATTAATTTAATAACTATCAAAAAACAAGGGAAATATTACACTTAGATTATTCTATGTGAATCTAGAAGAGTCAAGGTGATATGGGTATGGGAATAGGCTAATCTTAGACTTAAAATGATTTGTTTCTAAAAATTAAATCTAAAATTGAGCCTAGTAAAAACTATAGAAATAGGTCAAAAGCATTCGTACGGTCATAACCCTTTGTTATGGTATTGGACCTCTTTGGAATCTAGGTATGTAAATTTATGAGTGCTTTAATTACCTGGAAGTGTGTGTCATTATGTTTTAGTCTTCTTCACTCACCTTCATAATGTCTTTGTAAACTCTAATCAATCCCCAAAACCCTTGTAGTGCAAGGAGTTCCTACAAAATAAAGCTAGGTGGGTTGTGATCACACCTATGTACCACCAACATCACCACTACTCCAAAGATGGCTCAATCTACATGTTGTTCTCTTAGCATGTGATATCTACCATAATACAATCAAAACTTGACAACTATGCTTTGAAATGCTTCACTTGAGTTTCACACTTGCTCAAAAAATTGGGAAGGTTCACTTTTCTTTTCTTATAGAGTGAAGATGGAGACTCCTAGCCATGGAAGGATACTTTATACCTATAGAGGGTGCTTCCTAATGGATGTGCATGAGTTATTTCATAGTTTAGGAATCTTTGGGTGAATTTTGTGCTTGTTTTTACATGAGGAGTTCTTAAAGTGTCAAGTTACCAAATGAGGTGTGATTTAATTTCTTATATATGCTTGATGGTTATTATGTCATGAAAGGCCAACCAAGGGGATATATTTTCTCATAATACTATGATGAAATAAATAGAATTATCTCAACATGTGTTGGTCCAAAATTGTATAATAGGTCGAGATTGACATATATGATTTCACTTTTTATCATGAATCTTTCATTCCTTTTTAATATTTTATAATGCTTTCTAATTAAACATACATAAAAAGGATGAAATAATACTATAGGTGTATATTGAGTTTTAGTTAACTTCCAACATTAATTGCACAAATCAGAATAAATTTTTTTAATTAACTATTGATTTAACAACTATGAAAACACAAGAGAAAAATTACACTTATCTTATTCTATGTGGATTTAGAATAGTCTATGCGATCTAAGTATAGGAATAGGATGATCGAGACTAAAAATGCTTCGTTGCTTTGAAACTAGAACCTAAAATGCATCCTGGTCAAAACCGTACAACTAGGTCAAAAGTGTTTGTATAGTCTTGACCCTTCCGTATGGTGTTGGAATTTCTTGGAATCTAAGTATGCAACTTCCGAGTGTTTTTCCGACTAGAAATGTGTGTCGTTTTGTGCTAGTATTTTTCACTCACCTTCATAATGGCTACTTAAACTCTTCTCAAACCTTAAAACCTTTGTAGTGTAAGGATTTCCTACAAAGTAAAGTTATGTGGGTTTTGGGCACCCCTATGCATCATCGATGTCACCGCTATTCTAAAAAGGTATCAAACCACATGTCATTCTACTAGTGTGTCATATCTACCATAGTCCAATCGAACTTGACAAATCATGTTTTGACAATGTGTCACTTGAGTTTCACACTTTCTCAAATAATTGGGAAGGGTCACTTTGTTTCTTGTAGAATGAATATGGAGACTATTATACCTAGAAGAAGACTTTAGACCTGTAGAGGGTGTTTCCCTAATGGATGTGCATGATTTATTTCATAGTTTAGGGATCCTTGAGTTCCTTTTGTGCTTGATTTTACATGAGGAGTTATTAAAGTGATAGGTTTTACCAAATGATATGTGATTTACATGCTTATATATTATTCTTAAGTTTATTATATCATGAAAGTTCTTCCAAGGGGATATATTTACTCATAATAATGTGATGGAATTGAAATAATTATCTCAACGTATGTCGGTTCAAAACCGTATTATAGTGTTAGGATTGACATATGTCAATACCGACAAAAGTGACATTTTTTTACTAAAGGGAGAAAAATATATTTTGAGTTTTTGGGAGTGAACATGGATGTTTCTAGTGTATTTTATGCATTAAAATCTAGATATTGTTGGTACGGTGTTGTGAAAAGATAAACAAATCCAAGGATTGTTATCGGGGTGCTCTAAGAAAGAGTGAGGAGAGTGTATTTGTCCATGCAAGCATGCAATGTCAAGATCAGCAATGTCTAAGGATATATTACCAAATTTGAGTGTCTACATTTTCTCTCTTTAAGTATTAAATGAAAATTACATGCTTAAAGGAAAATATACATGAGTGTGTAGATAAACATTATCTTTTCTTGTAATAAATGTTTGTGTAGTATCTTGTTGTGTTGGTGTTGAAATGATCCAAAATGAAACATGTAAGATAGAGTGTAGTTAATTTCCAAGATAGGAAACTAAACATTAAGACAATTATTATCAAAGTAATGTAAATAAATGTGCAAAAATAAATTCCAAAAGAGATGCAAAACATGGAATAAATACACATGTTTGTTTATTGAAGGGAATGTTCTTATGTTATTCTTCCTTGGAGATTTTGAATTTGATAAAATATGATGAAGAATTATGGATGATCAGTCCCCAATTCATGCCAAGGATAGGTCAATGCGTAGGTGTACCAACCTAACACACAAATTCGAATAGAAGAATAAAAAGAGGATTTGAATCACACCGTCAAAGAATAATACCATGTGTATCAAATTCATTTAACTATGATATCTTCCCTTAAGTGAAAATAGGATAGGAAAGTTTTAAATATAAATAAATAGATGCTTTTATACCTTTCATAACCCCATGGATCATTATAAGTCCAATCTTGTAAATTAGGACACATAGTATAAAATTAAGTGCTCTCATACTCTTCCCATATGTCGTACAACTGAGTGGAAATTGAGTAGAACTGATGCATGTTGAAATCTAACTAAAGAAAGGATACTCATACCCCTAAAGTGTCCAAAGATGGAGGTAAAAGTAAGTACAATGGAGAAAGAGAGAGTAGAATACTTCACGCCCCTTGAATTTGTGTAAAATCAAGTCAATCTGAGTATAAAAGCATATGAAAATCCTATTTTGGAGATGAAAAACCTAATTATGTTGGTAAATCTAGATAAAGTACCCATGGGAAAAACTCGCAAAATAGGGTCGAATCATCTATATGGTAATGACCATTGGATATACGTTTTGAACCCTATATATTTTACAAAATTCCTATGCATGAGTCCAATTCTGAGGCATTTTTGTCTTCCTCTATATATGTATGTGCCCAAAAAATGCATGTATCTTCTGAAAATGTAGAATAAACCGCAAATGTTCCCCCTCTTTTGAGGCATGTGTGATGAAGAATGTAAGTGTGCATCTCAAAATACAAGATGCATACCCTTGTCTAAGATATCAAGAACTTGTGTATAAAATATGAAAATATAATGTGGTGGCCACTAAGAAGAAATTATACCTATAAGGGGGATGCACATGGTAGAAACCATGGTGAAAAAAGAGAAATAACAACACGCATGATAACTATAACAATGTTAATGTAACAAAAACAATAAGTAACAATAATGAAAAACATGTGCCAATAAATAATAAAAATAAGTACACATAATGTATAAAGAAGTAAAAACATGTAAAATAGTGTCACACAAAATGTTAAATTCCTACAAACATGGGACACCAACAGTGTCACAAGATAATCAAATCCCTTGGGAATGCAAACAAGATATATAAAATCACACAAGGCATGATGCCACAAACATGTGATACCCATGGTGTTGTAATACGTTCAAGCTCCTTAGGTCGTAATCATAGTAGAAAACAATCACACACACCTAACTAACGAACATGTATGAAAATAAAGTGTATCCAAATATGGGGAAAAACACATAGCATTTGATATAAAAGAGATAGTGAAGAAATAACTTTAAGTGCTACATAATACACGTGGTATTCATGTTAGTCCAAAAGATAAAAATACATAATATATATGTAACCAAGTGTAATGAGGAAAGAAAGGAACTATAATGGAAATATAACACCTGGATATAGTATGCAAAAGTAGATCGTGCGAGAGGTTATCAAGTATGGGAAAGGGAAAGCCAACACCTATCATCATGTATCACTCTGTGTATGTCCTACATCATGTTTAATATACCATGTGAATACATGTGTGTAAAGAAGAAATTATATCTATCAAACCAAAGGAATAAACAACATGTATAATGTAAAGTGCAAACAACTTATGATACAAAAACAGTCTGATTTTTATTTCTACAAATATCTGAATGTTTTATATTTTTAGATATTTTAGTTTGATATATAGTATGTAACTAAATATGGGAAATAATATTTCCCTCAATGTGTGTTTTCAAAGTGAGGTTCGGGTGTAGAACCGTTCCCTCAATAGTCAAGTTCAACCTATAAATAGAGTGTTTCAGAGAGAAAAAACATGAAATATATCCCAATAAAACCTTGTGAGGAGGTGAAACCATTTCTGAAGATGATGGATTTTCAAGTCTCGAATGTGTCATATAATATGACTCAAGTGTAAGTGGAACCATGGTGGTGATATGAGCCAAAAATTCATATAAGGAGAACCATAAATAATAGAGCATTGAATAGAATGTAATGTGTTATACCTACTAGTAGGAGTAGAATAATGAGGACTCCTATAATACCTATGGGAAATTGTATAATGATATGTAAATATAGAATATTTTCATAAAATCATGTGAGAGTGTGAACCACTAGAGATAATGTATGAAAAATAAGGTTTGGGAGGATACCTAGAAGCTATATAATTGTGCGATGTAGCATGTGCAACTAAAGGCCTATCATAATACTTAGGATGACTAGTTCTATGTGAAGTAGTTTGTTAAACACTGGACATATTCTTAGATGCACTAGGAAGATGGATAAAACTGAATAAGGAATATGGACACTAGGAGAGAAAACTCTAAAAGGAATACCTTGGATAGTGAAAAGTTACGTGATGATGAATAAACTTGACTCAATGATGAACAATGGATGGAATATACCTAAGATCATGTAGCCAAGGTATACATAGATGCAATATTATAATATAAATAGAGTTAAAACTAAAAATTAAGTATGCATAGTGATAGAACCAAATGTGATGAGTAGTGCAATGTGTCAAAAGCATGGATCAAAATCAAGTGTAAGACTCTCAAAAGGAATGCCAAGAGACTGAAGTAATGGCCATGCATAAACATTATCCTTGCTATGTGGAATAACCAAGACACCTTGAATAGGAATATGATGAATAAAGACTAGAATAGATAATGTGTTAGAGATAAGTGATTCATCTATATCAGAATCATCAAAAGAAATGATCAGTGTAGAAGATGGTGTAGGAATTATAGTTTCAATCATAACATTGATTGGAAGATCATAAAAAGGAAGTGGTGGCACCAAATAATGAGTATTATGAACTTTTGAAGTAGAAAAGTCATTAGTATTCTTATTAAGAGGATCATTGAATATTTGCAACTTAGCAATGTTATTGGTAGGATTAAAGATTTTGTGGGCTCATCCCATTCAATTTTATTAGAGTCAATAAGATCCTTAATGACATGTTGTAGATTAATAAATCTATCTCGTAGAGTTACCAATACATCTATGATAATCACAATAAGCATTATCATTGAAGCTCTTACTTTGAGGCTTTCTTGTATCAACCTCAAATGATGGAGGGAGAGACATGAGATTACACTCAAGTAATTTCTTTAAGACCATGCGTGGAGGAAAATATAACCATGTAAACTATCAATTTGTAGGTTGTAATTACAACTTAATAGGTTTATTAACAACATTTACAGTGTCTTTAGAAGTAACCTTAGGGTCATTATATTTTCTTTTGAAATTAGATTTTCTTTAGAGCTTGGAAGTGGAGTGATTAGTGGAGCTATCAACATACATAATTTTTTTCATGTATAATAGCTTAGCTTCACGATCTTTCATTGTATGACATATATGGTCAAAATATTGAAACTTATCAAACATGACTGATTCTTGCAATGGAGGAAGAAAAATTTGAATAAAAAGGTCTTTGCAACTCACTGTCAACTAATATGTTGTTCATCTTGGTAAGAATTGTTCGATAACATAAGACATAATCATTGATATGCTCATCAAATCATTTTTTGATTTTGGACATTTTTGCATAAGATATCTTATCCCCAATGTTGATTGAAAATTGTGCAAAAAAATAATTTTCCATTGTAGTAAAAGAGCACACAAAATGTGTGGGGAGATCATAAAACCATTACAAAGAAAAGTCCTTAAGGATCCTAGGGAATAGCTTAGTAAGAAATATATCATTATATGCATAGTCAAAGCAAGCAATGAAAGTGATGTTCTAAGATGCTCTTAGGGATCACCCTTTCCATCATACATAGAAATCTTAGGTGAAATAAAACTGATAGAAAAATTATATGAGACCGAATTAGGTGAAATAGGATCATGTAATGATTTTGAAGATTTAATAGCATTAGAATTATGAGAGACACCTTGTTGTAATTGTAATATTTGAGTGTGTAAAGAATGAACAAGGGACTAAAGAGTTTGCGTGCTAGATGAATATGTGTGTGAGGAATTATGATGATAGATCAGAGATGTAGTGTACATAGTGGTTGTAGGAATAGGTTAAAACATATTTTCATAGGAATGTGAGGTGCCCCAAAATAAGGAGACACAATAGAGGTGATTATAGTATATATTTCTACAGAGGCATGCTTGAGTTGATATCTTGTAGAATATAGAAGAATATCAATATGGCTAGGAAGTTCATATGAGAAATGTTGTACATGTTATTATTAATCCTCGGGAAGTTCTTGTGTATGATTATTAGAATTATTATTAGAATCGTGACCTTGGATAGGATCAGTGTGAAGAGTGAGATTAACATTAGAAAATAGATCAGAAACAGAACATTGTGGCTCATAAACATCATCCTCATATGTTTCCTCAAGTAAACATTGAGAAACCATAGTAAAATCATATAAATCATCATAAATTCCATGATATAGCTAGGGATAGAGTGATTATTAGATGGATATGTAAACATAATAGCATGATAAGCCATTGATGTAAACAAATCACACGAACCAAAGAATGAAACATTAAAGCCACTAGGATTATGGCTACGATTTTTATTAGAGAATGTCAAGTTCATCAAATGATTTCAATTTGTATCATGAATCTTTGATTCCTTTTTAATATTTTAAATGTTTTGTAATTAAACATTTATAAAAATGATGAAATAATATTACAAGGTGGATATTATGATTTAATTAACTTCCAATATTAATTGCACAAATCAGAATAAAATTTTTCAAAGTGACTATTGGTCTATAAACTATAAAAAACAAGATAAAGATTTCACTTAGCTGATTATACGTGGATCTGGAATATTTTGGGTGATTTGATTTCAAGAATAGGTTGATATGAGACTAAAAATGCTTTGTTTCTAAAATTGGAACTCGAAATTGAGCCTTGTCAAAACCATATAACTAGGTCATAAAAGTTATTACAATCCTAACCCTTCTATACATTCTTAGACATTCTTGGAATCTCAGTCTAAAACTTCCTAAATGCTTCGCTTTCTTATAAATGTGTTTCATTGTGTGTTGGTATTATTCGTTCACCTTCAAATTTGATTTACAAACTCTTCTAAAACTCTAAAACCATTGTAGTGCAAGAAGGAGATCCTACAAAGTAATGTTAGGTGGGTTGTAGGAACCCCTGTGCACCACTAATGTCACCAATATTCATAAGAGGGATCAAACTATATATCATTCTCCTATCCTGTGATATCTACTCAGCTGGCAATCATAACTTGACAATCGTGAGTTGACAATGCTTCACTTGAGTTTCAAAATTTCTCAAATAATTGGGAAGGGTCACTTTACTTTATTATATAATGAAGATACAAACTCCTATACCTTGAAGGAGAATTCAGACCTACAGAGGTTTCGTTCTAATAAATGTGCATGAGTTATTTCATAGTTTAGGGATCTTTGAGTGCCTTTTGTGCTTGCTTTTACATGAAGAGTTATTGATTTAATATAAATTGAATTAAATCTTAATTTCATAGTAGCTACTATAGCTTATGATATAAAAATGATAAAATACAGTAAATGGACGATAAAAAAGCATGTAATAATATGAAACCCTAAGCAAGAGGGAGCGAGAGGAGATGACTTAGTTAATTTCACACAATTTGGAGATGACGTGGGAAAATGAAGAGTTGAAACAAACTAGAAGCAACATTATCAAGGATCACTAGAGGTTATGAGACTCTGAAATGTGTAGGAAAGAAGTTCCCACAAGAGGATAGGAGCACTCAAGTGCTAGTGACTGGATCTAGGTGCTAGTGTCTACCCAGATGCTCAGGTTCTAATCTTTTCTATGCAAGACGATCTTCACTGTTGATATCTATTTGTCACTATGGATTTGTTCCAATGTCTTTTCTTACACCTGTAACATACAAAATAGATACCTAAGCGCACATGTCCACAAATCACATCAAACGCTAAAAATAAATATGTGGTATGTGGAGTCACACTGACCCCAACGGTCACCCAAAGAGTGAACTTAGTACAAATCGTTACACTACATTTTAGAATCCATGTATTTCTTTCGTGAGTGTGTGTAATTATTCCCTTTTATAAGTTACACAATGATAGATAGCTAGATATATAATATAATATAATATAATATAATATATATATATATATATATATATAATGTTTTATATGAAATAGAATGAACTTCCCCTCATATGTTGTGTATGTAGAGTGATGTATCCCTTGTCCCTTGTATGGATGTGATAAATGGATGTTTTGTAATTCTCTTTGTGCCTTTGGATGCAAGATTAGGTGATAGTAGATAATGATATTGCATTACCCCTTATTTGAGTGCAATAACTAAGTGTATATATGATTCCCTTGTTTTAATTTTGTAATTGACAACTGAAAGGCCAACCCAAAATATTAAAAGGTGCCCAAAAAGTAAAAGATAACCAAAAGGGTGAGAAAAGGATAGAGAGGTTCGGGAGCACTCGGGAGGTACATGAGTGCCCGGGTGCTTCCATCCTAGTTGGGCACTATTGTCCGAGGCTGCCATAAAAGATAAATAAGTTAAGTTTCGGAAAGGTTGTAAGATGTGTAAGACCAAAAAGAATGCAAGAGATAAAGAAAAAAGGACAAAAGGAGTTTTCAACCACAATTTTTATTTCTTAGGAATCATGTATACATTAGTATGCTTTAGGATAGAGAAATATACCCAAGTGCATAGAGTTTGTGTCTACGATTCTTCAAGTCTTTGGCTTTACCAAATAAGATGTGATTTGATTGCTTATATATTCTTCTGAAGGTTATTAAATCATGAAATGCCAACCAAGGGGTATATTTTCTCATAGAACAATATGGAATCAAAATAATTAGCTAAACACATTCCGGTACAAAACCATATAATAGGGTCAGGATTGACATATGTCAATACTGACCGAAACCAACATTTTTGGACTAGAGGGATAAAAACATAATTTGAATTTCTGGCCATGAACAAGGATGTTTCTAGTGTATTTTATGTAGTTAAAATTCAAATACTTTCGATAGGGTGGTTTTCAAAGATAAGAAAATGCATGGAGTTTTATCAGGGTGTACTAGGCAAGAGTGAGGAGAGTTTACTTTTCCATGCAAGTGTGCAATGTCAAGATCAACAGTGTAAACAGATAGAATTCCAAATTTGAGTGTCTATAAATACAACTAATACCCTTCTTACAACTATTTTTCTCTATACCATGAAGGTGATTAAACATATGGGTAATCCACTAAAGAAATTTAATCTTAGATCATTCTTTTCAATTAATTTCTTTCCTTCCTAGTTCTCTAATGTTTATTAAATCACACAATGAACACATTCATCATTCTACACATGAGCATGCTATAAAATGGAATTTCAATTTCAGTTAATTGATACATCTACACCCTTATCAACATATAACCTGTAATTTATATTACACCTATGTAATAGTGCCCATTTCATATCACCCAAATGCATTAACATTTTCCTACTCTTTACAAAATCAAAAATTGCATTTACATCAATGAAAATAACGAAGGTTTATCCTTTTCAATTACATTACATCCTAATATTACATGCTACTATGAAACCACAAATAATGTTATTGACTCCTTTTTCTAGGATACCTGCAACCAAAAGCATGGTTATCCCAGAAGCTGGCATGCTAATCTCCTACAATCTAATAAACTTTACGTATGTATATTTTATATTCACAATGATATCAAACCCTTTGCATGTAGTTAGAGAGGGTAAGGAATACATATTTAGTTTAATTGCATTTTTAATATTTAGAGAGAGATAAGAGAGATAAAAGCATAATGTTTCCCATAAGGAAATTTCTTAATGCAAGTAATAAATAGAGGTTCGATACAATTGTTTGATGTTGTCCTAAAGTATCTCAACATTCAATAATATTAAAGGGGGTCCCACAATATTTTTCCAATTATTGTTATCAATTTACAAAAGTGACCAATTTATCTAGAGTGGATGCAAAATTGGGTTTGAAAACTAACATCCAAGACTTGAACACACACTATGTCAATTCTCATACACTCCCATATATGTTGAGAAACTCCCAAAATTAACAAAAATCATTTCGTATAACTAGGGTTCAATCTATGACCACCTTTCCAGAGTTGATTATCGTAAATGTGTCGGTTCATTCTTATTACACAATGTCAAGTTGCATACAAAACTCACTTGTACAACTATTTCCCAAAGTAGTTTTCTCAAAACTAATAGTCAATTTCAAATATCATGGCAGAGGTATAGAGGTATGTGGTGGTATATTTTAGTTTCAAAATATGGATCCCTAAACCATGAGCCAAAACCAAGATGAATTTATAACTTTTGGCGTCGTCAATACTACAAAACATCCAACTGGGCTTAAAAATCCATGTTGATAAATGATAAAATGATCATATTAAGTTTTTAAAGGGTTTTTGTGACATTCCATGTCACTAGGGAACGCATGATTAACCATTGAAATATTTGTTATGGGATTCAATGAGGCATTTTGCAAATCATTTTAAAACATCTTTAGAGTGTTTGTGTGAAATATCATGTTCAACTCGTAACTGGTGGCTATATTTCCCAAATTTACTTGTCTATGTTTTTTAATTAGATTATGTATTAAATAGGGATCGGCTCCAAGAGGCCTTACAAAAAAGATACATCATGATAGCATTCATGAAAAATCAAAAAAGAGGAACATGACCAAAAAGAGAGTTAAACAGGGTTAACTCAAGAGGAACTAGGTCCACACAACCAACGGGAAGATTAAAAAAACCAACAATCTATAACATAGGTAGACACAGTTCACATACACTGAAAAAATCCTAAACAACTAGCAAAGAGATTATTTTTTCTTGTGACATTTGGAGGTGCCACCATGTATACTTGGTGGAGTATTTCGCAGATGATCACAAGCCGTGTCTTTCGAGTTACCTAGGGCATATGTATGAACAATGATATGTTTGGAACAAAGTGTCATCCGTGGCCAATTACTATTGGGTTGGTGACCATCTACAATGGAACTTATCCATGGGTTTTGGGGAAATGGATGGAGGAAAAATATTACCGCTATCCCAACACTTTCCTCCAATAGCATGACACCTAAATCCTAAGAGTATTCACATCAGTTTTGGGATTGATCACTCCCAACCCATCCAACCATATCCAAGGAAACAATACACATGAAAATTATATCCTTTCTCTATCAAAATTCAGATGTACTCTATCCTTGATTTACTTATTTATCTTACACATTTCTATGCATATAATTTTGATTTCTTTACATTAAAGTTCAATTTCATAAATTGTGAACATTGACTACACTTTTTTCTTTTTTGCAAGTCTGTCATTATCATGACAAAAGGAAACATAACTAGAACAAGGAGCAATATCAAGTAAAAATAATTAGGAAAACTAAATATTCACTTACAATTGTAGTTATTCTTTTCACTATGTACATAGGAAACCTCTAGGGTTCTTAATCCCTCTAGACTCCACAATACACATCCTATGATTTCCATTTAGTACGTTATCGATACAATATTCTTTGGCTCTTTATAAGGTACACTCTTCCTATCTACTTTATGGTACCAAATATTCATTCACCGGAATACATCGGGGAAAATGTAGACACAAAATTATGCACTTATTACTATTACATTATACCTCTTGTGTGTCATTATATGTTCAATCCATAAGCAAGGAAACTAGACATTGATAAAATTTATTTTTCTTTACATTGCCATTGTTTTACATTTTCATGCTTTCATCCTTCACTTTTCTAGAATTATCTTTTACTTGTATTACTCAACTGAGCATTTCTTGATTTATCTTTGGAGCTTTTTAGACATAAGCACCTAGTAAGGGATAGTATCAACCTACATTAGTGTCCCCGTGTGGTTGCTCCTATCCCTTCGCTTGTGTGTTTATATTTTGAAATGTCCCATTGCTTGTTTATATTTTCTAAAGTTATAATGATAACTTTGGGTTGGATTCTAGTGTTTTTAATGTCTAAATTTAAGCAAAGGAATCATATATATACACAACCTACTAACTATTCTAGGGGCAATGGGATATCATTCTTTATCTAATACTTTGGCACAAATGAGTAAATTAAGGACTGCATTTGGGCTACATCATTCATTGTATAGGAAGGGAAAATTTTGAATTTCATGACACATATCATCTTGGGAGAAAAGTAGTTGTAGCCCGCTATCTTGGTGCAACTTGCACAAGGGAAACCTAATTTCAAGGGTCACAATTTCATCAAACACATACACACACTAGAGTTATATTGAGTCTAAAATGTAGTGCAATGCTTAGTGAAAATCACATTGGGGTGACCACCGAGGTTAGTCTAACTCAAGTATATGTATATTTTATTTAGTCTAATGTGTTCTTGATTCTTGTGTAGGTAGTTAGGGCTTGTTTTACTTGGTATAGGTGTGACAAAATAACCCTATAGAAAAATAGATGCAACACGAGATAAAAATTAAGGAACCATCACAAGACAATGGAAATACCAACTATGCACATTGATGCCCAATTCATAAACTAATGCCCAAGTGATTATGTCCCGTTCGGGTGCTTTCATGTCCAAAATAATTTTTAGGCCATTTTTTTCTAGAGAAATCATACACAACTCATACTTGAGCATATTCCATAATCATTCCAACCCATATTCAGTCTTGACGACCAAATATCAGCTATGTCACGCTGTCATCCTCTCATTTTTCATACTTTCTCATCATTATATGTTGAAATATGGTATGTTTATAATATATCCGATTTATTCTAGTCCTCTAATTAAGTGTTAGTTTTTAGTAAATCAGCCATAAAGCTAGAAGATATGTGTAAAAATATGAGAGTGTGAACCACTGGAGACAATGTGTGCAAAAGAAGGCCTATGAGGAGACCTAGAATCCTTAAAGCGTGTGACATAACATGTGCAACTAAAGTCCCGTTATAAGACCTAAGAGGACTAGTATTATGTGAAGTAGTATGTGACATAATAGACATATTCCTAGATGCACTAAAAATAGGGATATAAACTATAGAAGAACGAGGCATGCTAGGAGAGAAATCAGAAAAGGAATCCTATCAATAGTGAAAATATTTTGATGATTAATAAACTTGACACACTAATGAACACTGGATATAAAAACCCTAAGATCACATATCCAAGGAAGACCTAGATGTAATAATCTAGTAGCTATAGATTTAGCAACCAAAAATGAAGTTTGCATAGTGATAGACATAACTATGATGGGTAGTGTAATGTATCAAAATTCAAGATTAGATTAAAGTAAAAGGATCTCAAAAGGAATTCAAAGAGACTGAAGTAATGGCCATGCACAAACAATGTCCTTTCTATGCAGAATAACCAAGACACCCTGAATAGGAATCTAATGAATAAAGACTGAAATAGATAATATATTAGAGATAAGTGAGTCATCTATATCAGAATCATCAAAAGAAATGATCGATGTAGAAGATGATGTGTGATTGATAGTTTCAATCATAATATCAAGTGGATGGTCATAATAAGGAGGTGGTGGCACCACATGATGAGTGTTATGAACTTCCAAAGTAGATGATTCATTATATGCTTGGGAAACAGATCATTAAATTTTTTTAACTTAGTATTGTTATTGATAGGCTTACAAGATTTTTTCGGCTCATCCCATTAAATTTCATTATAGTAACTAAGATCTTTAATAACATGTTGTATCTTATCACACACACACACACACACACACACACACACACATAGTGACCAATGCATCTATGATAATCACAAAAATAATTAGCATTGAAGCTCTTACTTTGAGGCTTTCTCGTATCAACCTAAAATGGTGGAGGGAGAGACATGAGATTGTACTCAAGTGATTACTTTAATGCTATGTGTTGAGGAAAAGGTAACCATGTAAATTATCATATTGTAGGTTGCAATGGTAACTTGGTAGGTTGAACAACAACATTTTTAATGTATTTATAAGTAACCTTAGATTCATTATATTTTCCTTTAAAATTAGATTTTATTTGGAACTTGGTAGTGGATGGATTAGGGGATCTAGAAACATACTTAAGTTTGTTCATGTGCAATAGATTAGCTTCACACTCTTTCACTTTATGTTATTGATCGTCAAAATATTAAAACTTATCAAACATGACCGATTCTTGTAATGGAGGAAGAAAACTCTAAACAAAAAGGTATTTCAACTCATTGTTAGCTAAGTTGTTGTTCATCTTGGTAATAATTGTTCAATGCCATAAGACATAATCATTGATATTCTCATGAGATCCTTTTTGAGTTTGGAAATTTTTTCATAAGATATTTTATCCCTAATGTTGATTGAAAATTATGCCAAAAATTGATTTTTCAATGTAGTAAAAGTGCACATGTAATGTGCAGGAGATGATAAAACCCTTGCAAACTACATTTCTTAAGGATCCTAAGGAATAGCTTAGTAAGCAATACATCATGAGATGAATAGTCAAAGCAAGAAACATGGAATGATCTAAGATGATCTTGGGGTCACCCTTGCCATCATAGATATGAATCTTAGGTGTAATAAAACTGATAGGAAAATGATATGAGATAATTTTAGGTGCAAGTGGATTATGTAATAATTTATAAGAGTGCATATAATTATAATTATGAGAGATAACTTGTTGTTATTGTAATATTTGAGCTTATAAAGAACAAACTAGGGACTCAAGAGCCTATGTGCTAGATGAAGATGCATGTGAGCCATTATGATTATATATAGGAGATGTAGTAGTAATAGTGGCTGAAATAAGATGCATAGACATATTTTGCAGAAGGATGTGAGGTAAGCACAACAAATGTGGGTGAAATAGATGTTTCTACAAAGACATGCTTGAGTTGATCTCTTGCAGCATATAGAAGAATATCAATGTGGTCAAGATGTTCATGTAAGAAATGTTGTAAATTTTATTCTTCATCCTCAGAAGGTCTTGTGTATGATTGTTAGAATTAGTATTAGAATCATGACCTTAGATAGGATTAGTGTGAAGAATGAGAAAATCATTAGAATATAGATTACCAATAGAACATTATGGCTCATAAACATTATCCTCATATGTGTCCTCAATTCTAAATTGATAAACCATAAAAAAATCATCATAATCATCATATAATTCTGGGATAGAGCTAAGGTTAGAGTTCTTAGTGGATGTCTATATAAAATGAACTACATTATAAGCCATTGATGCAAAAAAATTATACTTCAACCAAATAATGAAACGTTAAGCCCACTAGGATTAGTGATACGATGTTTAATTAGAGAATATCAGATTCACTAAATTATTTCACTTTTTATCATGAACATTTCATTCCTTTTTAATAAATTCTAATATTTTCTAATTAACCATACATAAAAGGATGAAATAATGTTACAAGTGAATATTCTTATTTAATTAACTTCCAACATTAATTACACAAATCGTAACGATGCTTTTCAATAAGACTATTAATTTAATAACTATCAAAAACAAGGGAAATATTGCACTTAGATTATTCTATGTGAATCTGGAAGAGTCAAGGTGATATGGGTATGGGAATAGGCTAATCTTAGACTTAAAATGTTTTGTTTCTAAAAATTAAATCTAAAATTGAGCCTAGTAAAAGCGTAGAAATAGGTCAAAAGCATTCGTATGGTCATAACCCTTTTTATGGTATTGGACCTCTTTGGAATCTAGGTATGTAAATTTATGAGTGCTTTAATTACGGAAGTGTGTGTCATTATGTTTCAGTCTTCTTCACTCACCTTCATAATGTCTTTGTAAACTCTAATCAAACCCCAAAACCCTTGTAGTGCAAGGAGTTCCTACAAAACAAAGTTAGGTGGGTTGTGATCACACCTATGTACCACCAACATCACCACTACTACAAAGATGGCTCAAACTACATGTTGTTCTCTTTGCATGTGATATCTACCATAATACAATCAAAACTTGACAACTGTGCTTTGAAAATGCTTCACTTGAGTTTCACACTTGCTCAAATAATTGGGAAGGGTCACTTTTTTTTCTTATAGAATGAAGATGGAGACTCCTAGACCTGGAAGGATACTTTATACCTATAGAGGGTGCTTCCCTAATGGATGTGCATGAGTTATTTCATAGTTTAGAAATCCTTGGGTGTATTTTGTGCTTGTTTTTACATGAGGAGTTCTTAAAGTGTCAAGTTACCAAATGAGGTGTGATTTAATTTCTTATATATGCTTCTGAAGGTTATTATGTCATGAAAGGCCAACCAAGGGGATATATTTTCTCATAATACTATGATGACATCAATAGAATTATCTCAACATGTGTTGGTCCAAAATTGTATAATAGGGTCGAAATTGACATATATGATTTCACTTTTTATCATGAATCTTTCATTCCTTTTTAATATTTTATAATGCTTTCTAATTAAACATACATAAAAAGGATGAAATAATATTATAGGTGTATATTGAGTTTTAGTTAATTTCAACATTAATTGCACAAATCGAATAATTTTTTTAAATTGACTATTGATTTAACAACTATCAAAACACAAGAGAAAAATTACACTTATCTTATTCTATGTGGATTTAGAATATTCTATGCAATTGAAGTATGGGAATAGGATGATCGAGACCGAAAATGCTTCGTTGCTGAAACTAGAACCTAAAACGCATCTGGTCAAAGCTGTACAACTAGGTCAAAAGTGTTTGTATAGTCTTGACCCTTCTGATGTTGGAATTTCTTGGAATCTAAGTATGCAACTTCACGAGTGTTTTTCCGACTAGAAATGTGTGTCGTTTTGTGCTAGTATTTTTCACTCACCTTCATAATGGCTATGTAAACTCTTCTCAAACCCTAAAACCTTTGTAGTGCAAGGATTTCCTACAAAGTAAATTTATGTGG